>LFNC01000087.1:0-120587 GCA_001235845.1 Perkinsela sp. CCAP 1560/4 | reverse complement strand
GGAAAGGCGACCATTCAACGATACACACACAGCTAAGGAAAGGCGACCATTCAACGATACACACACAGCTAAGGAAAGGCGACCATTCAACGATACACACACAGCTAAGGAAAGGCGACCATTCAACGATACACACACAGCTAAGGAAAGGCGACCATTCAACGATACACACACAGCTAAGGAAAGGCGACCATTCAACGATACACACACAGCTAAGGAAAGGCGACCATTCAACGATACACACACAGCTAAGGAAAGGCGACCATTCAACGATACACACACAGCTAAGGAAAGGCGACCATTCAACGATACACACACAGCTAAGGAAAGGCGACCATTCAACGATACACACACAGCTAAGGAAAGGCGACCATTCAACGATACACACACAGCTAAGGAAAGGCGACCATTCAACGATACACACACAGCTAAGGAAAGGCGACCATTCAACGATACACACACAGCTAAGGAAAGGCGACCATTCAACGATACACACACAGCTAAGGAAAGGCGACCATTCAACGATACACACACAGCTAAGGAAAGGCGACCATTCAACGATACACACACAGCTAAGGAAAGGCGACCATTCAACGATACACACACAGCTAAGGAAAGGCGACCATTCAACGATACACACACAGCTAAGGAAAGGCGACCATTCAACGATACACACACAGCTAAGGAAAGGCGACCATTCAACGATACACACACAGCTAAGGAAAGGCGACCATTCAACGATACACACACAGCTAAGGAAAGGCGACCATTCAACGATACACACACAGCTAAGGAAAGGCGACCATTCAACGATACACACACAGCTAAGGAAAGGCGACCATTCAACGATACACACACAGCTAAGGAAAGGCGACCATTCAACGATACACACACAGCTAAGGAAAGGCGACCATTCAACGATACACACACAGCTAAGGAAAGGCGACCATTCAACGATACACACACAGCTAAGGAAAGGCGACCATTCAACGATACACACACAGCTAAGGAAAGGCGACCATTCAACGATACACACACAGCTAAGGAAAGGCGACCATTCAACGATACACACACAGCTAAGGAAAGGCGACCATTCAACGATAAGGCATCAACTCAAGAGAAAACGTACGCAACTTCGCCCACTCCTCGAGAACATCCGTCGCTCGAATGGTACAGCTACACGCTGCGAGACGACGCGAAAGCGCGAGAGCAGATGACCGGCACCCAGACAATTCATCGAGGATGGTTGTATATTCGCCGCAGAAAACGCAGAGAGAATGCGCTCCTCGTCTTTCGCGATTTATCGAAGAAACTCGCCGTGTAGCATATTTCATCACCATCCAATTCTGCGCCTTTCGCGGGCTCCCCAGTTACCCCAGTGTAAATAGTAGTTTGTCGCAGAAAACGTTTCAGCAGTTTGAGGGCTTCCGAAAACATCAAAGTCTGCAATGGAATAACTTCTTCCACTATCATAATTTCGATTCTTCTTCTATCTGGATGACTGCCTGCATGCCTTGACGCGGCGATTAATCCCTGTTCGCTCGGAGTGATCCCAGTGGGTGAACAGTTTCATAGCACGCGAAGATGCAACCCCAGCGGCGAGTGCTCTCTTCGTGGACAGGCCTGGGCGTTTTCGCCCCTGCATGGCTTGCCCACCGAGCCCGTCGGAGATTCAGTCGGCACGGCCCGGGAGCGATTCCGGGGAAACAGCGGGGGGTTCTCCCTCCCCGTGCCACGTTCACACATTCCTAATCCCCTGGAGCCCGTTCGGGCCGTGATAAGGTGACGAAAAACCGTGTGACACATACAAATCCATCCCCTCGAGGTTCGCCTCGTCCAACATCAATGATGATATACAGGCATCCCTCTTCTGAGAGAACATGATCGACAAGTCTGCATCGAACCTAATTAAGCACCTGAGTCAATTTGTTTCAGTCCGGATTACGGTATATTCATTTGCCAAAAAAATGTCGCTTCTATAGTTCCTGAAGCGAAATAATCCCTTTTTGCTTATCTCGAATCATACGTAAATATCACTTCAACTACCAACTATCTGCCGAGTTTTTCGGGGTTAAAAGTTCGCACATTGTGGTTTCGCGTTTCTTGTATTGTGTCACAAGCGTCGCCCTCAAAATATCAGCGGCTGGATATACATGGCCTCAAATGCCTTCACGGGCTTGAGATAATCGATCTTCTTTCTTTTTCCTATATTCTTCAGTTTTTCTTCAGCGAATCTGCATATTCAATGCGGAGAAATTGTTCTAGTTCTTCTGGAGTGATTTCTTCGCATAGACCGTCCACTTCACGGATGAGTTTGTGGATAAGAGTTGCTAGCAAAGGCTTCAAAGAGACCTTCGCGCGTTTTTGTGACTATTGCTGCATATACCACAATGCAAATCATTCTGACCACTAACGCCATTGTGTTACGCCACGATAGTGGTAGATATGCCCACCTGTACTCCAGGGGCAATGCATTGCTAGTCTCAGTAGTATCAGACCACCCAGTTCCCTCCGAAAAACGGGTAGCTGGTGAGCTCGCGCATGTCTTTTGCGTAATATCTGCTTGGTAAGTCATCACATTTGGTCTTTCCAATTGAGATAGCGATTCGCATCAACCACCCGTTTGAAAACACAGCAGTGTTACAAAGCTGTGGCTTTGAACGATGCCTTTTGGCTCATCGATGGCAGTGTCAATGACTTCAAGAAGGGACCGAATACGGCCGTCAAGCGTATCCCCATATGCGAAACGACCAAGAGGCTGAGCCTCGAGTTTTGGCATATGCGGTTCGCTTTTGACCGTATTGTACGGTTTTGTTTTCAAGTTCAATTTGCACGTGCCTTTTGACTCTGTTCTTCCCTCTGTTTTTATCTTTATTCGTGTGGGCTCATCTCATCCCGTGCCTTAATCCGCAGAGAATGAGTGGACGTTCTCTTCTCTCGCCACCAGGAGGATCCGGGATCCCCCATAGCCACTAACGACGGTTTCCTGAACCTCCCCATGGATGGGTACTGGTCCTGACCCACCACCTTGCGGCGGCCGTCGATAGGGTCGGCGCCAAAACAGAAACACAACGAGAGTTTGGAAGGCTCTTGGCTTCCCCCACGACGGGGTACTAGTCCAACCCACCACGAAGAAGTGGCCTTCCATCAGGTCAGGCATTGTACGGTTGTAATACTCGCATAGGTTCAACTGTGGCGAGTTCGGAGGCGCCTTCATAACGCTTATAGCGCCACCAGTGCTACTTAAGTAGCGCTCTAGCTCAGGATGCTTGCCGCGCAATACGTCTTCCGTAGTCCTCTCTCGACAGTGCTCCCGAGCGCCGTCAAGCACAAAGACCAGCTGCTTGCCTTTCACGCGCTCTCTTCGGAGGAAGATCTCTTGTAACAAATCTTTCATGAAAGAATCAAAGTCGTCCGTCGTCCAGCTTGTTTGCAAGATCGATCGCATTCTCTCAGCGTGCTCATGTTTGGGTGGGTACATACCTGCATGGATAATACCTCGCGAAGAGTTTACTGACAGCGCCACCTGAATTCGAGGTGCCAAAAGGCCAGACGAAGGGATTTTAACAACAACGCGGCTGTTTCTCTTCGCACGCTCATAATTGCGCCGAATGCTCAGGTAAAAGGGCATCTCATCGACAAATGCGAAAACATATTTGTCGTCTACCAGTAGCGCTTTCCACAAAGAGCAGTTGTTTCGCCATCGTGGTCTTGCCGTTTGATGAGAGCTTCTCCAGGACCAGCCCCTTGTACGAGTATATCATTCCCCGAAGGTAGGAATGAATCGTACTGTGGCTATTGACAGCGAGGCGTCGATATTCTATCATATCGTCCTCGGTGAGATTGGACAAGTAGCGGTCGCTTTCAAGTGGACTAAAAAGCGTTTGCTCTTCCGTGGGAATATCATAGTCTCCGTCGATGAGTATCGATCAGAGAGTCTCGTCGTTCACAAGAGGCCTGATTTGCGAAAGAGGCAAACAAGGGGACCTTTCCAGGATTTCGTCGACCGACTTATGTCTACGAATAGCTGGCTCGACCTTCGTGGCAGTACGCGTGAATCACCTTTTGCCTTTGCTCTGCAGAGTACCATTTTCTAGTTTTTCCGGGGTCGTCCCTTATATCTTTGTATAAGATAAGGGATTTTCG
This sequence comes from Perkinsela sp. CCAP 1560/4, assembly GCA_001235845.1. NCBI lineage: Eukaryota > Euglenozoa > Kinetoplastea > Prokinetoplastida > Perkinselidae > Perkinsela > Perkinsela sp. CCAP 1560/4. The sequence continues at coordinate 116,441 of LFNC01000087.1, read as the reverse complement.
TATAAGGAAGGGGCCGTCCCTTATATGTTTGTATAAGCCCCCTTATACCTTCTGAAAATGCTTAATCCAAAAGTTACGCATACAAAAGTGTGTCTATAAAGCACAGAGTTCGCTTCCAAAGTTCAACTAAAACTAAAAATTTCCTTTGAGGGAAATCCAATACACGAGGATGATAGGGTAATGCTAGAAACTACTACTATTTCAGGTCAAGCGATCCACAATGTAGAAAATGGGAGACCGGAAAACTACCCTCATTTTAGCCATTTTGCGCGAAAATTCACGAATTTCAAGAGGCCTGCACATGAACACCCTCAGTATCTTTCGAGAGTAATTCTTGTGGGGCAATTTCATCCAAGATTTTAATCATATTGGTAGACGTAGCTTTCGTCTCGCAACCACGGAATCACCCATTCAACAAACGGCGGTTTCCTGAACCTCCTTATGGATGGGTACTGATCCTGACCCATCACCTTGCAGTGGCTGTCAATAGGGTCGGCGCCAAAATAGTGAATGGGCGAGAGTTTGCAAGGCCCCACAGAGTGCACCACAGAGTGATTTCCTACCACGAAGAAGGGACCCTCCATCGAGTTAAAGTACTCAAGTGCTCGGAAGATTCGTCAAGTTCCCCAACCGCAACTCGTGAAAGTAATTTTGGCGTCCCCCAAAGGTGCTCCCTTTTTCTATTATCGAATGCTGATCGAATCAACGGCATGGGGGTAGTGCGTACATCAAATACAGAATTGTAGATGAAAACAAAGAACTGCAAGAGTTGGAAAATTGGAAGAAAATGTATATCATCCGCTTGCTCGTATAGACTTTCATTACAACTTAAGCTTCCCTTGGTCGTTGAGTGCTTGGACATCATCGAATCCGCCGACAAATTCCCCTTTGATAAAAACTGCTGGAACGGTTGCATGCTTAAACTTTTCCTTGATCTCGGCGCGCACTGCGGAGCCTTCTGCCGTCGACTCATCGATCAAGTACTCGTTAAAGTCGAGATTCTTACTGCGGAAAATATCTTTTACTTTGTGGCAGAATGGGCACCAACCAGTCGAGAAAATCATTATCTGACTGCGCTTGGTCAAGGGGTCGAGTAAACTTGGCATCTCAATAGAAATCAAAGGATCAGACGAGTAAAATACTCTCCCGCAAGTGGTCCAAACGAAAAACATGAAAGCACAAAGCAAAAACATATGAAAATTCGTATTACTTGTGGGCTGCGGGTTTGGCGATCTTTTTGGAGCCTCCAAAGGAAAAGACACACTGCTTTCGTGCCTCACGAAGGATACAGGCGAGCAGAAACTGGACCACGCTCATGCACAGCGTGCGGGTTCTCAGGAAGCTCCAGTCGATGAAGTACTTAGTCATCTCGACGTGAACGAGGCCAGCGATGCTTGCGAAGAGCGAAGCTTCGAAAATCCAGCCAGACCTGAGACTTGCCCTGGAGCCAATCTTGAGCCCACCGAGGACCCACCAGAGGGCACCGAACGCTGCGCTGAGAAGCCAGACTTGCACGGTCAGCATGATCCATTCGATCCTTGTGATGCCGAATATCCACTTGTTTCGTGTTTTCTGCTGCACGCTCAGCATCTCCCGAATTTTCTTCTCAGCGGAGAACTGGCCGTGTCTTAGCCGGCTGTGAATATAATTGACCAAGCCGGAGTGCTGCTTATTGTGCTCCAATACGTCAAGGGTCGACTCCATGATGCGTCGGTGGAGGGAGAGGTGGCCTGCGCTGAGCTCCTTGAAGTGGCGCAGGCGCTGGGGTAAGTTATTGAACAAGAGCTGCTTGTATTCCGCCATAACGCCTTTCTGCTCGCTGAGCGACATTCTCTGAAATTCCTGCTGCAACTCATTCCCTATCCTGCTGATCTCGTCGCTCTTCCGATGCAGCTCGAGCATGACGTTGCCGTCGGCGAACGTCGACGCGTCAATGATGTCTTGCAACTCTTTGATGAGACCAAACGACTCCATGGCGAGGATTTCGTACTTTGTGATGTCTTTCACATTTTGGTACTTGCGGAGTATCTTGGAGGTCTCCTTGACCTTCGCCTCTTCGCGCTCACCGGGAATCCGCTCGACGGGGGGCTGTGGAGGCGGTCGGACGCTCGGGGTGGCCTCGTCGACGTCCTCGACAAGCACTTCGTCGTTCTCTTCCATGCGGATGGCCATCGCTGAGACCACTGCCAGGAGAACCAAGTTTTTCATCGATCACAGACGTGAAATGGCAACGAAAGGGAGAGGAATAAGGGTTGCCACACGAGAAGAGTTGAATGCAAATAGCGGCGTGACTACACGGCAGGGAAAGTTAAAAGATGCTCCAACTCACATGGGTGGAGATCTCCTGGGAGAACCAAACTGTGCAGTGGCTCTCCCATCCGATCGGCGACCTCCGCCGGTGTGCGGGCCATCCACGAGCGAATGTCTCCATGCAGAATCTGCTGCTTGACTGACCCGAGTCGGCTGACGGCGATCATGCGGCTGCTTTCGTTGATGCACTTCGATCCGAGTTCGCGGGCGACGAGATCAACCTGAGCAATCCCCTCGTGGACGCTCATGTACCGCGGGGGTTCGAATGTGTCCATCCGCCCGCGAGCGAGGTTCTCGTCGCTGACCTCCTTAGTCTTGATGTCGAGCAGAATCAGCGTGTGCAGTCCGCGGCGGATGTTCTCCTCGAGGACGGGAAACCAACTCTTCGGCCTCCAGTTGTCAGTCCAGAAGCAGAGCGTGATGACTTGACCGAAACGATACAGTTGAAGCCCTGTGACCCCAATCGCGTTGAGTATAGAGGCATTATGAACCACGGTGACATCGACGCCCTCCGCTTTGCACCGAATGTAGAGGTCACTGTGCGTTGTGGCGGAGAATGGATCCCCAACCACAAGAAGCGAAACCTTTTTCACCTTTGATAGCTCAACAAGCGCCGTCGCATCCTCCACAAAGTATCGGTCGGCTGGCTCGACAGTTTTCCCGGTGATGGCTTGCAGTTTCTCGAGAAAGCCGGCAGCGCATGGAATGGACGTATAGGACTCGAGGAAAACAGCGTCGCTCTGTCGAATCAACTCAATCCCGCGAAGTGTGAGGTCGGTTTCGTCACCAAGGCCTGTGCCTATCAGGTGGAGCGGCATAGAGATATCGCAATATGCGGAAAGATAGGTTGAGCTACATGAAAAAGTACGCCATGAAAATCCTGCAGATTGAAATTTACTCGATGTGCCTGCTAGAAGCTTTTCGGATCGAACGACATCGTTTCCTTGAATGCCGTTTTTTGAAAGCTAGATGCCTCCGCGTGTGTTATCGGTGCCTCACTGTATGAGAAGACGCCAGCAGACGGGCAAAGGGCGACGTATCCTTCATTCAGAGAGATTCCAAGCATTTTTTTGAGTTTTTCCGCTTGCGCTTCGTCGGTCCACACAATCAGCCGGATAGAATTGCTGGTCGTATACGAGCAGGCCATATTCTGCATGACTCGTGCTTTGTCTTGATCAGCTGTATCTTTCCAAATAGCCACTAGAAAAGTATCCTGTGCATTCAGGAGACTTCTCAGCTGACCTTCATTGACATACGAAAAAGCATCGCAGCGAGATTTGACCCCTTGCAGCATTTCCGCAATACCTTCCCGCATTGCATCAACAGCCTTTACATCGGTCGATACGTGCCGGTCGAGGAAAGCTGAAATCGACGGAACGTCAAACTTTTTTCCTTCGTAAAGTATCACGGGAGAATCGCTTTGAAATTCATACAGAAAAAGCAGCGGGCCCCAGTCCTTCGGCTTTGAAAGTTCAAACTTTTCCATCAGTTCCTGTGAGAGATCTGTCGAGTATGGGACCTGGATGAAAGCGTAGTCCTTTCCGAACTTGTAACTGAGCGTTTTGTATAAATCAGTTGTCTTTTTCTTACGCGTGAGCAGAATAACGATATGGCGTCGTCGTTTCCCCGCAAGCCTTTCTCTCAGGGCTTCGAAATCCCCGCTGGTCTGCGGAAACTCGATGTAGTCGTCGGTGAGCCTTTGTAAAACTGCCTTGTTGATGCCTCCGATGCTGATGCCGTCTGTAAACTCTTCGACGTGACTCCCAATGATATTGTCAGCAGTTTGGTACGATGTGTCTTCATCCGTCGGAAAGCTCATGATGTGCACACTTGGGACTTTATCTACTCCATAGAGGTTCGCTGAAATGTGCCCGAAGGGGCTCGACACGCTGACGGCTGCGACTTGCGCAACACCATCAAGCGTCATGGCCAAACCTTCCCATAGAGGGAATAATTGCTTCGAATGCGTGGTGCGGTCATCGTAAAATAGCAAAACGGCTAGCTTTCCTCCGCCGTGCATAAAATCTCGAAATTCGTACATGGTATCGACTTGGACTACCTGTCCATCTGGGATGTTTTTGAATGTCAGCCACTTTCTACCCAGCTTGGTGTAATCGTCGGGTGATGGGATGGAGTGGAAGAGAAGTGCACACTGAAGCACAAGAAGCGATCGGAGGGCGATCGCATGTTTCGTCATTTCAAGTATGATTTGACTGAAAAATCTACGGAAAAAAGGTTTTTATACATGTATATATCCATATTGCGAGGTACTATCATACTTTCCATCTCGTGGAGATGTTTTTCCAATGAAAAGAAGGTATCGAATTAATCTTGCGTGATAAGCGTTTTTTTTTGACATTATTCCTCGAGACACTCAAACGTACCATTCAAAAAAAGCAAATATCCGTAAAAGACCTGTGAAATCAATGGATCCTCAAACGCTTTCATTCACGCGAGTTCGCACAAATTTGGTGATTTTGGTGATGATATGACCTTTTCGAAAAGCGCACCATAACGCACGGGGGCATTCTATCCACCGCTTCCAACTACATTCTAATGACACGTGAAATAGCACTTTGCCCTCTTCTGTTTGGTGATTCGAAACATGAATTTGGCTCAATGATCAGATTTTTCTGGTGTGACCAGAAGTGTGTTGCTCTCTGTGTATGACGCTCGAGGACTTTGAATCTTCGTTTCGACAGGCTTCCGCTGCGTGTCGTGAGGCTTCGAAGTCAGTAAACTATTCTGCGCCTTGAGTTGCCGCAGAAACTGTTGTGCCTCCTGAATCTCTTGTTCTCTCAGTCGAGCGACAATGGCATTGACCTTGCTATCTGTTGGAGTAGCAAGTGTGGTTGGGGTCCGCGCAGATTGGGGGGTTAAGGGCTCGTCATGCCTCCTATTCACCTGTTTCGTCGGTGTTTGAGGGCAAGAGTGCATGTCCTTTTGTGTGCTCACATTTCGTGGTGATATCGCTTGACGGTTCTTTATCTGGGCAACAGTTGCTTTATTCTTTGCCATCGTGTCCTGCTTCGTCCGATTCAGCTCCAAGGTGATCCTGTCGTGATGCAATTTCCGCTCCGCAACCTTTTTCGATCGTTCTTCTTCTTGGCGACGTTCAAATTTGCTCCTATCGAGCTTATTCTGCTTTTTGCATGAGAGCGCTTTGGTGATTGACGCCTGATGACTACTTTGTATTTTCTTCCGGACTTCACTCATCGCCTGCAGACGCGCATCCCGACGTCGATCGGCTTGTGCCGCGTCTGCCGTTCGTCGCTCAATCGGTGTCATGGAGAGTTGTGAAAAATCTTCCAGAAGCGCTCGGTCGGCTTCGCTGGTCTTCTCGGGTGTAACAACATCTCGCAATGGCATCTGTCTTTGTTCCATTCGTCGAGTGGTTCGGTCGACGTCTGCCTTGATAGATCGAGCTTTGTCCCGGAATTTCTCCTCGTGAGCTGCGCGGATAGTAGCATTGTGATGCTTCAAGCGTTGTTCGTCAAGCCTTTTTTGATTATTCCCTTCTTGAAAATTTCGCTGTGCATTCTGTATGCCACTTTTCCTCGCTTCACGGATCGACGATGTGCGATCCTGCGTTGCTTTGGCCGTGCGCAATTTGTCCGCTTCGATGCGTTCCTTTTCTTGCTTTTTGGCCTCTCTCTCTTTCACCTTCCGGTCTTCAGCTTTCGCGCGATGAGACTCCTTCAGCTCAACTAGCCGTCGGTGGTGTTCCTTCACAATATTGACATTTTGCAGTACTCGGGCCTCATCTTTCAGTTTTTGAAGCAGCGCAGCTCGCTGTATGTCTTCCACGCTCAAGCGCGGCATATTCAAGGAGGGGGACAAAGCTTGCACAAAGACAATGAACTTTGAAGATGAATAAATGTATACTCACAAAGCAAGCGGTGAAAGAGTGACTCAATTCCTTTCATAAACAGCCCAAAAGCGATCAAGTTTTCGACGAGTACACCTTTGGGCGTCTTCGCTCGCGAATATCAAACTTGGAAGGAGGCTGTCTACTGTCGAGAGATTATTGAGCGTCGATTCTTTTTCCACTGATGGCGATTCTTCGAAAGTTGAAGGGATAAGCCCTTGGCCAACCTGATTAAATAAGCTGGGAAAGTTTTCCAAGTTTGCCTTCATCCAGTCCATGAGCTCTTTCACGTCGGTTACTATGTAGAGTCTGCCATTCTGCACGTCGCTCGTTGAGTGTGGGTCCTTTCGAACCAATACGAACGCTATTAGCGAGATCATACTTTCGCAGAGTAAGCGCCGACGAACGTTGCGGGCTTTAAAGTGCGGATCGGCATAGGTGATAAATACCTTCTCAATACTTTGTCCACGAATGACTCTGCCAAGGTCACGCATGACATTGCAGTTAATGAAATGAACCTTCGCGGGCGATTGACTTTCCTGATCGCGTGAGGAATCCATGCTCGTGCCGGCCAGACGCAAATCTTCTAGCTTCTCTCGACAGTATTTTGTGCATGCAGGCCGAATTTCCAGGCCAACGAGGAGAACATCTTTTGCTTGTGCATCGAGTTGGAAAATAAGCCCCCCGAAGGCTGAGCCCAAATCAAGCCACTGCCTCGAAAACGTTTTCGCAGCCAACGTATAACTTGAAATGGCTCTCATATTCTCATCAAATATCTCAATCGACTGGTCTGAGCCGGTGGATTTGTGAAATAGTCGCTGACTATTACTCAGCGGATTCAAGTGTGCTCTCACTCGGACAGGAAATCGTGTGAAACGTGATTTTCTCGCAGTTTCTGACTCTTTTTCGACGGAGGCAGTATGTGAACTGAAAGAAGAATCTGTGCTTATTGCCGGGCTATCCAAATCGTGCATCCAAAAGGTAATGAAGAGGATTCAAACGTGTAAAGGAAAAGGGGAATTATTTTGATTTAACGCATTGAAAATATAGAATGGGCATGTGGGGAGCTGTCCTCGAACTGAGAAGTGGCAAGGCGCACATCAGGGTTCGTACAGAAGAAAACACTTGCCCTGCTCCAAAGTTGACTGCTCCAGCGGGGTAGTCAGTGATATTTTGTGCATGGGGAATTTTTGGGAAGCGCTGATATATGCGAATCCTACCATCTCGTTGGCGAGCGTGAATATGGAACCTCGCTCCGCTTTTTCTCCATCTTCACTTTCCATGTGCGCATGGAATATGACCAGTAGATGCCCGAGTAGATGGCCAGGCTCATCCTTGTCGTACTCTTTCACTTTGATTCGTGGTCTCGGTTTCATCTTGGATGACGGTGGACTTATTTCTTTTGTATTTTCTGGATCAGCAAAAGGTAGCACAAAGTCGCGAAACTCGTTGTTTCCGGAAATTTCTAATGGGTCGCTATCTTTATTTGCTAGGACCACAAGGGACGCCGAAAACTTTTCCCACTCGATTTCAAAGGTTCGATTTCTGCAAGTGCTAGATAGCTTTTCTGTCTTACACGATACACGCGGGCAGCCGAACTGGGTCAACAGGTCGCCAAGAGGCTCACCCATATACGTACGGAATGATATCAGCTCGTCAAAATCCCAACTACGGGTAGTGCATTCAACGTCACTCTGCACTTTTGTAAGTGACCAGTTTGATTCACTCTCATCTATTTCATCTGCATGACCAATGTAGTGGTGAAGCTGTTCACGAAGATGAAATTCCTTATCTACATTTCCGAAAGCGCTTTCCTCGGGAGGCCAATTGTTTAAATGTACAGATGATGACTTGCAAGGAAATCGATCGTCTTTGCTGGGTGCACATGGCAGCAGGAATACATTGAGGCTAAGATGATTTAGTTTTAGGGTAAAAGGGTCCATCGATATGGTTTTTTCTTGTGGTTTGGCATGTTTTGTTTCGAAAGTAGTGGGATCCGAAAAATATTTCGTCAAAGAGTCCAGTAAACAGTGTGCACCAAACTCCGCTCCCATAAAAACAATAGTATCAATTTCAAACCACTTCACGAGGGCAGCAAAGCGTTTTTCAATAGAATCGATCTCATCGTGACGAAAATTGAACGCACGTTTATTTGCTTTGCAAGCCTGTTCTTCAATTATATCGCACATGTCGAATGGAAACACAACATACGTTCTCTCTTGTTCATGAGTGGAGTGAACACCATGAGATAATTTTCTTTTGGACATGTTTTTTTCTCTACTCTTCATCAACCGAGATAGATGAAACACGGAGTGATCGTATAAGCTATGGTCTTTCTGTTGGGAATCACCAACAAATAAGTTGATTTCTTCTTTCCAATTTTCTGAAGAAGTGTCCGACGCGTGTGGGAATGTCTGTGCAGAAATGCATCTCCTGAAAAAATTGCCTGCTAGATTTTCTTGGTTTCGGGGACCATAAAGTCGCCATACTTCAGAAAACTCGGGATCAAGATCAATCAGGTTTGAAGAACAACTCCCACAGTTAATTCCGAAATTAATAAGACTACGTGCAATATCATACAAGCCTTGATTTCTAGGACCTGTCAAAAGGATCCTCTTCGAGAAAATACTTTGCTCGACTGGTCGTACAAAACCTCTGTATTGCTCAGAAATCAGACATGCGGAGAAGTCGTTTCCGTCGGTATTCTTCATATCTTTGCTCACTACTCTTTGTGTGGCAGGTGTACAACATAACTGCGTGTATAGAGGCCCATGAAGTTCCAGCTCAGGTGAGTTTGCGCTCACTATCAATGAGACGCGATGTAATATCTTGTGCCGCAGTCTTTCCATCCAAGGTGGACATGGTAATTCATCGTTTGAACATGGGAAGACTATACTAGTATTTACTACTATACTTCCTTGACAGTAACCATTCGCTATCCTCACGCGACAATTGTCCATCGAAATACCGTACTTTACACCAGGATATAAAGGGACGCCCGATGAAGTAGCCACCGGTGGTACCGGATTAGATTTCTTGCGTTGCTCAGCATCAAAATCACTACTTCTTTTGTCAAGCAAGGTTAGTGTAAATTGAATGTATGGTAGAAAGTTGCTCTGTGTGGGTGCGTCCAATCCGTGCCGTTGAAAAAGAGAACTGTCAGCATAAACGGGAATATGTAGCACTGGTCCTGAAACCCGCAGCTCTCCTCCCTCTGGTACTTCTACACGCCTCATTATTAACAAAAATGCGCAATACTACTAACCCATGGAAGATAATGTAGTGTAGTGCTACTTTATTGTTGTGAATCTAAAGCGCCTTTTACGCACTAGAAATTCGTTATTGTCAGATACGCGGCCAACAAATTTCACACCTGCTCCCGGAATATTTCTCACAGTACACAGTTGAGCACTTGGAACACATCCTTCCAATAAACGTACACTCTTGGTGGCATGTGCAGTAAACACGCGAATCAATATGTGATAAGGATCTGCTGATGCTGCCATCTTTCACAAACGCAGGATAAACTGACTTGTTTTCTGCGAATAACCTAAGTAAGTTTTGAAGTAATAGCTCATACGAGCAGATTCTTGCTTCACCTTTCGTAAGGAAAGCAATGTTGCTTAGGAAGTATATACTATTGATTCTTGTTTTCGAATCATCTAAACCTTGGTTTTTATCGGGTTCGTGAAGGCAAATAAAGGATATCGGAATTTTCTTTTTAGATGCACAAAAACCGACATTGAGAGAAAAAGGCTCGCCAGTTTCTCTGTTCTCCCAGTGTGGCAATATACATACTATTTCCCCTTGTAAACCATCACTTGCGTTAGAACAATTTCCAAAACATTTGGACTCCGCGTCATTAATCTCTAGTTCACATGATATTCTGTTCAAAAAACAAAGTCCACAAATGATTGCGAGCTCGAGCGGTTGCTTTTTGAAGGATCTCTGGATTTGGCTCCCGTCAGACAGCTTTGAGAATTCTGTAATCAACAGTGACGGCAATCCGTAAGTACATACTCCAGTGTTAGTGTGGGTAATCAAGTTTCTTCTCTTTCTCTCTTCTGTATTTACATCAATCCAGCTCTTAGCATAATCTCTTACTAGAAGAATTTTTACTGAATTCCCTCGGGCTCGCAGGGAGAGAACGAATAAAGAAACAATTTCCCAAAAACTGAATGGGAAATAGTGATTTTTCTTGGATATACTGTGATACTTGGAGTTATCGCAATAAACAATTAGCACAGTTACCTTATTCAGTGAAACAGTGAATTCCATTGACTCAGTATTCATTCATTAGTAGTAGTAAGAATATCTCAACATTCCAATAAACCTCGTAGAACCTCCATAAAGGTTTCTTATCATGACAATTTTTAACACATACATCAGCAAAAAACACGTGTTTGCTGCATGACGAATACAAATGGATGTATTCCTCCAAATGTCAAGACTGGTTAGAAGTATACGACTTTAAGAATATCAAAAAGTTAGAAGTGTGACTAACTTTTGGGAAATCCAGGAGCCCTACCATCTTGACGAATTGTAAGTTCTTTTTAATCGAGACAAATCTTCCTTAAGTAATTGCTTATGAAAAGAGCACCTTTTTAGTAAAATTGTACCACCAGTAACTTCCATGATTCGCAAGTTCCCTACTCTTTCTGCTTATACGGTACCCTTCCTTACCCCACAAGCATTACCGTCAAAATCTTACGGTGAAATTCTTAAGAAGCTGAATTCAATCACAGAAAAGGTAGTGTTTGCGCAGTTCTCATGCGGAAAAGACCTTGACGAGACAATACTTGGAATATCTGCCAAGCAGCAGCTTGAAGCAGGACAATCTATGATCTCGTGTGGATTAGGACGGGAAGAGTGCATCCAGAGTAAGATCATCCACTCTGCCGTCACTGCCCCGATGCTGCTCAATAGCAAATCTAGCCCAGAATACACGGAAAATTTTCCGTCAGACTTTGAGGGAAAAACCTCTATATTGGCGATTCGTGCCATTGCACCAAGCCCTGCTGATATGAAGATCCGCCCGAAAGACAGAGTTGATATTTTTCCTAGTCAAAGCCTTGACTCTTCGAAAGAGGAAGAAATGATTATAGAGTCTTTCAAAAGAACAGCACAAACCATCAATGAACTCGTAAAGGCGGGGGAACAAAAGAAGATCTTTATTGTCAAAAAAACGCTTACGCGCATCGACAATTTGAATCGGCTTTTCGAATGTTCTATGGAAAAGTTCATTCACAATCATGATAATGTTGAGATTCAAGTGATACCCTCTAGTACAGCATACAACCGATTGACAATGTTTCCAGAGAAATATCCAGGGGTTTACGTTCTTAATGACATTCCCAACTCTTTAATTTTTGAGCAGCTGTTGACAGGCTTGGCCGGTGGAAATGGTACGAACTACACAAGCTATGCTGGACAGTTAAGCAAGGGCAGAAATTTCACGCTATTGGGTACTCATAGAAGCCCAGACGACCCATTCGCAATATTTTTAGCAGCCGCGAAGGTAATGAGCTCATTAGGATTGCACAAGTGTGCGAAAGAGCTGCTAGAAAAGTTGAAACTAATCCTACGGACCGAGCGAGTGTATCCATTGAGCAAAAACAGTAAGGACTCTCTAGTCAACTTTTTAAACGCGATCTAATTCTCTAGGTAAAGTTGCTTCAACCATGGGCGTGTTTTGCTTATCGTCTTCCTTACGTTTTTTATTTCAAGTAAATTTACCCATATGAATTGGACAATTCACATAGCGCAAGTATCATTTCAAAAAAATCTGCAGCTTTTGTGCTGCATGTGCTGCTGGGTGTGCATATCGCTGATATCCTTTAAACGTGAACTCAATAGAACGGTCAACCCATCGGATCCATCATGTGATTGGCCATATGGGAAAGCTGATAAAGTTTAGCGCTGGTTTTCAATGCTGCCCTACATTGATGAGTCAAAGCCTCAAAAAATGAGAAACATGTTCCAACTTCTCCGTATGCACTGTATTGGTAGATGTTTCTCTCATCTGTGCCAAGTACCACCAGGGGACCCCTCCCTCACATAGCAACATTGGGCGTTTTTGGAACCTCCCCACAGTAGGGTACTGATGCAGACCCATCAATAGGGTCCACGCTACCACAGAGTGACTACTAATCCAAACCACCACGAAGAGGTAGCCATCGGGTAAGGACTGAGCTGATTTTACTTCACATGACCACGCTTCACTCGCTCTGCCATATCTCTTAGATTAACTGTTCCACCCCACTCACAACATCGCCATCGATTCGGAAACTTTCTGGGTAGAACTAAGGTAGAATAATCTCTTCGTGGCCATATTGTTCCGACTCAAATCCTTCGACCTTCCCCTTCGCATTGTATGCAACTCCTTCCCATGTGGAGACCTCAGTTGGATCTCACGCCCGAAGCATGGCCGAGATGAAGACACCACAAGGTTTGATCCTGGAGATAAGATCGACAGCAAATCGAATGCGGTCTTTCGGTTGGTAAAACTTAAAGATTGTTCGAGAGCTGAATGTCACATCATCAGCGATTTCGTGTGAGATTTCCAGTAATACACCAGCTGGCGAGGCATAAACAGCTAGGACACCCCAAAGATGTTCGATGATGAAGTAATAGCGCAAGCAGACCAATCCAAGCGGAATCGGGTCATACATGCGCAATAAGAGATGGACCTGTTTAATGGTCTGCCTGGTACAGGTCACATTCTGACTGTGTATGAGCGGAGGCCCCGCTGCGTAGTCTTACGGAAGCTGAATGTGAAAACTGCAGCTGTAGCGAATCGTGCGATGTGATCCTGGTTTTCTATTCTATTCGTACCGCTCGACAAGAAAATGAGTTTGGTTTTTAAAGTGCAATTAAATTGATTCGTCAATTTGCCTGTGCTTTTCGACACGCATGCTCTATGTTTCTAGCGCCAGTCTCATCCCAGATTTTAACACAGTATTGGTATGCATAGCTTTCGTCTCACCACCGGGGGGATCCGGGATCCTCCATAGCAGTAACCGGCGTCTTCTGAACTTCCCCACAGTAGGGTACTAATCCAACCCACCACATTCGTCTTTCTCAATTGTCAGATGAAAAAAATCATCAATATCGTTTGGCTCAGCACGATCTCCACAAATTTCCTCCTTAGTGATGAGAGAAACGAGCGTAATCAAGTCGGTCAAGTAACGGGAAATAAATTGATACGTCAAATAGGGGATTCTTATGAAAACAGGGTGGGGGAGGGGTCTCATCAACTATGCATTATTCCATCAAAGGTGAAATATCTACTGGGAAACCACCGAAATCTGCGAAAGCACCGAAATGTCACTTTGCTATGTAAAATTGCCGATACAAAAAATGCGAATCATTGATCTTGGTTGAAGATACTCATGCACATGACAAAGCCATGTGTTCTGTTGATGTAGTTGTTGTAATCATGATGGAGGGTGATCGTGTGCAAAATTCAAATCCACAACTATATTCATTCAAATGGATTAGCTGAAAAGAAAAAGAAGGGCAAATGGGGTCTTCTGGCCAAAATAGAAAAATACGCAAACCAAACGACACGGCCTCCAAAGACATCGCCTAGTGCCGACTTCGATTTCTGTAGTGCCCTCGATCGCTGTGGCGACTCGAAGAAGAATGGTGCTGGACGTGCCTATCGTTGCGATCTCGCTTGCTTCCACTCGAGTATGCATCTTGGCTTTCGTCAGATCTGGTACGAAGTGCCAACGGCGCGGGCTGGGGGGGCTCCTTTTCGAAAATCCCTTTGAGCGCTTCAAATGCCTGGGTGAATTCGCTCTGTGGCGCATTCTGCATGCGATCTGCGATAGCGTTGGCGATGGTACGCTTGCACTCCACTGACCGGCAAATGTACTCAAATGTGTCTCGGACAATCGTGAGAATGTTGACGGTGGATGCCGGCGAGAGGGAGAAATCGGCAATATGGCGAACGATTTTTTGGCCGAATTGATTCATGACTGGATCGTATTCTGACCGGACGCTCGGGATTGTTGACCGTGCGAACGCCTCCAATGTGCACCGAAGAAAGACCATACAGTTGTTTGCTTCAACTACCCCGAATCGCACGAGCGCATCGACCAACTCGATTGTCATCACTGTATAGGTTTTCAAAGGTATGTGCGGCAGAAAGAAGTAGAAAGTCGCGATGGCGTCAGCGAACGAGCAGCGCATCCGGGCAAGCGCGTGTTCCCGAAAGAGTGCGATGCATTCTTCCTCCTTTCGATGGAGCGCCAAATGCTTTCCGTAAACTTCCTTTTGGAGTGCCTTTTCCGACTCGATGAGACCCACCGAGTCATCGCCCTCCTGCAGGAGTGATTGTAGCAGCTTGGAGCTCGTAAACTCTTTGTCGACCCACCCAATGGAGAAAATCGTAAAGTCGCGGAAGGCCTTGTGGATGGATCCGGCTTTCTCCTGGGGGTCGAAAACTCGGGTGAGCCCTTCGGCTATCCAGCCGATATCCACGTCTGCGCAGCTTTCGGTGAGGTCCTTCAGATCGTGCAGCGTGTAGTCGTGCGCAACACAATCTGCGATGAGAAACCGCTCGAGCGTGGGCGAACGCGCCAGTGCGGCGTCCTGGCTTGTTTTGAGGATTTTGCGGGGTGCGGAAGAGTCACGATACCACGAATTTTGCTCTTCGACGCTGATTCCCCCCGGTAAGAGCAAGAAATTCCCAAGCACCGCACGAAGATCTGTCGAGGATTCCTCATTGTCATCTGGGAGTCTCTTCGCGGCAACGTACTGCCTGAGGAGCTCGACGGCGAGGTTAAAATACATCTGAAATCCGCTGGCAGTGAAGTATCGCACAATCGACCCTCGTACAGTGCGCCCTCTTCTACTGGCCGACGATGTGTGTATGAGGAAAGTGGCCGGCGCCATAAGCATTTGTGTCCGCTTGGAAAAATCCTCGAATGACTGGCGGCGAATCCCTGCGTGCTCCAAAATGCAATTGAGCGTGGCAATGACCGCGGAAACACTCCTCGGATGGGCTCTCCGCAGAACGGTGCAGAGAATACGCGTGAGCTGCGGCCAGTCGACAAGATTGACTTCGATTAAACCCCCAATAAGTGCGTCGACTTTTGGCGGGTGTAGACCTCCTGGTGAATATATTCCTTTCAGTAGAAAGCTCGCCAGGCTGCTATAGAAAGCCTCTGTAACAAGTCTATTTGACCTGTAGGCGAGAAGAAATTGTTTCAAAAAATTCTGCGTGAACTTCGCGTGGGTGTCATATGCGCTCTGCACGTGAAGCAAGCACTTGAACCCATACGGGAGATTCTGAAGAAGCATGCCACGAGTTGGGAGCCCAGAGACGCTCACTTCGCCTGCAATCTCATCGACGTGAAAACTTGGGGTCGACTCGAGAATTTTATAGAGAATGGCCCTTCGCACCCACTGTGGTTCCACTGCCAGGAGAATGTGGAACAGTTTGTACGTTAACGAGCTGTTTTCCGCCACAACCAAGCTGCCGTCGGAAGTGAACTGAAATGCGGGAAGGATTTTTTCATAGAGGACGATGGGTGGAATGCCAGCCTTACCCATTTCAATTCGGATAATTCGTTGAAGCACTGTAGTAAAGACGGTAATGTCATGGATCAGTGCTTCCGGCACGAGTTTCAATAGGAAATTTGTGAATGTGACATCATCTAGCCTCGAAGATGCTTGGATAATCATCTTTATTCGGCTGGCGGTGAGCTCGGGAGATGCCTCCCATTCCGCCACGCATTGAAGGGCGATCTCGAACAAATCATTGGCGAGAAGGATATCGAGCATTTCAGTGTGAAACGCTTCGGTGCTGGAGGTGGTCGAATCGGTTTGAGATAGCACGGAACTTCGCATTCGAATGAGGAGCTGCAGATCTTTCCCGGACAGAATGGAATGACCGTACAAAATCTCACTGATCGCACGGACGTCCTTTGCTTTGAGCAGTACGCAAACACTCCGAATGACCTGGTGGCTATCTAAAAGACCTAATATGCACTTGGCTGTTGACGCGAATGCCTTCTCCGCGTCACACAGTATTGCTCCAATGCACGAGAGGGCAATGTTCATCTGGGAGATGCCGGTTCCTCGAAGGACACGCTTCGCACGGAGACACTTTGATTCCTTGGGATGCGACTTGTCTTGGCTGATCAGAACTAATTGCAACATGGACGAGTGGGCTTCGAGTCCACTCACTGATTTCTCGTACATGGAAGGGCTGAAAGGCAAAGACTAAATGAGAATTATTTATCGAATACAACTAGCCGATTCTTGTCAAACGGTGAATTTCCAAGCAGCACATTTCTACAGTACGAACGAAATTCAGTGGAAAATACACTCTATCAAACACAGCGGAATGTCAGTGTGACACAATCGTCAAAAATATATCACGCAAAAATAAGGCTCACGCTGTCATTTTTATTCCAACAGGAGCTGATTGCCCTTGTGTCGATCAGTCGGCTTACTCTGCGGGTTTTGAATCTTTGCCATATTTTTCCGCACGTCTGCAAAAGTCTGAACAAAGTGTGGCATCAGCAGTTGCGACTCGTCATACAAAAATGCCTTCTCAAACACGATCTCTGGCGGAAAGGATGAGACAGAGGCGAAGACAAGCGCCGCGAAACAGTCTCGACGGTCCTCTTGCACAAACCAGTCCATGCAGTTCGCAATGACAGCATCATTTCTGCACCGTGCCGCGATGGCCAAAACGTCGATGTAAAGCTTCTCCGCCATGTATATTTCCACAGATCGCTCAAACTGACCACGCCGGGCCATCAGGGCGCCACCCAAAAGTCGAAGTGCCCGGTGTGGGCTTTCCTTGAGCCGCGTGCCGACCTCCTCAACGTTGAAATTCCCGTCGCTCTCGACAATGGCAGTGAGTTTCTCGATATCCTTCTCATTGATGCACAGGTCAATATGCAGATGACTCACCTTCGCGTGGTCCTTCACGGCCATCGCGTCCAGGAAGGGTTTGACGATGAACGCGTCTGGATTCCGCTGGAGGTTTCGCTGGATGCGCTCCATGTCGACGTGGGTACGGATCGAGCTGAGGAGCTCGTTGACGAGACTTGGCTGGTACGTGAAGTAGAAGTCGATGGCCTGGTCGATGATTTCATCCGCGGAAACTTTGTTGAGAATATTCATCAGCATCTCGTGCTCCCAGGTGAACGCGGGCTCTTGGAGCATGAGCTGCGCCGCGCCATCCCAGTCTTCCTCGAGTTGGTACAGCAGGCAGCTGAGCTCCCACATGCACACGTCGGCGCACAGCACGTTTAGCTTGTGCTTATTGATTCGCTGGTGGTGCATTTTCACAAAGTCGAAGGCCTTCTCGGGGGAATACTTCACGTAAAGAATTGCGAGCTCGGTGAACACGCCCACGTGAGCGTTTGCGCTGCCGAGAACCTCCTGCAAAACGGTGATGATGGATGTGTGTAGTCCGTTCTCCTCATATCTTTCAATGATCGAGTAGACCTCATCGGCGTAGGAGATAATGCGTGAAGCGCACCGATTGGCGAGCTCGAGGTCTTTTGTATCAAGACACACGTCGAAGAGATTCTTCCACAGCTGGACGTTGTTGGCCTTTTCGGCGGACTCCACGGCACGCACGATATTTCCCATTTCCGCGTAGGTCAGGGAAAGTGCGTTCATGTCATTGCAGTGCTGAAATAGGACGCATGCAGCTTCATAAAGCTTCTCACCTCGACACCGGCTGGCGACTGCCTCAAAGTCGGCGATTTTGGATGAATCGATGAATTTGCGCAGTTCCACGAGATTGCCAATCTTTGCGAGGCTGTAAAGTATTTCGGTTTCAAGTTTTGGGGTGAGACTACTTCCGGTTGACCGAATCATGCCAATGTATTTGACGAGATGCTGGTAGTCGTTGAACTCTTCCGCGCTTTCGGCGACCTGCGAGAGGAAATCCGTATTCTCGGCGCGTATCAGCGCGTCGACGCCGGCACCGATGGCGTTTCGTGATAAATACGCCTCACCGAGAATGCTCCAGAGGGATGGCGTGTTGATCTTCTCCGCGAAGGCTTGGGACCTCTCCAGGGAGCCTATTTTATCAGTCAGCACCCGCATCGCTTCTTCCTCCATGTCACCTTTACACCACGCGGCGAAAGCAACCTCAAACTGTTCATTCGCGAGAGCTGCCCGTGCAATCTCCTTCGTGTCGAATGAGTTGAGTTGCTCAATATACTCAATCGCTTTCTCATTTTTTGTTTTAATCGTCGTGAGAATCAGCAAGTTTTGCAGGTATTTATTTTGTCGGAACTCCTTCGGCCCATGCATGACGATTTTCTCCAGGAGAACAGTCAGCTCTTCTTGTAGTCCCGCCTTCATAAAGGCTTTGACTGTGACGCTCACCTCCTCGGGATTCTTTGAGCCAGGAAGGGCATGGTGAATCACCGCGTCGATAATTGGGTTCCGATTTTCTCTTTCAAATACTTTCTCCCACAGGTCAAACTTCTGCCGCTGGACGAGGTAGACAGCCAACTGCTTGAAAAATCCATTGTCGAAACTGAGCTTGATCAGCTCTTCATCGCACTTTCCCTTCGAATATGCCTGAAACGCGATGTTCGGCTCGCGATGTGCGCAGTAATTTCCTATCACCAGTGGATCATAGTACTCATTCTGGGAAAGGAATTCGAGGGCTTTCCCTTGGTTGACGTAAATCTTTGCCAGTGCGTTATGGACGGCCGCCTCCTTGGATTTCTCTTTCAGCTTATTCTCAAGCCAGCCTTGCAGCATATGGACGCGGTTTCGCTTCTCCACCTCGGCGATGAGTTCCTCGCTGGCACACATGCTTCCAACCGACTCGATGAGGTTTTTGACGAGCTCTTCATCGCAGTTGAAGTCAAGCAGAATGCCAACCACCTCAGGCATGCGATTCGGTCGATACTTTTGCACGTACAGCTCAACGAACTTGAAATGTTTGCTTTGAATAAAGTGTTTTATCATCTCTTCGACATAATTATACTTGTCGCACACGTTCATGAGCGGGCGAGGGTCCTCCAACGATGATTCGAGAAGCAGCGCCTTGGTGCGGACTGGATCGTAAATTTCGGTCTCTCGAGTGAATCGGTCGAGCTCCGTGATCTCATCTTCGTGGATCGCCGCCTCAATGTAGCGAAAGTGAACTTCTGGATCTTTGCTCACGTCTTTCACTGAGCTCAGAAAGTAATAGATGGCTTTGAAGGCGCTGTGCTTTAAGAAGATGTTCACGATGGGCAATATACCGAAGATTCCATGGTATTTTGCGGCAATTTCCACGCTAACGTGACAGTTTCCTTCTGGGTCGCTGGCAACGAGCTCTTCAAATAGTTCGAGTCCGTCCTCCCGCGAGAGTTTACCGAAAAACTCCACAAGCCAATCAGAGCCGTGGTCAGACAGGCTTCGCATGCAGCGCTTCATCTCCTTGAGCTGCTGCTGGTTGCCGCGGTGGGCCTTGGCGTAGCAGTGGAGCGCCCATCGATAGAGACTGGCCTTTTCACACAGCGGCGCAATCGTCAATGCATCATAGTGACTCACAACTTTTTGAAGGAATATCTGCTCAGCGACTTTCGGCGGGGAATGCTTGAGGTTAATCTCGAGCAGTCGCGTGTGTAGCTCACTATCCTCCTCACGGTCCCCTCTCAATATCTCAATGAGATACATCGTCAGCTGCTTGATACATTGAAAGCTCAAAAAGAGATTCACCAACTCAAGAGGCTCAAACCCTCCCTTGTCTGGCAGCCGATGCAGCATAATGGCAACTTGAACGGAGACATCCAACTTCTTCCTCATACAGTCTCGAAGTAAGACATTCCACTCCGGTTGAAACTTTGCTCTGTCACAATATGCTGTCACTTTGTCGAGGGACCCGCGAGACAGCAAAAGCTTGACAACTTCCTCGTGTTCGTTCGTCCGGTGGAGCACTCGTAGCGCAAGGTCCTCGTCGTGTGGTGCAATCGCGTGTCCTAGGTCAGCTGAGAGTTCGAGTTTGTTGTCGTCGACGAGTTTCCGGAGCATTTGAATGCCACCTCTCGCCACCACTGCCTTTCCAAAGGCAAACGATTCCACCGCATTCAGCTTGCCGATCGCAAGGAGCTGCTTATAGTACGTCGATATCGGCGGTGGCTGAATGGTGGGGTTGGCGTGGCCACAGTCGGTGAACAGTTGAACAGTCTCTTGTGTTCGCAGCTCCTGCCTGGGTGACTCGAGGACACACCGCACTGCCTCATCGACTCGCGCTGCGTTGAGAAGGGATTTGAGTTTGTCTTTCATGGAAATATCACCCCCAGAAGGGCTTGCCTGCGGCGCCACGGCGATTTCCACAGATGAGTTCTCTGGATTTGACTGAATAAACTTGACTATCGTGTTGTCGTTTATGCCGATGCTGAAAAGTGACCCCGATGCGTCAACGCAGGTGAGTCCTCCTTCTGCATTCGGGACAGCGGAATAGACGATATGCTCGGAAACTTTATTCGTCAGTAAAAGTTTGCCGGTGGCGACATCGGCCAGGTAAAAGTATCCATTCCGCGATATCATACACAGAAGAGTATACTTCGGAGAAAGGCACATGGCAACTGGAAAATCTTCGGCATCGTGGAGCTCTACTGGGGATGTCCAGATTTCTTGTGTCTCCAATGAACCTTGCCCAGTCAGCCGCTGGGAAATCAGCTTTCCGTTTTTTCCTTCCTTGGAAAACACAACAACGGCAACACCGTCTGGTTGCGATGCGCGAAGAAAGCAGGATTGGAGACCACGAACGACGAGACTGCTTCGCTTCGGAAATGAGTAGAACTGGATAAACCCACCGAGGCCTCCACCTGCCCCACGCGTGAGACCGCTCAGGGCACCACATTGTGTGCTTTCATCCAGCGTATAGGAGAAGATGGGCAGATCAGCGAGGCGAGGGTCCCGATCAAACGCTTTGACGGGCCCGTTGTCTTGCTCAATGTTCCAGTGATACACCGAGGTGGCAGAGACGATGGCGAGTGTCTTGCCGTCGACCCACCCCCAATGCGCCACTGGCTCAGATAGATTCGTCGTTTGGATGCGAGTTTTGAGGTCCAAATTGTAAATCTGGATTTGGAGGTTGGATCGGAGCGCGAGGATTCGTGCCTTTGGGTTCATTTTGGCGCTGTCGACGTCTTTCATGGGCAAACGCATGTCTGTGAAGTCATTCACGTTGACAATCACGAGCGAGCCACTTCCATTGGCGGTGTCGCGCAGCGTTATCGTTCGATCGCCGTGCATATCGATATTTCGAAAGCTGAGGGTATCAGGATGCAGACCACCGCTCACCTTCTTGAGGTTGAAAAGCTCTTGGACTAGAATAGGCTTCTCCATTCGGATACAATTATTGAAGCAAATGAATGAATTGGTTCACTTGATAAGAAAGCGGAAAAAACGTTTGACAAAATCACAGTTTTCATCACCATTACCTCTCCTTTATAGGGTAGTAATAGTCAACCCCTCGAACGGACGATGGGATTTTCTGGTATGCTGCGTGCTTGTGATGTATTTTTTCAGCAGCTTTCTCTTCCTTCCGGATAGTAAAATAGTTATTGTTCGGTCGGTCTGTTTGTTTGGCCCGATTTCGATTCTGCATGATTTCCACTCTTTTCTGATACGCGTCCCCAGCATCGCTCAGACGACTTAGGCGCGTATTTGTGGGAGGGCTTTGCGTTTGCATTTCAACCATTCGCTCAAGGAGGAGAAGAACAAGGTAGGCTATCAACGCCATGAAGACATACGCACGAATGATATTGCCGAATGCCGATTGGAACGAAAACGGGCGAAAATGTGGATCATAGGAATTCCGCATGAAAGAAGACATGGGATGTCCACTCGAACGCGGAAACGACGACTCACGGGCCATCCGGTGGAGCATTTCGGCATTGATCCAGTCGGCGGGCATGCCACGGTCGGTGAAAATCGAATCCTGCGGCTGTCGCTCTCTTCGCTGGTGTTGAAACGGTGCAGCTTGGCTTGGCTTTTCTTGTGGGTCCGGCATGCGGGTTACGCTCCGCAATGTTTGGTATGCTGTCGAGATGCTTTTCATTTTCTCTGCATCACCGCCGGTATCAGGGTGATTCTTTTTGACGAGCTCGAGATAACGCTTCTTGAGAAGCTTTTTGTCTATGGCTTGGGCACTTGTCAGAGAGAGCGTCGCGAGCGCCCTCCGTACCTCTTCAGCGGTAGGGGCTCTGAAGAGGGCTGTCACATGAAACATCGAGCATTTGGAGCTCTACAAAATTATGATTGGAAAGAAAAATCTGGATAGATCTCTCCATCTGCCTCACAAAAATAATATTTCTTGAGAAAATTATTCAAAATCTATTATTGGCCACGCTCGGGCGCTCTAATCGGGCGGAAGCTCATTTTTCATAGAAATTCACCGAAAACAAATTTGGCGTAAACCATAAACAGTAACTTAACCCTCCATCTACAGACAATTCATCCCAAAACTACACACACACACAAATGACCGCGAATGGGTGGTTTTCAATTCTTCGCTAAACGAAACGCATCTTGTATGTCAATCGAAGCAACTTCCTTTTTAAAATATTTCGAGTAGGTATCTGCGAAGCGCAAGACATGCGTGGTGGTAATATAGCCCGCATCAACAAGCTGTCTGACTTTACCGTGCTCTGACAACCACTCATCGTTCCGTGGGTCGATATCGAACGCTTGCAAGTGCTTAAATATAAGATTCATACAGTGCGTCGTGAGATGGTGTTTCATACCATTGATCCGAGGGGCGAGTATTAAAATAGCAGACACGCTTTCTTCGTCGAAATCGGCGTTGAAAGACGTGTGGCGAATCGAAACTGATTCCACAAATTGGAGCACGTGCAACGGCATCGGGCTGTTGAAAATGTTTAACATGCACAGGTGCTTGAGCTTGTCGATAATTTCCACAGCGACAAAGTTCGGATCGATTCGCAGAAGCTTAACACATGAGTTGTAAAGCCGACACGCTACGGAAAAAGGCACGCTCTTATCTTCAAATCGGGGAATCATCGAGATGAGCGACTGTGCCAGCTTGGCATGTACGATATTCGACGTAATCATTGTGTTGAGAAGCCTGTCGACGAACTTTGGATCCGAGATGGTTCTCGGTTGGGGGTTTCGAGTTAATTGCAGATACGCAAACTCCCATGCATCTGCGAATACTGTTTTCGCGGACAATCCGACCCGATAGAACCCATGTAACGCCGAGTTGAGTTCGACGAGTGATGTTTTGGGCTCCTCCTGCAGAACTTTTCGCATGCGATTGACAAACGGCCGTAAAAAGGTCGAAGTGTAGATGTGGGCACTGATCTGCACCGTTTTGAGGAAGAGAATGATATCTCGAATACGCAACGAATCCACCTTCTGCGACACACGATTGATCGCTTTGTGCATGAAAGCCGGCTTTCCGGATCTCTGGTGGACGACAGTGACGCGTAAAATCGCAAAAACAATTTGGATGACCTCAGGTCCAGTGGCGCTGTCCATAAGCTTCTCCAGTCTGGCCGTAATTGCATCTATGAACGGACCTTGCACCATATCCACAGTGCCGAGGAGGTTTGCCATGACCTCGACGAGATCTTGTGGAGTCGCGCATGCCACCCAGGCACCGTCAGGGCCACGGGCTTGGTTTAAAAGGTTATAAACAACAGGATTCACATCGATCTCAAAGTGTGGGAGCAGTCCGAAGAGGGCACTGAGGTCGCCCGGGGCTATGCTCGAGCTTTTCAAACTGTACAGAAAAGATGTCAGGCCAGATGGTATCTCGCTACGTTCACATCCACGGTCTTTGAGGACACTAAGTATATATGTCACTTCCTGAAGTGTGAATTGGGTGTACCCATCACAGAGCGAAAGGATGTGTTTGACGACATTCCGGATTGAGTTGAGATCGACGTAACTCGCGACAAAGTAGACAAGCGAATTGATCTCACATGGTTTTGCGTGCTCGTCGGGGGAGATTTCGAGTATGATATCGATGAAAGTTGCGATATTCCCGGTGAGCTGCATCGCGTTATCCGTAAGAATGAATAGGCTGCGGGCGATCGTATCAAGACTCGGTTTTTCTTTCTGGATGGTTAAGGCGATGTTATCTCCCAGAAGAAGACCCCACTTGGCTTTCGAAACGGCCTGATAGATAGCCTTTGAGCTAATCAAAACTTCGAGCTGCTGGAGTGGTATGGTCAATTCGCCCCGGTTCTTTTCGAGAAAGAGTCTGATGCGCTCGGCGAGGTTCTGCAGAACCTTTGTGTTGATCGAAAACTTCTCCATCGCAATAATGATTTTGACACACATGTTGAAGTTCATCTCGGTCAAAAAACCAAGCATTTGGTCACACAGTTTATTGAGTTTGCCGGCGACGCCGGATGTACGGGGACCGAGCAGTGGAAAAATAAAAAACAAATGGTACATGCTTTTGAAATCGGGATTGCTTGCGAGAAGGTGGTCGATATATTGGAATATCTTTTTGAGAGAGCTCTTCAGATGAAGCTCACAGCGCAGCTCGATGACTTTACACAGGATGATGCATTTATCAGTGGTCGATACTGAGGATTCTTTCTGCGTGTTGACGCGTTCAAGCTTTCCGAAGGAGTGCTCCATTAGTGTGTAAATTTCCCGTTTGAACTTTTTATGGCCAAGGACTTTCACGGCATAACATAAGAGCATCAGATAATATTCACTCGAAAGCTTTTCGAATCGATCCACCAAGGCGAGGTGCAGCTCATCGACCGTCTGGCGGATTTCGCCCGTTGTGGTGAAACGATTCAAAATGAAAGCCATTGACAAAATCTTATGCAAGTGGAAATGTTTTTTCCTCGTGCACAGTGCTTCGCATAGCTCGGTGGTAATCGGGTGCTTTCGAAGTAGTGGTGACATTGAGATAAAATCAATGATTCTGTGTATGCTTCTTGACTTCAACTGTTGACACTTTCCCTTCAAACTGTTCAACAGCAGCTCAACGTGGGAAGCGCGCGGCTTCATCATTGGAATGGCCAAAAGCACTTTCTCTGCCTGCTTGTAGCTTAATGTGTGCTTTTCAGGGTGTTTCACAAGCGTGCGCACGAGGAATTTCCCAGCATCGGCTGGATAGAACTGAATAGTCCGCAGCATGCAGATGATCCCACAGAGCTCATTGAGAGTCGACTCGGCGAATACTTTCGGAATGCTTTCTATGATCTTGTGAAGGCTTTTGAGTGCCTTCAGAGAGCCCAAATGCTGCACGAGGAGTGTGAAAGTCACTGGATCAAGTTCCACACCGCGAGTGACCGCCATTGGCAGGAATTTGCCCACTTGGGCCCGCATGTTGCTCGAAAAGTGTCGCGAACTGGCGATAACCCCAATGAGCTGAACAATTTCTCGTGGCCTAAGAGAATCCGCATATTTTTCAAGTCTTTGGATTACTTCGGCCAACCACGTCTCCGCATGCATTTTCGGCCGAGACGAATAGGACCGAACAAGGCTTATGCCTGCGGATGTGGTGATGCGCGTGGTCGCCGGACTTTTCCCCTGCAGGAAAGATTCACTCAGATGGACGAAAAGTTCCTTGTTCATCGCTCCGAGCGAAGACAGAGCCGACGCTGTCATGAAAATGTATGGCTTTTCGATCACAGCCATTGCTGAACGTCGCAGGATGAGCGAATATACAGTACTACTCGGATGTTTATGTGGCATTCTTTACTGCATTTTGTAATGAAGGAGATTTTTTAAAAAAGATGTAGCAAAGGATTACCATTTACTTGAAAACGCAACGAATAGGTGATTTGTTCTATTTTTCATTGTTCTCGGTTCAAACTCTTAGTTGGCCATCTTATTCCACAACGTTGACTCTCGCCACACGAGCATCACCTCTATGATTCCCTCTGCGGAACACAAAAGCATGACAGCCATCGCACTCAGCGCGGTCATGAGCTCATTTGAGCCCCCAATGTCCAGTAGGAGAAACAAGCAAATGGCATTCAGCGTGATTCCACGCACCAAGCTGAGCAATTTCCATCGAGTCGGACGACGTGCTAGATAAAATATACTCAGGGCACAGCTGAGGATAATGCTCATGCTCGTGCATGCGAGGTATGCCCATTGGGCGGATGACTTCATGGCGGCACATACCAGGATAAGCTGATAGTACACGAGCAGTGGTATCTTTGTCAGTCGACACGCTTCGTTGAAATCCGCATAGAAAAATCCCCGCCAGGAGAGTTTATTGAGGGAGCCATTCCAGATCCCCGTTGGTATCAAACCATCCGGCAGAAGGTGGTGCTCCTTCCAGGTCATCTGGGATTTTCGCAGCCAGCTTGCACCATACAGGATGAACGACAGCGCGGCATGGAAAATGGCAAAATAGCCAATCCAGAAGAACGACGGCTTCGTAAACATGCCGATATAGGCAGCGTGACTGAGCGCTGTATGGACAAAGCTGATCGCACAGCACACAATGTGATGGAAAAGAATTCGCTGCAATGGCTTGTCGGGCGAACTGCCTCTCGTGGACAACCACTTATCAAGGGAATAGAGCATCGGAAGGAGGAGGAGCAGAAGTGCTGCCGTCGAGATGATGCGGCTCATCGGTGGCGGAATGAGCGTTGCCTCTGCAAGTGTGGTATACATCGGCGACCAGATATGAATGGATGGTTTTGTCATGCAGCGAATGGCAGGCTGGACAAATCGTGCCTGTGTCAGCGCCAGAAAGATGTATCCCGTAGGGTGCGCGCTACTGATCGATATCACGGCGAATATGACAAAAATGTATCGCAGGTAAACGAGGAGTTTGCTTCCATGAAGAATTTTCACCCGCGGAATAAGCATCGCACCGTTGGCGAGCGGGCGCTTCCCGGATTCTGTCAATGCTTCCGGGAAATCATACTTTAAGACGACTTGTGTATAGGCCGGAGAAAGATTCAGGTGGTGATCGAATCCGATGATTATACGGGCTCTGTGCGGGTCTATGACGATTACCCTAGATGACGCGATGATCGCCGGTGAGAAAACGGTTTCTGGTAGCACGGAAGTCAAGAAGGCGGCTGGATCGTCTGTGAGCCGATCATCCCTCCACGAGTCGCCATGAATGACAACGTCTATCTGCGGGCGATCGCGCTCGCCGTCGTCGAGTAGTTGAAAAACGGAAATGTTGAGATCACCTTCGAAGTGAACTGAGCCATGATTGAGCGTCTTTTTCGATGGCTTGCTCGACCACGAAATACGGTCTTTATCATTCTCGACGGCATTCGACGGAGTGTATTCCGTTGATGTGTGGCGAGCGCTGACGTGATGGATTGAAATTGCATCGCTGAGAAGAATGTTGCCCGCTTCGTCATGAAAGGCTATGCCGAGAAGCGGCGACAGCGTTTCGGATTGGAACATCAGCACTGCATTCGTTCTTGGCATGCTTTTCTCATTCAGGGAAACTCGCAGCACCGTGTTGTTCGAACAGAGCATCAACAATCCATCGTTTTCCAAGTCGACTGCTATTCTGCGAATGTCGAGTGGAAACTCACCGACGATACGCAGATGACTCTCCACTTTACTCTTTCTGAGCAATACCACTCGTCGGCCACACGAAATCACGACGGATTCTCGAAAATTCGCCATCGAGTACTTTCCTTCGCGGGGTAAATACCTATCGATGCTCGAATGGAGCATTCGAATTTCCCCTGTCGATGTTTGAATCGCGTGGAGGGAAACTTTTGCGTTGTATCTGGAAATGACGCAGAGCTGCTTCCCGTCATCTATAAGCATCATGTCTTCGACGTGTAACTCTCGCAAACTGTGGTTATCCAGGCAACGCACCGTTCGGGTTCGGATATCTGCCGCATATATTCCTTTCTTCGTGTTGTCGGCAAAGTAAATAACGTAATCACGAACGGATGCCATTGAAATATCGTGAAATGTGTCTTCCAAAGTTTTCCCTTCAAAGTGGATTTCCCCTCCGAGTTTTCGAGACAACTGATCTCCCTGGAAGCTAAAGATGAGCAAATCGTTTTTCAGGACGATTAAAATGTCGCCATGGAGAAATTGTTTGATATCAACAATTGGTGACGAAAATTGGCCACCGATTTGTGTCATGCTCGATTCGGCACACACCGGAGATTTTTCGAGTCCCGCCGACGCGTATGTTTTAGGCTGTTGCGACGAAAGCTTATGCTCCAATGCGTAGACAGAATTAGTCCCGCTATCCACGGCAAGAAGCATGCCGTTGTGTACGGTAAGTTGGGATATTTGACGAAAAACGTCATCCTGGGGGCTGATCTTCGCGTATTCACTACACCGACCCGCGATATGGATCTCCTCTGGGAAATCCTTCTGAAGGGAATACGCAATGATGCACTGATCCAACGAAAGGAAGATGAAATCTCTCACTGGGTCATAGGTACAGCTCGTAAACTTCATCCCTTTCGAAACACTGAGATAAACTGGCTGATTCGCAACAGAGATGAGTTTCGTATCGCACGCCTGATGCATGAGACCATTCGTGTCGACCACAAATGTCTGATTTCTCCTTGAAAAGATACACCGAGGCGTGTCTAAATGGCCCTTTTCTGTTGAACTCTCGGCAATTCGGCATACCGGACTCCCAATGGTTTCAATACTGGATGATTTAAAATCCCACTTGAGGTACCCGTGCGGCTGCCCGATAAGGAGCGAATTCTCCCTCTCATCATACTTCAAAAAAGTGGGCTTGCACAGGATGCGCTCCTTTAAGTCAACGCCCACTTCACCGCCAAGCACATGCATCAGACGCTCTCCGACCAAATTGGTTCGATAAATTCGAGATACACCGTTGCTCGTGCTGGCATAAAACAAGTGCGATGGTGAAGCCGCAATACGATGAAAATCGCTCTTTGAAATAACCCGCGAATACGCTGTGCGGAAGACGAAGGGGTTTTGGCGTCCATCCAGTGATAACAGCGATGTTTGCACTATTTTATTCGTGCCATCAACAATAGTGACAAGTTCACCATCCTTTGGTGATGTACAAATAGCGATGGCCTGTGGATGCGCAAGGCTCACACTGAGCGGATGAACATTACGGACACCAGCCTGTTTGGATGGAGTGCCCGGCGAGCCCACAATTTTGTGAAGGACTTCTGCGCCCGATCGATTGAAGCCTGTGCGAACAAGTGGGGCGCACTTTAATCTTTCCTCTCGACAGCTTTCACCGCTGGTTTCATAGCATCTGCCTACTGCGACGTAGTTTTGCGGACAGAATGCATTCGTCATCACGGCTCGCTTGTGGTCAGCGTACAGTCTGGGGCTTCCTTTCGCACATACCGCCCGAAAGGATGAAAACACTGTGAAATTTCCCTGGGAAATTCCGATAAGATAATCTCCGTTGCGGCACGTTGCCATTGAGTTGTAGTAAGCACTTTCGCCCTGGACGCGAATATAC
This sequence comes from Perkinsela sp. CCAP 1560/4, assembly GCA_001235845.1. NCBI lineage: Eukaryota > Euglenozoa > Kinetoplastea > Prokinetoplastida > Perkinselidae > Perkinsela > Perkinsela sp. CCAP 1560/4. The sequence goes on along the minus strand of LFNC01000087.1, from coordinate 86,880 downwards.
TCATCGGTGATGGACTGGCAGAATGTCCCACGAACGAAGGCACCATTGCCGACTTCGAAAGGCTTACAGTCTTTTCGAAAACACGCACCGACACATGCCTTGCCCATCGGGCACATCTCGAAGTTGCTGCGGTAGCTATTGTAAATGTAACCAGCGCTTCCGCCGCCGATCCACTCACCCCATGTTTGCGTTTCGCGAACGACCGGCGCAACGCCTTGATGATCTTCGCTCGCGGAAAGATATGCGATATGGAGAAGAACGTTCATGCTAGGGGTTGCATCTCATACTTTGGAAAAGGAAGAAAATGGTGGAATAAAAGGTTTACACAGCGCTGACTCGTCAATTAGTATTATTATTCGTACTCTGATGAAAGGGTGCGCACTGTGACTGAAATCACATTATATGCCAATTAACAAGCCTTTAGTGCAGACGACAGCCTATCCATACTGCGCCTCTGTTGGATATTTTGAGATTGCAATTCTCGTATATTTTCCTCCTTCATTGTGGCATACTTGGGCCACAATTCATCTATTCTCGAAAAGTTTTGTAGCGTCTCGGATATGATAGACTTGGCCTCCGCACTGTAATCACTGTTGTGCTTGAGCAGCATGCGGGTATTTTGGACAATAAAATACCACTTGATGGCAAAAAGGGCCACGCATGTTCCACCGACGAGCATGAGATTGTGCCGATTTGCTTTTGACTGGACAAGGTGCTGTACTTTTTGAAAGGCTGATTGATTTTCTTGGTAGCCCTTCGAGCGTAGATGACGAATTTGGGTAAAGTGCATTGAAAATTCGGATCAAAGCTGATATTTTTGGGATGGTATGATTGGTGGAAACGGGAAGAACAGATAAAATATCACGAAAATCACCTTTTGACAAGCTTTATGATAGCTTTGTGTAATTTTGGAAACTTTGTGTGCGAATTCAGCTTTTGCATTGCCTCATGCAATTCGACGATCCACGATGAATGCAATGTGCGAATATCTAGAATAACAGCATCATTCGACAAGTACGTGAATATGCGATTCTCAAGTCGATCAGACCGGAATCGACTGACAGAAATCGATGATACTATGCGAATCAAGTTTGAAGGCCGAACAGCTTGATCTCGCCCCATGGCGTCTTCGATTGCTCGATAGAAAGCTGTGAAAAAATCAGCCCAATCTTCCCCACAGTCAACACGGCATAGTGTCCGTAGTATGATACTACAGTTGTGGATATGCATGGTGGAGCACCCTTGACGAATACTCTCCTTTATAGCCCGAAGCATTGCATTGGATGGCTGCATTTTCAGCTGCCAGAGTGCACGAAATACTATAGTAAGCTCGCTATTCCCCAGGGAAGATGGATGGGTGGATATTTGCTGCATGATGTGATCATACAGTATCCGGCCTGGGGGAGTTCCTTGTATTGAACACGCTTGTAAGACAGAAATCGATGTTCGCAATTTTTGTGGCAAGCAGTCACTCTCCATATAATCCAAAAGTGCGACAAACACTGAGGACTCAACTGCGGTGAAGTGTTTTGCCAGTACTATAAGTAAGACCCCCACTGATCGATCCGTCATTTGAGCATTGTGAATCCGACGTGGCATATCTTGTAAAATTTTCGTTATCTCTTGGCGTACCAATTTATCGTTGGGGGCAATCTGACACACCGAAGAAACAACTCGCACGTGATGGTTGATGGCGCTATCTTTCGGCATGCGAAGGCTTTGCAGGTAGAGTTTATGCAGCTTATTGTGGTGCTCTGCAAAAAACTTTCGATAAGGTGATGTATTGAAACTGCGAAGCATACAGATGATTTCGACCACGACATTGTCTTCGGAATCACTCTCCCCGATCTCTTTGGTCGTATCAACCAAACGTAGAAAATGCTCGAGTATACGAACTGTGGTGCCGACTTCTTGACTGTGAAAGGACAGAACGAAAAGCAGTGAGGCTGCATCTGTTAAGGAAACATTTTGCTCGGTCAAATTCGGCCAGCTTCGTATTCTATTCTTTAGAAAGTCGAGACTTTTCTGGTAGGATGGATGGGTTCTCACTTCCTGAAGATTATGGAGGACGCGCATGCACCGGCATGACGATATGAGCGCCGTCCAATCGATCTCAGATGGAAAACAAAGAATTGTATTGATAATTTCGAACGCGAGACCTTTTGATTCGTATTTCATCTTTTGGAAGTAGACGATCGATTTGTACGTGTCGCTGAGCTGGAGTGACTTATCGCGAAATGCCTCCAATATACGGGATGCAACAAAGGAATGGTATGCCTGGTTGAAAAGAGCAAGTTTCCACATGCAAAAGAGGAGCGTTACCCATCCAGTGCCTTTTATCTGCTTCACTTCGATATTGGCTGCATCCGTCGCCGAGCTGAACTTGTTCTGAATTTCGTCAAAAAACGAATTCACGATGGCTCTATCAACGGTTTTCATGCGAGTCATCAGAATAACTGACTTTAAGCAGAGATCCATCGAACAGTCAGCGACACGATTGTGCAGTATGGCAATCACTTCTCCGTAGATTTCATTGCGATAGAAGCTGAGAGTGGTATCGTGATCACACCCTTGGAAGAGATGATTCACAGAAATCTCAAGGAGGCCGATGCGGGTCATGCCCAGACTCCTCGCTTGCTTGTCTCGACGAGTGAGCTCTTTCAGTATAGACAATATCACGCGGCATTGCTTCGCGGCAAACTCATCCAACAAGTGCGTTGTGAGTGTGACGAACGCCATAAACAGGTTTGAACAGTCGAGGTGGAGTATATCCTCGCTGGTGTCGAGATGTCCAAGTAAACGAGCGAAAACTCTGCGTGAGACTTTGCGAAAAGACCTTCCATTTGTTCCTTTCGCCCTTTCATGGATCGAAACAGTCATTACAGCGATTCGTATAATTTCAGCAAGCTCAAGCTGGGCCGAACGGTCGAGGAGTTTCCATACTACGGCGCGTAGGGTGCTTTTTTCTGCATGAGAAAGACTTGATGCAGCATTTCTTTCCCGAGTGGCGTAGTACTCGACAGCATTATCGTCTGCCGACCGAATCTCCTTTCCAACCAGATGATTGAATACAATCATAAGATTCTCCAATGTCACTTCAATATGCCGAGGGCCGGCCTCCTTTTTCAAAATGCTGGGCGCTTGGGGATCAATTCCAGTGATGATATCTTTCTCGCACACTTTGGAAACGAGTCGAGTGATAGCCTTTTCCAGCATCTCATTCGGCCGTTCGCCCTTCAGCTTCTTCAGGAACTGGAGTGGCTGTTGGGGATCTATGTTCTCCAGTGCCCTGCGGAGGACTTTATCATATACCGGCAGCACGGGCACACCGATAGAGATTATATCTTGAACCACTTGGTGTGCATCGTCGACCGAGAATGAACAATAACGAACCTTGACGAGAATGCGCGGAAGCATGTGCGTTGATTACCTTTTGGCGAAAGGAAGTCGGAAATTTCGAATCCTCATTTTCTCATGATTTATATGCATACAAAGGTGAAGCACAAACTATACGCAAGAATGGCTCAATCTAAGCTTCAACTGTAGTACTACGTCCCTTGAGAGTAGTCTTTTCACAATTACCGAATTCGCCGCATGCATTCCATTGCATAAACTGGCGCACATAGGATACTGATAACCACAAAGTAGATGTTTATTCTCCAAACCTGCATATTATTCTTTTCTTTGGTCAGGAGAAAGCGTGAACTGGGAAAGAAGCGAATGGTATTGGCGAAGCTGTTTCGTGAAAGTTTGTTCTGGAGGTACGTGTCAGGCATATAGGATCTGAGGCCTGCACTTTCAGCACGAAGCATAAGACGGGAGCACTTCATTACGAATGGGTTTGAAAAAAATCAAAGTGAAAGTTTCAAGTCCGATCTGTGCGTTCCAAAATGTATGGCCGAACTGCTCAAAGCCTCAAATCTTTACTGAAAAGCTGTTACACATAAACAAGAATGTCCGTAGAAAGCAACACATTTCTCCGGGAGATGTTACACTAAGACTTTGCCGAGAGGACCCCGGAAGAATTGACTTGATTGGTGAGAGAGTGCAATCGGGATCGCTCGGAAGCAGTGAGGCATTGATTGCGCTCTTTCAGTTCCTTGTAAATGCAGATGAGCAGAGACTTGGGAATCTGATGTATCGGGTACCGCAGGCAACATTCAAACGCTCGCATGAGATCATCGATGTGATAAATTTTCCACTTTGCCTCCGATGCCCGTGTGAGTAATCGGGCGGCCATCGCTGATGATTCTTGGAGAAAGCCCTTTTCTACAAAAAAGGGATAGAGTAGAAACGCGTTGAAGGCCAGGCGTTCGAAAGAGAGAAGCGTGTCCAGGCTTGTAATATATTGGTGAGCGACAGTGGCGAGGAAACTCCCAAATTCATCACTGGTATTCAGCATGATCGCCAGCGCCAATGTTGTTCGAGATAGCAGCGTCAGATCTTTGCGCTCAATGTTATACAAAACAGCTGATCGGACGGTTTTCTCGAAGCCTCCTAGTCGTGCAAGAGATAACACCAGAAGCGAAAGATTGGTCGATGAGATAGATCTCAGGTTGGCACAAATGTTCATGCCGTCAGTCACCAGGGTACTTATTGAAGGACATATGAGAGTCTCTTTCTCGGACGATGCCTCCAATACGTCACCACACAATCGCCGAAAGGAAGCGGTCGAGATGAGTATCTTTATCAGGGCGTGGTGATCCATGGATCGCAGGTTGCCCCTCACTCGTGCAAAAAGTGACTGTATAAGCTCGGGGACGGGAGTCAAGTACCTGTATTGCGAAACGGACACAAACACTTTCCAAGTTGAGCGAAGATCGAGAGGCAGCGCGAGGTACCGGCGGAGGAGCGTGTTGAAAAGAACTGGTTCGTTCAGATACAGGCGATGCATTGAGTGCAAGGCGATCGCGAGCTCGGTTGAACCTGTATTTGGAATCCGTGCAAGATGTCGTATGAGGCTCGCCAGAAATTTCGGGGAGACCATTTTATTATCCTGCACCGTCAGAGCTGCCACGAGGATTCGGACCACTCCGAACGAATCGAGTTGATCGATGGAGCCTTGCAGTCGACTGAGAATGATTTCCCAGATTTTGTCCTTGACACATCCCTTGATAGCGCCAATGTACGTAATAACTTCGATGTCGAGCGCGATTGATATCTTCCGATCAGCCTCGAAGTAGATCTGCATTATTTTCTCGAAAAAAGCATCCGAGTACACCTGAAACGCCGTAAGAAAGCGAACACTGGTGAGAATTTGGGAATTATTCATAAAGCTGAAGTGATTGAAACTCGAATCCGAGCTCCGCTTCATTTCCGCGTCAATACTTGACGATATTTTGAGTGCCATTTTCCCGACAGAATCGGCATCAGGAGATTTCAAGGCATGCTCGAAGAATTCGATAATGTCAAACAAGTTGATGGAAGCGCTCCGTCCTTCCATCATCTGCTGATGGAGCTTGCTGCCCATTGCAATACAGTCCTTTGGTGAATGCATCGCCTCCAGGGGCGTCAGTTTAGCTTCTTGAGTGACTGGCAGCCTGCTGACTGCCTTCTTTTCCACATTGCCCAAAAGATCGTTGATTTTATCTGCGAGGCTGATCTGTGCTTCCGTTGGAAACGGGATAAGCGCGATAACCACTTTTGATTTTGATAACTTGCGAGGTCGTAAGTATTCGACGCATTTTTGAGATATCGCAGGGTCACTTCCCTTCAGTATGCAGTGGGAGGCCAATATCTGGAGAATGGAAAAATCATCGTATGACTTCAAGTCATACCGCTTAAAGCACTCATATGTGCGATCAAGAATTTCTCTATCGTTGAAGCCAATTTTTGCAGCGGCAACAAGAATATCCTTCAGATAGCGTCGATGGTACTCTGGATAGTCCTTTCGCACGTTTTCGATCAAAATCTTCAAACACGCATTCTGTTCCTTCAGACTGATATTTTTGTTCGAAATTGCGTACAAAGTGAAAAGACAATTCTCCTTCGTGAGTGATTTACTCGGGAAGTTTTTCTGGAATTCGGTTAATATTTTGGTGAAATGTTCTGTACACGGATTTTTCTGCCGTGTAAGCGCACGAAGGGCCGCGAAGGTATCAAGCAAATCGGGGGATGATTTTCTCCGTGTGACAAGTGTTGTAATCAAGCTGTCCATTTCCTTAGCCACTCCCTCAAATTTCAATTTTCCGCATATGTCGAGTAGCAAGTGAACTTCCCTATCCGAGAATCGAACACTCAAGTCCCGCACTCTTCCCATGAGCTCATCAAGGACTTGCACCGGCACGGCCTTTGGAAAGCGCTTCATCGCATTCAGAGAAGTAATTAGCTCAAAAGGCTGGAATTTGGGCACTCTCTCGAGCGTCGCACTGCAGAGGGCGTGTAATGAAGGGGAGTGCACATACTCATGACGCAGCTTCACTGTCGACATTGCAGAGAGTGTTAACGCAATGTCTTTACAAGCAACTATTGATTGCACTTCGGAAAGAACACATTTCCCAAGATCATCCGCCAACGCCCGATCGACGAGATCGAGCTTCATAAGGTCAAAATAGACACTGGAAAGATCTCGTCCATTGAGGACCTTGGGGGCCAGTGACCGCTGGATAAGAGCTGAAAGTGTGGCTACCATTCGCCTACATGAATAGGAAAGACAAAATGAATGAACAGCCTTCTATGGATGTAGCGAGGATAATATCACGTAATCTCTGTTCACTCTTTCCATTCCTCAAAGTGCTCCGTAGCCATGAACATAATTATTGATGCAATGAGAATCGAGCGTAAAGAGATACAGATGACCGAAGTGCACGTTTGACTCGCTCAATCATACACTTTCGAATTATTCAATTACTATATTTTTTGCATCGCGTAATTTCTTGCGAAATGTTTGGCGAGGGTTGACGCGCCTGAACTTCTTGAAAGTCAGCCAGTGCCAATTTCCATTTTTCGTTTCCTTTGTAAGCGTACGCACGTCGAAGCTTGGCCTTGAGGTTAGAAGCATCAAGCTGAAGCGCCATCGTGCAGTCAGTGATAACGCATGGATAGTTATGTGTTTGCGTATAGCATGCCGCTCTGTTGTTATAGTAGTTGACTTTGTTCACGTCGTCGTCCTTCGTCATATCTATCGCTCGTGTGTAGAAAGAAATAGCCTTCTCATACTTGCCCTCTTTGAAAAAGCTATTTCCGATGGTTTTCGCCTGTTCGGCCGATGTGCAGTTTGACGGCCGCACCTTTTGCCTCTGGTCTTTCAGCGTCGCCCGCACGTTGTTCAGTCGATCTTGAATGTCGTAGTTCTCCTTATCGTACTCAAGTGCGACTTCGAATGCCTTTTCGGCCTCTGCATAACGTTCAAGGGCGTTGTAAGCCATTCCCTTTCTGAAATAGCCCTTTACCCACTCAGGCTTGGCTTCTATGCACTTCTCAGCGTCGCTCAACGCAGCCTCCTTGTTTCCGAGGGATAGGTTTGAAGCAGCACGATTTGAGTAGAGCGCTGCACATTGACTGTCTTCCGGCGCAAGGGCTGCGATTGCCTTGGAATAGAAATCAATCGCGTCGGCAAAATTGCCCTGCTTGAATGCTGCATTTCCTTTGCTTTTGAAGTCTTCCATGGAAATTATCAATGTGAGGCCAAAATAGAGAGGGGTAATAACTAGCGATTTGCCGAGAGTTTCGACGCAAAACGCTCTTCAAAAAAAATGGCTGACAAAAGTTCCTTTTCTGGATCTATATGCTTAGCAGTGCGACCAGTCGAGGAACCAAGGTTCGCTCTCATTGTCATATTCGACAGCATGTAGGAAACGCAAAGTAGAATAATCTTGAAACATTCTGGGGAAAATAAGAAAATCACAAAGCAGCATTTTACGCTATATTCCATTTTCTCCGATTTCCTCATGTGTATATAGAATCTCGATCAATCATTTAAAAATCTTGCAATCCATCACTGGCTTATCAGCGAAGGAATCGCCGTCGCAGGCCAAAAAGTCGGTAATTTTAGCCTTTTCGTCATGAATGTTGGAGATCTCGGTGAACGAATGATGTTCAATGTCATCAACTACGCGCATAAGATCGGGCATTCCGCGGCCGCGGACAATCCAAAACCCAACAATTTCGTGGACCTTCTCCTCTCCAATAATGAGTACAGCGCCAAAAACATACTTATGAAGTGCTTCCATACGCTGAAACATTCCGCCAACGAGGTTGGAAGTCATGAAAACCATTGGACCAAGCTCATCATTGTATTTGTATTTCGACCACATGCAAGTATATCCCTCTGGGTCGTATTTATCGAAGAAAAACGGCGCAGCGATAGTTCGAATGTCGTTGTTGGAGTAGCATCGCTTGAACTCGTCCATAATGAAAGTTGGGCTAGGTGGAAGAGAATCCAGCTTTTTCTTCATTGACTTTTCTTGTGACTCTTCTTTCGCAAATGCATCAGCTTCGGATTCCACTGGTTTCTCTTCGACCACCTTCTCCTTCTTTTCAACCTTTGGCTTCTCGGATGGCTTCGGCTTACGCTGCTTAATGATTTCAGCAAAGTTCGGCTGGTTGACGATGGTATCAACGTACCGGAGCAGGCACACCAATTCCCGAAGTTTCTCTGGGTTCATGCATACTCGGAGAAATTCTTCTAGTAGGGATGCTAATGAGATGTCGGCCAGGGTGATTCGCTCACCGACAAGGAACGTGCGGACTTCGAGTTGCTGGTCCAGTGCTTTGAGAACATCGAGAAGCGAGTTCCACGCGGCCTCTTCTTGTTCCTTGTTTTTGGGTAGGAAACCAGAGTGAAGGCCAATGAGAACTTTAGCTGCAGGCTCTACCTCGTTGGAGACGAAGTCAAGCCACTGGTCAACTTGTGCAGTATCATATTGACTAGCACCATAGAGTGTATTCCCCTTGTCCAAGCGAGCGATGTAACGAGCGATGGCATTAGACTCAAAGAGATATCCTTCCGCTGTTTTCGCTACGGGAAACTTTCCCATTGGGTGGCAATTAAGCTTAAAAGACTCGGACTGGCCCTCCTTCTCGGAATCGCATGGTGGCAATTTCACGTCAACCTTCGCATATTTGGCAACAATTTGCAACTTTGTGAGTCGCTCGTCACCTTCGTAGGAGTAGATTTCCACTGTAGACATTGTTAAGGAATATTCTTGAATCGACGGAAAGATGTCAATATGGAGCTTCCGATCAAGAAGCAGAATAATCAGCTATTACTCACATTAAGGACGACTTTCGGCAACGCATTCTTTTCGTTACTTTTGAGAAGTGGTTTTTCTTCTTTGAATGACTTGCGTTCCGAAAATACGGGCGAAGCTTTCATCTTGCGTTAGCAGGTGGGAGTCCGGGTATTCATCGGCGTAGGAAACTTCAGGCGATTTTCCCCCAAAGGGTGAATTGAAGATTTTCCATAACAACTGGCACCGAGCAGGTCGGATTCCCGGAACAAGCGATAGGTCATGCGCAGATGAGCGAAAAACTTCGGCCAGTGTCCCCTTGACCGTCATCACTTTTCGAATATCTTTTTCGTTGAGCAACCCCTTTATTTTGGGCAATGGAAGCTGCTCTTTCTCTGCTGTTCGCAGAGCTCGTCGAACATCTATGTCACTTTCTCGCCCTAATGAGGTAATATATTTCGCGACATCGGCTAAACTATACGCACATAAAAGAGAGAACTCATATTTCAAGCAGAGAGCGTTCACCTTGACCATCAAATTCTCTGCTACATCATGAATGTCGTGAAAGCAGAGGCAAACTCTTATTTGCTGAGGTGAGTTGGTCATAAACTGGGATAATCTTGACTCAAGATAATCTCTATGAGCTAGAAGGTAGCGAAGTTGGATATAGATAATCACTGTAGAGCCTCGGTACTCATAGTCCGCCTGCGTGGTTCCGTACGACCATTTATTACCCTTCTCAAGATGATGTAGAAGAGCATTCCCTCTCTGGCAAAAGTTTACGGTTAAGCAATTTACCATACAGTTTACATTGGGACTTTACAGCTGAAAATAAACAACAACGTGAAAAGAAAGGGTTCTCATAGGCAAAGGGAGTTGATGCCTAGGTGAACATCTAATCACAAACACTAAAAGTTCGACATGATATTCCTGATTTTCTCCATAGAGCACTCTGTTTTCACTGCTGACCAAATCTGTCTAGCGCCATTCGATATCGTTTTCTTCATAGATGAGGAATCATCGCCAGATGGCCTTCCTGTTCCCATTCCTGTATAATCAGGAGATTTGTAAGAAAAGCCGGCAGAAAAGGGTTTCTCCACATTATGTGTCCGCGGCGAAACTTCGTGGGTCTTATCGGGTATTACGCTCCCATCATTACCAGGTACGAACTTTGGCACGTTTCCTTGAGAAAACTCCTTCTCAACTCTATCCAGCAGCAGTTTGTAGTTAGCCGCTTCAGCTGAGCTATATTTTGAAAGAAAATCCAACCCAGTCTTTGGCAGGTTTTCTTTGGCTCTCTTATTTCCTCCTACTGCCATCCGGCATGCTGCATTAATCGACCAATCGTCAAGCGTAACAGACCGCACGAACGATATATGCACACCAAGTGACCTATGTCTAGAAGAACAGTTAATACATATGAAAGTTGCGTATGTTAGAGAACACCATGAAGGATGGGGGGCACCGCAGTCGAAGCAGCGTGTATTTTCTGGACGGCGAAGAATTTCTAGTACCGTGCTTCGCGATTCTGCAGAGTTTCTTGGTGTTCTCACCATTTCACCGCATTCTTGTGCTTAAAAAATCTTATCACAAACCCATGGAAAAATCTTAAGGCATTCGTGGTAACTATTTGTTTTTGCCTATGTGAGGGCGCGTAGTATTTCGAATAGACAAACATTCAACAAGTCAACACAATATCCCTAAAAAATGCTTGCTAAGCTGCTAATGTGCCATTAATTCTTGAAAAGAAGTCAATGATACCTTGGTGGTGTAACTTGGTCCCTACCATGGCGTGAGAAAGCTAGACATTCCTATTATTGTAATTTTTAGGCATCAATAAAACTGGTTAGTAAAGATCCATTGTACGAAACGTATGTTCAAAAATGGGTAACTCATCTTTGTATGAGAATAGTTGCTTCACAAATTTGCCGAGCGGCATAGTTTCAAAACTAGGTACGGAATAAAGTTTGGCTTACCGGCAATACGGATATGGATTTGTTTGGATTACTTGTGTGAAGCGTTCGCTGCATCTATTATTAATTGTGTCATTATAGTTGAACTTCACAATGCATACAGAATTTTCGTTTATTCCGATTTCCAAGGCAGATAAGTTGAGTTGTTTTTCTGCAACAAACAAAGTAGCTGTTGTGCGGAAGCAAACAGAATGCAATATAATCGATTTTCGCGCAGAGCCACCGAAGAAACTTTTTGAATGGATTGGATTCTCTGACGGGGTGACCTGTATTGCACCGTCTGTAACGAATTCGGCGGCCTTTTATTGTAGCACAAAATCAGGGAAAACGTTTTTCTGGGACCCTGATCAAAGAGAAAAAGTCTGTATTATCGACTCAAGCTCCTTCGTTCGTGCGCTTGCTTGCTTTCGTGACGGAGAAGAAAACAATGAGGGCGATGCGGATTACCTTGCAATCGGTGGAGAATCTCTCAGCGTATTCCACAAAGGTAATGTCAGAATAATGCAAGAGTTTCCAAGCAACTCTCATCATATCGCCATTTTGAAGCTGAGGCAGAGGTCAATGTTAGTAACTCTGAAGGATGACGGTTCCCTAATCGTATTCAATGCCTTGACCGGCATGGAGCAGGCAAGAACTACTGTCGAAACCGGACTTTCTCTAAGGACGAATCTTGACATCGGCGTAAATTTATCATCTTCGCCCGCTCTATCGACCGAATATATCAGCGTTCCATGCAAAGGAGTCAAGTTATTCTCATACAACACACAGTTATCGGAAGAGTTTTCCATATTAGAGACTGAGGGAAGCCTTCCTTATTATTCAAAATTTATCAAAGATTTGACTCTTGTGGTTGGTTATATTAACTCCACCATTGTTCGAATCTACCAAATCGACCCGCGTCGGCATAGCTCGACTATGTTGCTCTCTGTTGAAACATCGATTCTTCATCGGTTCATGGATTGCTCAAGTCAAGGAACCTTTCTGGTAAGTAAAAATGAGTTGCTCCACTGCAACAAAAACCTAATGCAGGCTATTCCATCAGGACAAAAAGAAAAAAGAGAAGGCCCAAGAACTTACATCGACGATGAGGCAGAGGAGTGTTCAGAAAACTCAGCAGCCGAAGAACATTGTGATATGAATGAAGATTACTTGCTAGATAAAGTACACCGAAAAAATGTACCAGAGCTTGCAGATTCGGAGATGTCTTCCTTTCTCGATGATTCGAAAGACGACAGTTCTCATCAGGAAGCTACACAAGATGCCTTTGATAGAGAAAATGAAATAAAGTGTTATCGAAGTGCCAAGATAAGAGAACAGTCGTTGAGAATTCTCCATCCTCAAATCTCTATCGGTCTTACACCATGCTACTCGGGTAGTCAGTATTTAGCATTTAACCTTTACGGTTACGTTGCTAAACAAGGTGAACAGATTGCGGTCCATTTTCATGACAAGGGGAAACTTCCAGTAAGACTTGGCGAGCAAAATGGCGTGTGTCTTGCTTCATTGGGAGAAAACGGGGTGCTTATAGGAAGCACCACAAGCCTTTTTTACAAATCTTTCCTGAGCTTCGGAACAAACTCAGATTGGTCTGTGCACTTTGAGCCGAGTGAAGAAATCAATTTGCTTTCTGCTGGTACGAGGAATTTGGTCGTGAGTACATCCAAATACCTTCGGATATATACACACTCTGGATTGGAAATTGCAGTCATCTGCAATCCTCGTCGTGTCGTATGCATGACAATGTCATCAGGATGCTTTTCCAACGTTGCTCGCGATCTATGTGCAATCGTGTATGAGCTTAATGAACACGAATTAGAGCTGTGTATATATGACACCTCATCATTTACGCTTCTTGAAAGAGCGCCGTTGAACTTTGAAATTCTGACCTGGATGGGATGGAGTTCGGATGGATTTTTCTATGTAGTTGACAACAAGGGGGGCATTGCCATGCTATCCACTTCTTTCGGTGGCTCATGGATTCCAGTGTACGACCCTTTGTTGAATGCTGACGATGCGGGAAAATACTGGATCTGGGGAATGACAGAGGATTCTTTCTTGGGCCATAAACTTCTTGCAGAGGAAGGGGACTACCCTACATTTGGGGCAGTCAGAACGGAGTACATACGATTTCAGCTTCCATTGAGCAGAACAGGAACTGAAAAGCAGCTGGTTCAAAGAGAATGGATCACTCGTAATACTGGCAAGCTGAAGGAAATTAAGGCAAACTCAAAGTGCTATACATCTCACATTGCGGAATGGGATGTCAAGATCGACCAAGTTTTGCTCGATTCGTTCCGCTCTTACATTCAAGAAGATTTAACAGCGAAAGCTCTTGAAATAGCATGTTGCTTTGAGCTACAGGCCACAATGGATGAAGCTATTTTGTATTGTCACAACAATGAGCGAACGACTCTCCTGAAAAAGCTTCAGCAACTTCGACAGCTGCGACATAAACGCAAAAGAGTATGTGATTTACCTGACCCAGGGGATGAGATCTCCGAACGCGACAAGGAAGTTCTTCTGAGACGAATGTTATATCAGGAGAAGGCAAAGAGAGCTAGCGAGAGAACGCAGCAATGTGGCAGTTCGATTCAGACTCGTGATTCACAAACCGATTTTACCGGCAACTATGCTCATACAGATGCTTTAACAGAAAGTCTTCCGGAAACTGGAAATACGGAGGGGAGAAGTGATGCCTCGCCGAAGAAGAGTAAGTACTTTGGTAGCTAGCTTTGGATGAACCAGCGAGTTCTGGCTCGCATCTTGCAGTATGATCTCATTCGTCGTGCATTGAAGCGAAGAATATTCTATATAGCCGTTCTCTTAGTGTATTTGCTTGGCGATTGGCAGCGGTACCAATATATAGCTTACCCGTATTGTTGCTCTCAATTCATATTATTATCAATGCTCCGAAGAATCGCCCTTCGAACGCGCCCATCCAACACAAGCTATAGTCGATTTCCCCTCAGCACAGAAACCAGACGGAAGTACTGGGTAGGAATGTTCCAGAACCCCGTCAGACGTCCACAGCTCAGCGAAGAAGACAGGAAACAGGTAATCGTGAATCAGGACAACTGGCCACAGGAGTTTAAGGATTACGATCCAGAAGATCCATACAAATACTCGCCAGATTGGATAGAAGGTCTGACATCAATCTCACTATTTCTTGGTGGAATCGAGCTGGCTTTTGTGTTCAGTTTCTTCGAGCTGTGCTTCCCGTATAGTATCTAGCGTAAGTTCACTTTATAACTGGACAGCCCAGCGAGCTGGCTCTATTCTTTGAGAAGACTAACCTTTTTTCATTTTGGACATGTTCTATTCATGAACAGTATTTCAGCAATGAACGCAACCTCTTCTGACCTTCCGGCCCAATGGGATTTCCTCTTTAAGCAACTCGTGAAGCAATACGAAACAAGGCAATATGAAAAGGCCCTCAAGTCTGCGAAAGAAATACTGAAAGAATTCCCACATCATGCCGAGACTCTGGCTATCAAGGGCCATGTGCTGACGTATTTGGATCAAGCCCTATGGGGATCGGATGTTCCTTTGGAGATCGGGAGACTGGCAGTTCGCAAAAACATCCGATCTCCATTATGCTGGCGAATCTTGGGAAAAATATATCTCGAAGACAAGAACTATTCCGAGTCGATAAAATGTTATAGACAGTCTCTGAAGTTGGACACGGGAAACTTGCAGGCTATGCATGAGCTCGCAACTTTGGAGACACAGACGAGGGATATTGCCGGTCTGATCAATACGCGAAAGACTCTGCTGAGATTAGATCCTCTGCAAAAAATACACTGGATGGGACTTGCGATTGCATTGGACCTCCATGGAGATCTCAAAACAGCCACAGAGGTAGTTGAGGAATTCGAAAAAACACCGAACGCAAGCTTCCAACCGTTGGAACGGAGCGAACACGATTTGTATAAAGTCGGACTTATGATGCGACAATCAAGGTACGCTGACGTCATCAATTTGCTACCTTCCCTTCGAAAGACAATCCTTGAAGAAAAGAAACTTCTTGAAATTGAAGCTGAATGCCTTCTTCATAGTGGCAGAAAGAAGGAAGCTGAGTCCATCCATCGATCGTTGCTCGTCAACCATCCGAACTGCATTTCAGCTCTTCAAGGGATAGTTTGTGCGCGAGCGTCATTCCATTTCTCGGGTGATTTCCAAAACAGCGCGTTATCCGCAGAAGAAAAGAGCGAGATTCAACTGATACTCGATGGAATCACAAAAGAGTCTTCGCTTGCAAAAAACATTGCCTTGAATATGTGTGATGGGCCAACATTTGCCACTCGGATAGGCACTTTTATGCAGCCATTCGTCAAGCTTAACATTTTATCGATATTCAGTGCTCTCAAGCCATTCTACAAGTCGGCTGAGAAACAACGCCACGTCGAGAGCAATCTTCTTGACTGGGAAAAAGAGCTTGAGAAGAACCAGAATTTTCAAGCAAAAAGCTACCCAAATCCAACCGCCCTGCTTTGGGTGTATTTACTACTCTGCACCCATTACATTCGGGTTTCGAACATCGCCAAGGCCGAACATTACGCAGAGAAAGCCCAGACGCACTCTCCCACGGCAGAAGCTGTTTACCTCGTTCAAGCTCGTCTCGCCAAGGCAAAAGGCAACGCACCCGACCTTCTCAGTTCATTAAAGCTGACCACTCAAATGGACCCGAATGACCGATATGCGTCGAATCGGTATGTCAAACATCTCTTGAGAAATGCCGAATATTTTGAAGCCGAACATGTTTTCAGATCTTTCAACACCATTCGCGAAAAGGATATGATCAAGCATATAGTTGACATCGAGTGCATTTGGTACGAGCTCGAACTGGCCAACGCATCCTATCGGCACGGCGATGTGCTGACAGCACTGCAGATATACCTCCTCATCACTCGGCAATTTGAAAGCTTTCGTGAGCAAGAGTACGACTTCCATCGGTACTGCTTGAATAGGGGATCCTACTGCGCCTACATGGACACATTGCGAAACAGTGAGAATGTACGGTCACATCCGTCATGTGTTCGTGCTGCACATGGGGTCGTCCAGTGCCTGTTAGACATTTTTGACCGCAACGATATATCTCAATTGGAATCGCGCCGGACAAAGTATGGAGAGCTCATCGCCGCAAACGACGCCGTTGGTAGTCTGCCTGACCTCAGTCAACCGCTTGTCAAAGCCTTGGAGTATACAAAATTACTAGAGAAATACGATGGGTCCAACCCGGACAGTTTTATTTCTGCCAGTATGGTGTATTATAAGCTTGGAGAGTATACTCGCTCGATAGCCAAGCTCAGGGGCGCTGTCGATCTTGGGGGGTCTCATGATACTCGAGTTCAGCAGCTTGAGGGCATGTTGAAGGGAGTGAAAGCGCCCGAGATAAAGGAAGCACAATGCGTCCAGTAAGAATTGTGCGTTTGACTTTCAGGAATGTTCATCTTCTTCAGCGAGTTAAAGTCTATACTTTTTTAGCCCCTTTCATCTTTCTTTTTCGTCGTTATTCTGGATGGGGTGTTTCAAGCCCACCGCCCGCGCACTCATTACCGGCAAGGACAGAGGAAGATATATGGACTTTCGACCATATTGCCACTCGGGCTACTTTCAACCAGGTGAATTGAATGATCGAAAAAACTCCCAGTATCGAAGCTCGGGGCACCTTTTGGATGTCAACGCATACGGGAATTCGATGGATAATGGGCATTTCTATGCAAGATATCGAATTTGGGGATGTCAGCAAGGCAAGTCCGCCCATTCCTTTGCTCCACGACTCTCGTGGAAATTTATCGTAAATGTTCTTGCATCTTCCCCTGATGGGAGGACTTTGCAGTGGGAGATGCGCAAGCAGAAGGACCTGTTGCTTCAAAGTGTACACTCCGCGAGTCTCAGTGAAATCGCTGGGCTCCTCAGGTGTTACGCAAAGCATTCCGAACGAATAGCGTCGGAAGATCTGTCTGTTAGGATCCAGCAAAGAATCAACTCAATGTACACTGAAATGCTTATGGCAAGCCCCGAATCGCTGCAAAGCATTCGTCAACACGGCTTTTCCGTTCCTCAGATTGACGAACCCACAAAAACACATACGTTTCGTGAGTCGCTCACAAAAATTCGGAAAATGTTATCACAGCGAGGCGATATTGTTGCTCGCCAGCACGTATTGACTTCGAGTGAATAGCCATTGATCCAATTTGCCCTATGGTATTTTTGCCTTGTTGAATCAGCAACTATAGTTTCTCCATTTTTTCAGGAAATTTTACTTTGAAATGGAAGTTGAAAAACAAGAATCGACAAAAGCGTACGAAGATCACGTGAAAACGGGCTTACTTTTGAATAACTTTGAAATAAAGTCAAAAGCGGAAACCTTTCCAGAGGGTGTCGCGGTCGATCCCGAGCTGCTTCCCATGAAACCGAAGCTGGAAAAGCCAAGTGGGTTCGACTGCTCGTGTGTCGCTCGAGCATATCGATGCGGTCTGAGCCACCTGTACGGTTATAAACAGCGTATCGATGTCAAAAAAATTGAAGCTGGATTCAAAGATTGCGTTCATGTCATTGGCGTTCAAGCGCATGCTATTCAGGCATCCGCGTACGAGTGGTCGATATTTATTTTCGAAAAGCTACAGGCCTTCTTCGCGACCTTCCTCGTGTGGGCTGCCGATGCCCGCACAAAGTGGTACATCGAAGGCCAACACCAATCCGAGCGTCTCATTGCAAGCATGAAGAAAATGGTTCCCCACGATGCGCTGGAAATAGCCTTTCAGGAGGTCCGAAAAGCAATCTCGACGATTTCTCGATCGTACGACAAATTGCAAGGGAAATGCTTGCAGAAGACTCGATCACTCCGCCGGGAATTGTATCCAGTTGATACGCCTATATGCCATCCGGAGGAACAAAAAGTCGCAAAGTGCTTTGAAAAACTCATGAGCGATAGTGACAATGTCATCAAATGCATTGGACCGCTTGATATGTACAAGAAGTGTGTCGAGTCACACGCGGAAAACCTGAAATGGTGATTATAATTTTCGGTTTGAGAGGGTGCCCATACAATTTGACATTATCGTTTTCTTTCGGTGCGTCGCCTTCGGCAAATATGCGACTATTTGACTTTCTTTCCAAAATTAGATTGCAATGACTGCGCTCGTTTCATAGAAGAACGGAAATGCTTCGCCGATGTTTCCGATTGTGTGGCGTGCCCTTCATAGGGAATGCGAACGCACATGCCCAAACTGTCGATTTCCACGAATGGCAGCGGGCGAAGCGTAATCCGGGCATCCCTCGTCGACAGCGTGATGAAATGACTAACATTGTGCTTTTTCACGAGTCCAAGGCGGTCCAAATTTACAGCCGAGCCCATTGCAACAACTTCAATAGTAATCAATACCTCGTATTGTCACGTCTCCAAACGGGAAGTGAGCCAAAGCAGGCCATTCTGATTGATATGGGGGACGACTGGCCGGATGATTGGCATATTTTTCTCCAGAATGCAAACTGTGAGCTGCGCTATGTGTTTTTCACTCACTTGCACATCGACAATCTTCTCGGCCTTCACCCATTTTGCCACATGAGAAAACAGAACAATTTGCCAACATGCTTTGCATATAATCCGTGCGACGCGGGGTGGATGGAAAAGTGGCAAACTGTGTGTCATCGGTATCGGCGGGAAGACCTCGTGAATGTCCAGATGCCGTTGCCGAGATATAATCAAATCGGTGGGCAGGGCAAGGGTGATTTATTACTCGATTGTCTTTCACAGAGGTTTGAATCGTTTTTCCAGCTTGGCGAACTTCCGTGTCAATATATTCACACGCCAGGCCACGCACAGGGTCACATGATGCTCTACCTACCCACCGAGCGAGTACTCTTCTCCGGCGACAATTTGTTCCGCAACTCCATCGGACGCGTCGATCTCCCTTTCGCGTGTGGTGACCAGCTGGCCCATTCGCTGCGCATGCTCGAAGCTTTCCCGGAAGATGTGACCGTCCTTCCTGGCCATGGGAAGCCAACCACATTGGGCCATGAAAGGATTCACAATGTTCAGCTTCGCCGGGTCTATGAGCTCATGAATGCCGGGTTTCAGCTTCCAAAAGTGGGGTTGAATAAAACAGGGTATTTTTGAGTTTGGATGGTGGGCAGAAGATGTGAAAAGGATACTCGAAAAATCGCAATTCGAAACATGTCCTTCCTAGACTTTACCTGTTATACCCAGTCGCCGAATCCATGTCTTTTCTGTTTCTTTCCTCACTTTTTTATTCGTGTGACCGAGTCGGGCATCATGAGTTCACGCCTTTCGCAGCCAGTCGGCCAACAGCCCCACAGCAACGTTGCCATTGTGAAGTACAAATACCATAATAAGCATTTCGAAATCGCCTGCTATAAGAACATGGTATTGTCCTATCGCAATGGAGATATCACTGACTTGTCGAATGTTTTACAAATTGAGCGAATTTTCTCGAGTGTCAGCCACGGGAAATACGCGAGCGAAAAGGACCTCAAGTCTGCATTTGGAAAGAGAACAAACGAGGAAATCATTCAGATGATACTTCAACACGGAGTGCTTCAGGTCGCGGAATTGGAGCGTTCGGCAGAGCATGAGCGAATATGGAAAAGCGTCATCGATTTCGTCTCCGAAAATTGCGTGAATCCCACAACGAGTCGAAAGTATAGCTTTGCGCTCATCGAGAAGGCAATCCAAGCCATAGGTTTCAGCATCCGAATGGACTTTTCGTGGAAGCGGCAAGCGCTGTTGGTGGTGAAAAAACTTATCAAAGAGCAGCCAATACCAATCTGCCGCGCGCAAATAAAGGTCCGAATCACTTCATCGGCTGATATTCTTAAGAATTTATCCCCGGAATCATATCAACTGCTTTCCTCAGAAACGATGGACGGCCAGGTGGCTCACACTGCACTCATTGACACCCATGTTTTACACGAGCTGAACATCCTGAAGGAGTCCCACGATCTCTCTTTTTGTATACTCGAATCCGCCGTGGTTGCAGAAGGGGATGGAGGCATTGACGAAATACGTCTTGAAGACGTGAAATTACAAGAGCGCCATGGAGCGAAAAAAGTGACTGACGTCGAAACCGTTACCACTGGCATATGCGGGCTTCTCTCGAATGCACCACGCGTGAAGCATCCAAAGGAAAAACATTCGCATCGGCCGGAGACGAAACTTACTGTGAAGCAAGGTGAAGCTCCCCCTGTGTCAAAGTGCCCGGAAAGTGTGGCTGATCCCGAGTTGAAATAAGTAAAATTCTTTGGAGACAAATTTCGTTTCAAACATTATACTTTCGTTTCTGTGCATTTTGTTGGTTTGGCCAGTCTGGAATCCCAGTCCGCATGAAGCACGATGCCATGAATGAGAAAGATGGTGACCCGAGAACGCTTTTCCAAATAGAGAATCTCATTGGGAGAGGGCAGTCGAGTACCGTGTATCGTGCGAGAGTGAAAGCGACGAATCAAGAAATCGCGATTAAAATCATCGAAGTCAACGAATGTGAAAATGTTTTTCAGGAAATGCAGCATGAAATTCGGATACTCGAGTCATGCACCCACCCCAATATTGTCCAGTTTTACGGCGCCTACTTTGCATCCAACGCGCTCTGGATTGTTATGGAGCTCTGCGAAGGGAGCTCGATAGAGAAGGTGTTTAAAACCATCAATCGTGGATTATATGAGGAGGAAATCGCCCACATCTGCCTGTCAGCTTTGCAAGGCTTATCCTACATCCATACGGTTTCCATATTGCATCGAGATGTGAAGTGTAGCAATATGCTGCTCACGAAAAACGGTGAACTGCGCTTGTCGGACTTTGGTGTTTCCACAGAAAGTGTCGCGAGACTGTCTCAACGCAATTCTTTTCGGGGGAGCATCTCGTGGATGGCGCCAGAAGTCCTCCGTGAACAGCCATACGATGACCGGGCAGACATTTGGAGCCTCGGGATATCAGCCGTCGAAATGGCCGAATGCAGCCCGCCGCACATCACGCTGCACCCGATGTACAGTGTGTTGCTCGACAGAGAAGTATCACGACCAGGCCTCTCTCAGCCGGCGAAATGGAGCTCGGAGTTTGTGGACTTTGTCGACTCCTGTCTACAAAGCGCGAAAGAGCAACGGCCGACGGCGGAGATGCTGCTCAACCACCCGTGGTTCGAGAAAATTAAACGCACAAACTTGAATAAACTGATGAGCGAGTATTTCCACCAAGTCAGCATTTCAGATAGAGAGGGAATGTCGCTGAGCACAAACAATCCCCCTCGATCGGCGTCAAAGAACAAGGAAGGCTTGGAAGACGGAGATGGGGGTGGGCCTACCTCGAGTGAGAAAAATGGCATCCCGTTCATCTCTCTGGACGACATTTCCTTCTCGGCAATTCGCAGCTCACTCGACCCCAAGGTGGAAACTGCCATCGACGAGTTCGTTCAGACGAGGAGTGAACTCGCACACGAGCCTGCCGAGTTTTCTCATCGAACGTTACAAGCGACAGGAAGCTACGCGCAACTCTTGCGCTCGTTATCCAAGCATTTCCTGTTTTCTCGAGATATTGAAAACGACTTTGAAAAGGCGAAAACGCTCTCAGTTGTACTCGAAGAGCTCATGAAGTAATATGCATGGAATAGAACCCCCCGTTGATAGGATTGGCCTGAACTCACCCATTGTGGTGTTTTTCGAACGACACCACACTGTGGGATGTCGTCTGTGCAGCAAAACGCTCATTTTACCCGCTGATATTTCATTTTCTTACAGTGTGAGTCATGTTTCTGATTTACAACGCCCTTCGGTGTCGATCAGGGGCGACGACAGCAATGTCAAGCCAGCTCATCCATGAGTATCTCAAGCAACGCAAGGCCAAGCGGGCCGAGCAAGTGACACAGCTCAAAGCGAAGCTCGAGGAAGATGAAAAGTACAAATCCATAGATTCCAAATCTATTGAGAAGAATCGCGATCAGCTCGATGAGGCACCGCTCAGCCCTGATCAGTCACAAAAGACCCTGTTCAACTACTTTGACACGCGGACTGGCAGAATGTTGCGGAGCTGTATTGCGACAAAGAACGCAAATAGTGTGGACTATGATGTATTCTACAGCGTCAGTGGCTTGAAGGCGAAGGCCTATAGGAAAGAAGCATACAGTAAGGACGAGTTAAAAAAATTTAAACGAATGGATCCCCGGCTACCCCTATCCGGGCTGAACATCTTTATGTGGGGCATACAGAAGAAAGACATAAAGCGGAGGTTTCACATGTGGAATGCACTATCTGAGGAAGAACAGATGGCGTACCGGAAGAAAGCGAAGGAGCTCGGCGCTGAGATGGAATACTTTAGGCTCAGTCTCTGCATCGAAGCGAAGCGCTGGAAAACGCCTACGCCAGAGGCGCTTCAGGCGTTTCGTGCTTTTGTGAAAGACAAGTGGGACGAGGCAGAAAAGATGTCAGAGTCCATTTATACGGGGTTTAGAAATAAGGCATTCGTCGGTGCCATGAAAGCAAACCTGATCAGGCTGTACCGCACATCTATCAAAGATCAGCGGGAGATCAAGGTGGTCGACATTCCAAAGACTGGATTTGACGTTTTTGCGAGTGAAAAGGGCTTCGAAGTTGCACCAGTGACTCGGCGTTTGTGCGAAGTCCGGTATAAACAACATGACGACATGTGGGATGCGTGGTGTGCGCTCGACGACCAACAGAGAGATGCATACATCAAGGAAGCAGCTGCGCAAAACACACTTCCATACTTCCGTCCGTGGCACACTGAAATGTACCTGGATGTGAAGTTTGATAAAACATTGGAGGGGCACAATGCAAAATGGTACCAGTATATTTGTACGAATTTTGCCACTGCGAACGAAGTGGTTGACAGAGTTATGCGAATGGCTCACGCAAAAAGGCAAGCAAGTATTGTTCGGCCCCCGAAGCACTTTACGTATACGAACGCACAGAGGTCTGAATGGTGGTTGGCTATTAAAAGACGAGTTCTGGTGAACTTTCACAAGGCGCACCAGCATCTTGCGGAGAAGTGCACACGTAAAAAAAACCCGCTTAACTCGTTGCATCATTTGTGAAAGTGGAAGGCTCCACTGTCGTTTCGTGAGATCGCATGCATCACAACAGTTTTACCCTTTTCTTCTTACGAAAGCTTCCACTTAAATAATGAACAGATCGAATGTGAGTTGATGTATGGACCACGAGGGATCACAGTACGGCACTTTCTCAGTGAAATTGTAGCCAAGGATTTCGTCCAACCCGAGTGCTATCATACTTTGCATGGTCCAGGATTGGTTTCTGTCCTGTCGAGCAGTGCGAGCACTTCCATCTTCACGAATTTTCACCAGGCAGCCACGCTCGAGGGGATGACAAATCTTTCAGTCGATGCATTTTTGTGTGGTCCCGGAAAGCGCTTTTTCGGCCGTCAGCTGAATTGGTTTACGTTTACAAAAACTGAACGAACGGTCTATCCCAGGTCCATTTGTGCGAAGCTTCCCTTTTCCCTGAGCGTCGAGTTTGCCCACTCTCCGTACACGAGCAATCCAGAAATTGTGGCCAGAATATTTGACGCCGATAGGGAATGTATCGTGCAAACAAACCTATCGGGGTCGACTGCCGCAACGGATCGGCCGGTCAGCGATTCCTGGAAGGAATATAGTACGCTTCGGATGGACCAACTCCCGGAGCCTCAAGCGAAAGGGCTGACAGCGGATGAGATAACCCTCTCTGCCATTGCATTGTGCGAGCAGCGGAAGCGTCTCAACTGCACAGTGAGTGCTCCCAAACTTCAAGCTTCAAACTTACAGAGCAACTGCATTCTTCCGCGACATATCCTGCTCGAGATCATACATAATTTTACAGAAGAAGCTGTGAAGAAATGCGCCCATTCCATCGACGAGATGGAAACATTCAAAGGCTCGCCGCTACGATTTGCTGCCTGCACGTTTCATGCCCCGTTGTGTCACAGTGATTCTCCAATTTCCACCTTCCACCACACCAAAGAATGTCGGCCCCCTGTCGCCGGTGCGCCTTTGACTATTGAGGCGTCGCTTCCCTATCTCTACAAGGATCGCGTACCTATATGGAAGTCTACAGTTGGCATGCCGCACATCACCAGTGACATTCCCTGTCTTGCCATAGAGCTGAGTATCACGCAGTATGGGGAGGCAGTCATTCGGGGTACTTTTTATTTCATTCCTGTTTGTTGAATTTTCGACTGACAAAAATCACCTGGAAAAAAACGTATTCAACTCTATCGGTTTTTCATTAGATCTTCCTATTCTGATACACATGACCGATGAAGTTCTTTGGAGGCTTTCACAATTGGTTTAACATCTTTTTCACAAAGACAAATCTTATCCCAGACTCAGCAGTCCGAGATATTGTCTCGAAAGCATCAGCCACAGCAGCATGGTCAATGATACTCTTCACAGCCCTCGGTACAGCTGGCATTGACACGTCCCCCATATTGACGGGCTTGGGTGTCGGTGGTGCCTCTCTGGGCTTCGCCGCAAGGGATATTGGTGCCAACTTGATGGCCGGATTGATGTTGGCGTTTAATCGGCATCGTGCGTTTGGTCATGGAAGAAAGCTGAGAATCGGTTCGGGGCCATCGAGCATCGAAGGGGTTGTGTGCAGTTGGGACCTTCGGCATTTGATCCTACTGAATAGCGAAATGGAACGTGTGTATGTGCCAAACTCAATGGTCTATTCAAGTATAATCACTGTTGAGAACCCTGCCGATTTCCCAAAAAAGTCTTACCCAGATATAAACTTAAAAGTACGTGAACAACCGGCTGATGCTGCTACAAAAAGGAGCTAGGCAGTGTCAGTCGCTCCCATCTCATCAGTACACAGTCGGTTGGAAGATTGTATTTATTTTGGCTCCTACTCAAATGGAGACAGTTTGAAGTGTGGGATATAAGTTGGCAAATCGAGTGAATTTTTCAATTCAGTTTCATATAAATCATCGATGTTTTCTATCGTCTTCTCGGCAATGGGCATTCCCTTATGTTGCAAATGAATGTGTTCTAGGCCCAAATACTGATTGTATTCAAAGTAACGAAAGTTTTATGCATTGAAATTGTATGTACAATCAGCGAGTAGTAGTTCAATCGCATTTTCCCACATTAATACAATGACACGTGGAAAAGCGAGCGTTCGTAGCGGATACAGGGATATCAGCACCCATCTGCAGGCATCGGAGGCCCGTTGGCCATTCCCCAGTGACTTGCCAGAATCTGACGTCTGCCTGAGCGACAATGTGTTAATCTCCGAGTTTCCAAAGCTCAACTCCTGTGGTTCCATCGTCCACGAGAAAGGGTCCAACCAATTGGGTGGCGATGATCAAGTCAGCATCGGTATTGATTGTTGTGGCGTATGTGCCAGAGATCATCAAGAGCGATTCAGATGCAAAAAGTGTCAAGGCGTGGTGTATTGCAGTGTGGCCCATCAGGCAGCAGATAGAGGATTTCACGCGACTGTTTGTCAGGCCCTCCAGGTCGTCGAATGCGATCGCCAAGAGGACGATTTGGAGAGTGAGCTCCACCAGTTTCTCAATGGACTTTTCCCCTGTCCACTTCCCGAGTATACTGAGTCAATTGCCGAATATTCATTAGAAGAGGTTTTCCATCGCTTCCTCTTCGAAGCAGACTCGTGCTCCGAGTGGAAGTGCCTACAGTTTCTCCACGGAACTCCCCTCGGACGGGCCTTCATGGACCATGCGTCTTTCCCATTGACGCTGTGGAGCCAGTGGGGAATGCTGCCGAAGCGCACCGATATTGTCGTCCATGTTATTGGGGCCTCACGGAGCGAGTGCCAATTTCCGGCTCTCTGGAGCCTCATGCTCCCCCGAGGGGAAACTCGGGGCCTGAAGGAAATCGCAGTTTTCGGACCAGATGTCCCGAAGAGCCTCCACGCCAAAGCAGTACATGGCTCACTCAAGTTCTATCGAATGAAATACCACAATGCGATCAATCGACTGGGCCTGCAACCGCCACACGTCGTGTTTGCCCCTGCGATGGGAGCGACGTCCAGCTATGACGACTGGGAGGAGACCTTCACTGTGATGGAGAAGTTTCTCCAGCCAGGAACCGTGATTATCACAACGTGCTACAGCGAGGAAGAAATGCATCGAGAGAGCCAAATTCTCATTGGAAAGCTTCACTGGAGGCAGCTGTGCGAGCCTTTCCTCAATCCGTTCGCATCGACTCGAATTCAACAGAATCTTCACATTGCGAATGACATTTATCGCTCGAATTACATCGTATGCGCTTTTCTGAAGCGTTGAACGGGTGTCGCGCGTGGTGGTGGCATGATGTCAAATACAGTAGTCTATCATTTAACGCTCAGCTCTTTTGAACTCTCTACAAAAGCCCATTTTCTGTATTTTTTGTTGCTGAACGAATGGGCGGCCGGTCACCAATTGCCACTGGAGAGAAGAATATTCAGAATGCAAAAGCCGATTCAAGCGTTGACACAGAAAAGCTTTTCGGAACGTTTCAGATTCCAGAAATCTTTCGCTCGATTGCCTTCGCTTTTCTGCTCGCCTTGGGGATCATTTCCATCTTTATCGCATTCACAATTCGAACCATCGCAATCAAGCAGTTTGGCACGGTCATTCATGAGTTCGATCCGTGGTTCAACTACAGGTCGACGCAGTATTTGTACGATAATGGCTGGCGGGCCTTCCTGAACTGGTATGATTACCAGTCCTGGTATCCTTTCGGCCGGCCCGTCGGGACGACCACTTATCCCGGCTTGCAGATCACGGCAGTTGCGATTCATGCGCTTCTCAGCTCCTTCGGAAATCCATGGCGAATGTCGCTGAACGACATCTGTTGCTACATTCCAGCGTGGCTGGGAGGCCTCTCGACGCTTCTCGTAGGCCTGCTGGCATATGAATGCACGCAATCAAAGACGTCGGCTGTCTTCGCCTCCATTATCATGGCGATGATTCCGTCGCATATCGTCCGCACGGTGGGCGGTGGATTTGACAACGAATCGGTAGCCATTCCGGCAATGTGTGCAGTTTTCTACTTTTGGACGTGCGCTCTACGCCGGGACAACGATCGACCCTATGGCAACGTCCTCTACGGCGTACTTGCCGGTGTCAGCTACGGTTACATGGCATCCGCGTGGGGCGGCTTTGTGTATGTCACGAATATCATCGCGCTCCATACGGCGATTCTCACGCTCTGGGACTGGATTCAGGGGAATTACTGCGTGGGGTTGTATCAAACCTACACAGTCTATTGGACCATCGGCACTGCGCTCGCCACATGCGTTCCCCCAGTTGGGATGACTCCATTCAAGTCACTCGAGCAGATCTCGAGCCTGTTGGTCTTTCTCGGCGTGCAAGTCTTGCAGCTCTCCGAGCTCCATCGCCACCGGATCGGCATTCCGTCGATTCTTTCGCAGGAGTGCTTCACGCATCGACTCAGATACATTCTCGTCTCCGCGTCGGTCGTGGTCCTCGCATGCGGCCTGCTCGGCGCCGGTGGATTTTTCGGGCCGCTCACCGCTCGAGTGTATAGTCTCCTCGTGCAGCACAGAAGAACTGGCAATCCGCTCGTCGATTCCGTCGCGGAGCACCAACCTATGTCCGTGGAAGGTCTGTGGATGTACTCTTCCTACGCCTTCTACTTCACACCCATCGGTGCAGTAGTTGCTGCCTACAGTCGGCACTTTCGGCAGTCATCCTTTATGCTGCTCAACCTCATCGTCTCATGGTACTTTGCGATGAAAATGTCGAGGTTGATTATTTTCTCCTGCATTCCCTGTGCCATGCTGTCGGGAACGTTTCTTGGCGCATTGGTTGACAAGGCTTGGACGAATCTCTTGTGGTCAAATCAAGTTTCTTCATTGGAATTTTCCAAGAAAAGAATCCATCGGCCGAAAACCGTAGCATGGTACGCGCGTCTTCCACTCGATAAGATCCCACGAATAGCCTTCACTCTCTGCGTCACGTTTTTTCTGCATTCGACGGCCACGCACGCTTCGCTTTTCGTCGAGCACTGCTGGGAATCGGCGATCGCACATAGCCAGCCGCAGATTGTCTTTCACCATTTCGATGGGGAAAAACACGTTCTGGTCGATGATTATCGTGAGTCGTACGGATGGCTTCGAGACCACACACCCATCGACTCCCGCGTGCTCGCGTGGTGGGATTACGGCTATCACATCACCGGCATCGCCAATCGGACCTCTCTGGCGGACGGAAACACGTGGAATCACGAGCACATCGCTCTCATTGGCAAGTGTCTGTGCTCGCCCGTCAATGACGCGCACTCCGTCATCCGACACTTGGCTGACTATGTCCTTCTCTGGACTGGAGGAGGCGCAGATGACCTCGCAAAGTCCCCATGGATCGCTCGCATTAGCAATAGTGTGTTTGATGATATCTGTCCAAACGACCCGCTCTGCGCCGATTTTGGCTTCCGCCCCAACGGATCACCGTCACCGCTGATGGAAAAGTCCACACTCTACTCTCTGCAAAAGTATTCCGAGGTCGATGGAGTCACCCCTTTGACGGGCCTCTTCGAGACGGCATATATCTCTACACACGGCCTGGTGACGATCTACAAGGTTCTTAATGTCTCCAGTGCGTCAAAAGAATGGGTAGCCAATGATACGAAAACCCGACGAATGAACACGGAGGGAGGCTGCCATGGTAGGTACCCACCTGCCCAGGAGCTGCAAACTGTCTTACGAAGAGGTCGGCAGATGGGAATTTGACCGTTTGTGGCATGAATTGGCAGCTGGTGGAAGCTCCAAACTTTGTACATATTTCACCTTCACATCGTATATTGTTTGCTAGCGGCCTTCACACTGTTTCGTGGGCTTGTTGAATTTTTACAAGCGTAAAATACTGTTGTTTATTGTTGAATGTACCCGTTTTCCACTATGTATCACGCACACTATTTCGCCCCTTGTGTGCCCTTCTGCACCTCAGTAGATCCACTTCTCGGTCGTCTTGAGTACTCAGTGATGTCTCAACAGGCGCTGATGGAACTGCTCATCGCTGGTATTGAGAAAATCGATGACATCTGCGGCAGCCGTGACGAACCCACCGACCTTTGCGAGTGGCCAGGAGTCAAATACCGAAAGCGCCGTGATGAGGTTGTTGAAGTCGCGTGGTCTTCACTCCGGTTGGGAGGGTCCTTAGACATGCAATGGCTCCCACAGACAGTCGTGCATTTCTGTGCATCCTACAACGGCCTCATCGGCAGTAGTGATCTCGAGAAACTGCCACACGGGTTGAAAAACTTCAACCTCGGTGTAAATAATCTCTCTGGCACTGTGCGCCTCCACGCAGTGCCCAAATCCTTGGTGCGTCTCAACCTCAAGTGTAACAAGCTTAGTGGTTCTGTTGATCTCTCCGGTTTGCCAATAGGGCTGAAGCACGTAATACTCTACCGTAACGAGCTATGTGGCTCACTGGACCTAACGAGCCTGCCGCCGCAGATTGCCACTCTAAGCCTGGATGCGAATAAATTCACCGGTTCAGTCGATTTTGGATCTTTGCCTGATTCACTGCTGCTACTTGACATATCAGACAACGATCTCAGTGGAGGAGGTGCCGTGACTAAGGCATTCGCAAAGCGCATAAAAAAAGGGTACACGAACATCAAGTTCAAGTACGTCAATAAGTAGCCCAAGGGTGCAAACTATGCCTCGAGAGAAGATTCGTATATACATAATAGTACATAAAACGTTTATAAGGGAAACATATCCTACTATAAATATAATGTCGGAAGCCCTCCTTATGGCCTATGCAGATTTGCACAATGGCATTATTGAGTACATAGCTGTTAGTTCCACATTTTTTACGTGCAAGTAGAGGGAGGAGTATAAGGGCAAATTCAGATTTTCTGATATAGAAACTCGCAACGATGGTTTACTTGCCCATGATATCTGGCTGAACAACTATCACGGGTGTTTCAGGGTTCGAAGTCTGCTACGCGATGTCTGCTGAGGCTTCGAGACTATTGAAAATACAAAATGTTTGTTTCATTTTTTATCTAGTCGCTGTTCTGCAAACTTCGCATTTTCCCACACGGGCATTGCGCCAGATTTTGTACACGATCACCCTCCATCATGATTACAACAACTACATCAACAGAACACATGGCTTTGTCATGTACATGAGTATCTTCAACCAAGATCAATGATTCGCATTTTTTGTATCGGCAATTTTACATAGCAAAGTGACATTTCGGTGCTTTCACAGATTTCGGTGGTTTCCCAGTAGATATTTCACCTTTGATGGAATAATAAATAGATGATAGAATCATCAGCTTAATGAGGGGATTGAATAGGCTTTCGTTGTCAGGCAATAGATTTAGTGATCAGCTACTCGCTGCTATGGCGAGGGGCCTTGGCGGGACCTGATACTCTATCACTAACACACTGGCGTTAGTGGGAGCATGATTTGCATTGTGGTATATGCACCACTGGCCCCACGAAAGTGCAAAGGCAGAAGCCTTTGTTAGCAACTTTTCCACATAGATTTATAGTGTGGATCTCTAAACCTGAAGAATTTGCCATCCAATATGACTCATCTGTTTCTCAACAAAAACTCCTTTTCTGCAAATGCACTTTCAGATGAAATGTTCGTTTTGGATTGGTTCTTTGACTCGGTCTAATATTCGGATGGAATGCACTGCGTCGATGAAGTGAGTTGAGTTAAAGTGCGCGAGAACGTGATTTTGTCGTCCTTTTTCAGCTTCTCGTCGTCATTTTTTTCTGATCCTCCAATGCATTCGGTTCCGTACTGACCGGATTGAAAATATCATCAGCTCGCTCTAGCTGGGCTTCAATAGAATCAGGCGATTTCCTGTCGTCCACATGGATGTATTGCCCTACGCCCTTCGACGCGTATGCACATACCCTCTGTTTCAAGCGTCATGTATGTAAACCAATTGTATCCCGCGCTTTGAGCTACAGAAAATTAGTTGGGCCGCGTATCTCTGGACCACTCCATTTAGAATGGTGAGGAAAGTGGTGGTCAGCTGGACTGGACTCACTGGTACCCTTGATTTGGCATCTTTACCCACATCTATAGAGAGCTTAGATCTCGGAGGCAATGCCTTCACCGGATCGATCTCTTTCGAAAGATTGCCAGAGTGGATGCAGTGTTCGAATGTTTCCAATAATGAGTTAAGCGACCCGACGAAAGGACACCTCTCCGTGGTGGGTTGGACCAGTACCCCAGTTTTGGGGGAAGCCAAGAACCTTTTCAAACCCCTCGTCGTGTTTCTGTCATGGCGCCGACCCTATTGATGGCCACCGCAAGGTGGTGGGTCAGGACCAGTACCCAGCCGTTGGGGAGGTTCGGGAAACCGCCAAATTACTTCCAAGGGGAGAATCTCCTTGGTGGCGAGACGAGGGAAGACATCTACTAATCCTCTGTTGTTTCAATCCGCGGGATGAGATTAGCCCACATGATAACGCGAAAAGCAGAAAGCATGCGCATACGTGTCGAAAGGCACGTGCAATTTTCAAATTGCGCTATAAAAACAAAAAAAAAAAAAAAACTCGTTTTCAGGCACAGTTGATCTCAGCAATGTACCTAGTAGTTTGAGACATTTGAATGTTTCGGGAAATCAATTATCTGGGGATGCTTGATTGCAAATGCAACGTTGACAGGGTAAATCTAGCGGGCCTGAGTCTCGTGCAGTCTGTAAGAGAAGCATAATGCATCAAACATATTGTCTCCAGCGATTGTTCTGTGGGACTTCCACAGTGCCAGCGCATCCCGATATTTCAAGACAGGATACACACTTGCATAACAGGCGTTCATGGAAACACTAGTCGATCAAATTGACGAAAGGCGAATGTCTCAAGGCGCCCGCAAGCAGCGAGTGGGTTTAAATTTGGAGAAAAGCACTAAACGGGGGACTAATTGTATGCACTGCTTATGTAAGGAGATGCTCGGGTCGTAGCACCATCCATCTCTCCAGGGGGGATTCATTTTCGTTCAATCTTTCAAAAGTAGATAAACGAAACTATATGTTGTCTCGTAGGGACCATAAATACACATGAAGCGTATGTATTATAATCAATCTTTCTCCTATTGCTGCTATGCTTGCTTGTGTTTCATCTTTCATATGATCTTCATTCAATATGCCTAGTCACCACGTGAGTCTCTTTTTTTCTCTTTAGGCAGACGGGGCTCTTGTCGCTTATGCTTTCGCGGTATCCGTTTTGAGTTCATGAGTGTTGGTGCGGTAGTCACCCCATCCGCCACCATATCATCCCAACAAACGGGGTATATACGTATCTCCTCGAGAGATTTGAGATAATCTTTGAGAAGCCATCTCCAGCAGGATCTCTGCGTCCATGCTTGGTAATCTTTCAAGACCCCTCTGATAGAGGCGAACGCAATCATGTGCTTGCGAGGCAGTTGGTACTGCATTGGATACCCACAGGTGCACTGAAGGCTATCCAGGTCTACGTAATGCATCTCTTGCGGGCTTACCCTGTTCGACATCAATGGCACTATTGTTGCTACCTCAACAAGACAGTCCCTGGCCAATGGTGCCTGAATGTTATTCTCGTTCTGAGCATACTCAGTGAGTAACTCGCCTTTAAATTTCCGAATGCGCGCTGCAACAAGCCTTTCAGAGTAGCTGCGGAGTTAATTCAATCTCAGCTCAGCCATCGCATACAATGATTCCATGCGTCGAATGGGCATGTTCATTGCATTGGCGCTCTCTGCGATGTTATTCGTCCTGCTGCCGTGGAGACTTCGAGTTTTAATGTGTGGCCACAAACACCAGGACTCTGCAGGAATGTGCGCTAAGTAGTCTGCAGCTGATGGGCACTTCAATCGTAGAATCGTGCTTCCTTGAATCCCCCATATAAGGCCATCATGATATTTCCCAGTGCTGGCCTTCCGGCAGTTATCAATAATGTGTTTTGTGCAATGGAAGTGACACGCATATGGAAAAAGCTTCTTTTGCATCTTACCCCGTTTTTGAAATGGTACCCCGTGTTGTCCTTTTCTCAAAAACAAATCAGTTCAGTGCTAACCCGACAAAAGGACACCTCTGCGTGGTGGGTTGGACCAGTACCCCAGTTTTTGGGGAAGCCAAGAACCTTTTTAAACCCCTTGTCGTGTTTCTGTCATGGCGCCGACCCTATTGATGGCCATCGCAAGGTGGTGGGTCAGGACCAGTACCCAGCCCTTGGGGAGCTTCGGGAAACCGCCAAATTACTTCCAAGGGGACAATCTCCTTGGTGGCGAGACGAGGGAAGACATCTACTAATCCTCTGTTGTTTTCAATCCGCGGGATGAGATTAGCCCACATGAATAACGCGAAAAGCAGAGAGCATGCGCATACGTGTCGAAAGGCACGTGCAATTTTTAAATTGCGCTATAAAGAAGAAGAAGATCAGTTCAGTGGATCAGTTTGCTTGACTTCCCTCCCACCAGACTTGGTACCCCTCAACTTATCATACAATAAATTCGAAGGTTCGCTGGGTTAAACAAGACTTCCCGATCCATCCACAGAGTTCGCCTTGAACGCAATATGTTCTTTAGCACAATCGACTTGGGACATCTGCCTGGAAATTTGAAGAATCTGGACGTCCGTACCAACAATCTCTGCGGGATAGTGCGAGTACCGACCGACATTTCGTTTGATTCGAGTGGAATCTTACGGAGAAAGCAATGTAAATGGAAGATTCCATTGAGACGTGCAGATAAGTAACGTAATACAGAGGAGGAAGGGATTGACAGCGAAAGTGATGTATGCGATGGGGGAGTCCCCTTAGCGATAGTCGGCAATCTTTTGGGAGCCTCCCCACTGCAGGGTACTAGTCCAACTCACCACGAAGAAGTGGACATCCATCAGGTCATGGAAAAGTATATTGTTATTGAGGAAACGCCATTGGAGCTGCTATGGAAGCTGTTTCAAGTCCACTCTCCCCGGAAAGCGCTGGGACAAATCTTATTTCCCAACTCCATGGTATGCTTGAATAGTAACGAAAAAGTACTCAAAGGAAGGAATAACCAATGACACACAAAAAAGTTCGAATCAAACCACATTCGTATCACCAAATATACTGTATAGTCACGTTCATTTCTTATGGTCTGAATTCATATTTTGTTACTCATGAATGTCTCCGCTTACATATTTTCCACGATGAGGTCCTTGTTTCCCTCGAACGCCGAGCATATTCGCTCATGTGGCATTCGCACTGTTCCACTAAGCGCATTTTTTCTAACGTTTAAATTCTTCATACTTTCAGGCAGATTCCCAAAATCGATTGTGCCTGAAAAGCGATTCTCAGAAAGGTTCATGACACCGATGGACTTTGGCAGTCGTGTAAAGTCCAACGAGCCTTCAAAATTGTTTTTCTCTAGATGAATAGACTCAAAGTTTGGTGGAAGGGAGATCAAACATATTGTGCCGCTCAGCTGATTATTTGCCAGCGCTAAAACTTCGAGGCCTTTCGGGAGGTGTTGGAGGGAGATATCTCCGGTGAATTCGTTTTCACTGAGTTCTAGCTTTCGAACCGCAGCAGGAAGCTTGTCAAGGTCAAGACTGCCGGTCAGCTTGTTCTCAAACAAATATATTCCCTCCATCTTCACCGGGAGATCCCCAAGTTGGATTGTACCATTGAGGGCGTTTATCCACATGTTTACAATTTTCATACTCCATGGAAGAAACTCGAAACCGAGTGTGCCAGTCCCATCCCCTCTTTTTAAAACCCAGTGAAACTCCTCGACTTCCCCGTCAGCATTGCATATTACGTCTTCCCATTCACATAAATCATCTGGATCATCCCGACTGCCACATATTTCCTCTGGTTTAGCGAGCCCAAATATGAAAAGCTCCATTAAGTCTTGCTGAGACAGCGTAGATCGGTCGAACCTGCCAATTCCATCGTCGGCGCATGCGAAGTAAACTGCCACGTACATTTTAGACAACATTTTGTGCGTAGAAAAATATTCAAAATTGACACAAGTGGAGTTGGAATAAAACACTTATCCTATTTTGCTGATATTTCAGGTGTCTAACGATGGATGTCACAATCGAACTATGCTTCCTACACAAGTTATGTTCGATAGACCGAGGCTGTAGTGAGCGAGTGTATTCCGCCTGGATCGGCCGAACACAGACTCATCTCATCAAGAAATCATTCACCGCTTCATGCGTCGAATGGGCATGTTCATTGCATTGGCGCTCTCTGCGATGTTATTCGTCCTGCTGCCGTGGAGACTTCGAGTTTTAATGTGTGGCCACAAACATCAGGACTCTGCAGGAATGTGCGCTAAGTAGTCTGCAGCTGATGGGCACTTCAATCGTAGAATCGTGCTTCCTTGAATTCCCCATATAAGGCCATCATGATATTTCCCAGTGCTGGCCTTCCGGCAGTTATCAATAATGTGTTTTGTGCAATGGAAGTGCCACGCATATGGAAAAAGCTTCTTTTGCATCTTACCCCGTTTTGTCCTTTTCTCTGAAATCTATTTCTCGGCGAGAGGAGATCAAAATCAACAAATGCCGTGTACTGTGAAACGTGGGATGTAGTTGGCCCACACGAATTGCGCTTAAATACACGGATCGTGTGCATACGTGTCGAAGGGCACGTGTAAATCCAATAAACAGCCCAATTAAACTGCACTCTCAAAAAAATTCCTCAACTCACTAGGGTGATCATTATGAAGATATTTCTGCCGGTGCATAAAGTATCACCAAGCGTGCGGTCCGGACGACGTATACAACGAGGCCCTGTTGCAACTACCGAGGGCGGCGCGCACAGCGCTCCTCCGTACGTTCAACCGGTCTCTCTCGCGCGGGATCGTCCCTCGCGAGTGGAAGCGCGGAACTATAGTCCCCTTCCCGAAGCCCGGCAAACCTGCCGGCAAGGTGGAATCGTATAGGCCCATCACGCTGACCAGCACCATCGCAAAGCTGATGGAGCGGATTATCCATGGTCGCGTTCGGCACCTAGTTACATCCGAGAACCAGGCTGGATTCCGCGCGGGCATGAGCGCCACGGACGTCCTAATGTGGCTGCGCACACAAGTGCAACCCACCAGCGCCAGTAAAACGCCACGGACGTCCGCTGTCTTTGTGGACTTTAGCAGGGCCTTCGACTCGGTGGACCACGATTTGCTCTTGCAGCGCTTGCAAAAGCTCAACGTGGATCCACACTTAGTTCGCTGGACCCTTAACTTTCTCACTAACCGTCAAGTACGTGTCAGAATTAGGCACAGGCACTATTCGCGCGTGAAAACATTTACGTGCGGTGTCCCACAAGGCACGGTGCTCGGACCGCTGCTTTTCAACCTTTTCATGGAGGATCTCTCCGCCGATCTCGATCGTTCAGGGGCACAGCACTACTTCTATGCTGATGACCTGACGATCGTCGCTCGCGGACGAGATCGGGAGCTGGTCCTGAACCAGGACGAGGCTTGTGCTTGCAGTTCAAAAGAATGGAAAGAATAAAAATTCCCACCGAGGCCATCATACCAAGGTAGCGGAAATCAGGAATTAAATCCGAGTTTCATGTTTCACTCAAAGTGAGCTGAGATACGAAGTGTCATCATGTAGGAGAGTTGCTTTGATGGAAACTTAAAAACCAAGTACGACAATTGTAGGGCTGTAAAGTCTACAATCAGTACTATCTTATATGGGCAATTATATGTTCAGCGTATAAAGGATGAAGTTTCATAAAGAGGGAATCGGAAAATACGTTGGAAACATGGATACGAGTTAGCAACGTAATTCTATTTCGTTCAATCTTCAGACGCAAGTTCCCATGCGCAAATATAACGTCGTCACTTTACTGGGTCAAAAGTGGGTACGATTCCCTGTGCACACACAGGGAGAGACACACAGGAACGCTAGTTTACCTACGAAAGGTGGCCGATGCCAGGGAACAGCGATGACGCATCTATTGCCGATATTGTCGATAAATGCCAGCAAGCAAAGGAAATCAAATGGGAAGTACTCCCATAGTAGGGATCGATATGCTCCTGGCAAGTTCAAAACATGGAAAGGGCACGTTTATTCTTTACGGCATAGGAAAAGCCAAAGATCCGATTGGCTTCCTATCAGAAACATTTCTGTCGTCAGTCAGACCAGTGTGACAATTATCATACCGCCGACCCGATGGATGGCCACCTGTACGTGGTGGGTCGGACTAGTACCCAGTCGTTGGGGAATCCAGGCGCCACCCGATACTACTGGGATCCGCCCGGGTGGCATCGGGTATCGGCAGGAGCTTATGTCATCCACCACTGCTGTGGAATACCGGCGTCAGTGGCCGCGATGAAACAAAAACTATCACCACAGAGCGCGCGCATGCGTGCCGTGAGAGCTATCAATCTGATTGCTCTGCTTTTGCGGGCTGGGGACGTGCACCCGAATCCGGTGCCGAGCCTCCATGTAGTCCAGTTCAATGTTCTAGGTTTCTCACCTGGAAAAAGATTAGCCTTTTACACAAGGCCAAAATGCTTGCTCTTGACGTGATCCTCTTGCAGGAATTACACGTGACGGAAGACAAAGCTTCCAGGCTAGCGATACCCGGCTTTCATTGCTTCGCGGTAGCCCGTGATGCGAAGAGAGGAGGCGTAGCCGTCTTCGTCAGAGATGCTCTACAATACTCTCTGACCTCCCAGTCGGTCTCCGAAGTGGTAGAACACACCACCGTCTGTGTGAAAGTGGGAGCCGAACTCTCCTACTTCACCTCGGTGTACTTCCCTCGTGGACACAAAGTTAGTGCAGCGGCACTCAGCAGACTGTCATACCGGTATGAATTCGGGCATGCTCCTGAGCTATATGCCAAAGATGTCAGAGTTACCTACCAAGGCTGCAACTGTTATCGATCGGGCTAAGTACCACACGGTAGGCACAGAGGATACCCAGATTCTTTCAAGAAAGACGCTATCATAGACTGGCTGCGAGATAACACAGGAAGCTTTTGTATTTTTGGCAAAACATTCAGTCGTAACAAAAGTTTCATCGAACAATCAATAGCACGCTGATCTCAAATGCAACGAAAAGCAGGTTTGATTATGATACATATCACAATTCACGATACATGATATTAGAATATATTTCATTCATCATCGCTAAATATATCAAGGCCGCCTTTTTCGACGAAGGCTCTACCTCCATTTATGATACCTCCAACGGCTGCTCCAGGGACACCCCCGGCAAAGTAACCAGCCATCCCCCCTTTGGTAGCTGCGTCGAATGCATGCTGGCCAGCTTCGTGTTGAAGGAATTTTTCGCCAACATCTGCTAGCTTGCTAAGAAAACTTCCATAGCTGTAATCTGGGCTCTCGGTCATGTATTCATCGTCATCATCCTCGTCGAAGTCGTCTTCATCTTCTTCATAAACGTCTTCATCTTCTTCATACACGTCTTCATCGTCTTCCAGATCGTCACAATCATCGTCATACTCATCTTCTTCATCGTCGAGTTCGTCCTCTAGTTCGTCGTAGTCTTCCTTACTATCCAGAAATGTAGCCTTCGTTGTTTCTTTTAGTGCATTAAATTCTGCACTTGTTTTTTCAAATGGTAGAGATGTGCTTTCAGATGGTTGGGTGAGATAGCTACTTGTGATTTCCGCATTAGCTTCATCTAGGTTAAAGGGGTGTCTGTCAGTTCTTGCAGAGACCAAGGTCGAGGCCGCTATTAAGATGATGGCTAGATTCCACATATTATTGAAACGGGTGTAACTTTTGTGAGAAGCAAAATAAAAGGTAGAATGAAAGAAATATGGTACTGGGATTCTAGATTCTATGTTGTGTAGCGACACGAAGGTTAACAAGCACTTTTTCGGCATCCAATCGATTATTACAGACGTCTACAAATGACGCCATGCCTGTAAGACTGCTCATTTCACTCAGCGGAGTTAATTAGAGGTAATAATTCCATTATTATTTCAGTGTTACTCAGGCATCACGTTAATGAATCTTAAGTCAAGGCTGCTTGCTAAAATAACGAAACAATGTTAAATTTAAGTGTCAACGGAGTCGCACCATGGAAAGCGCCGCTAACAACAGATTTCCATTTCAACGGAGCATAGAGATTTTTTTCAGTCAAGCAGGGAATTGGTGCGCTGGTATTAAGCTTTCTGGGACACCGTGGAACAATTTCGAATAGACTACAATGACTATAATTCTAAAAGTCTCATGTTTCACTGTAGTTACGTAACCTATGTCTGCGTACTACTGCATTTGTATAAAGCTAGCCGTTCAGCAACTACCGAAATATGATGACGAGTATATGGTAAATCTACTTTAAACACTCTGTACAAATTTTTAGGGTGCTTCTTTTTATAAGGCAGAAAGTCTTTCATTTTACTTTCTTACCGTACTATGTTTTCGCAGAGTATATTTCGCAGATTTCGACAAAACCTACTTCACAGGTGCGAGTGCTTACCATTTGAAAAGTATTCCGAGTTTGATTCGATCAAGGAGACCCACTTCAATGAGATGATAAACTCTTCACAAGAATGGATCGCTGAAGAGAAAGTGAACGGTGCCAACTTTTCCATTCATATTTTCAATAGAGGGAATGAAGTACGCTTCGCCAAGCGTTCAGGTTTCATCGCAGAGACTGAGTTCTTTTTCGGGTACACAAAGCTTTTGCCGGATTTTGCCCGCCAAGTGCCACACTTTATGTCAATCTTGTCGAAAAAACATGGCGATGTGGAGTCTGCCATTATCTATGGAGAGCTTTTCGGTGGAAAATATGTTCACCCGGAAATTCCACAGGAAGAGCGTTTCACAGAGTTTAAAGGGCAAAAACGCAGGATCTCACCAATTATCGGAGACTTCCTTCCACAGTATAGTCCAGATATTCACTTTTATGCATATGATGTGAAATATCGTAAAGGCCCACAAAAACCGTGGATTCTTCTCTCTCCATCCGAATCACAATCTGTATTTCAAACAGTTCCGAATTTGTTGTACGCCAGGGAGCTGTTCAGAGGCAATTTAAAAAAGTGTATGGCGTTCGACTTGGACAAGTTTGAAACACTGCTTCCCCATCTCTTAGGTCTTGGAGACTATGTCATCCCTGGGAACATAGCAGAAGGCATAGTGCTGAAAAGCAGCTCACGCGGAGGCGAAGTGATACACTTAACGAAGTCATCGATATTGAAGTTTAAACATCGGGCTTTTCAAGAAGCCCGGCACAAGGATGGCGCAAAAAAAGGCATGTCTGTTGAAGCAGAAAGGCCGAAGTATATACTTTCTCAGGGTGAGACAGTGATTAATCCACTCAGCATTGTTAACGAACAAGAGAAGTTGGACTTGGACGCATTAATTTCTTTAGTGAATAGCGAATCATGGGCAGCGGTTTGCGCAAAACAGGAAGAGCAACACGGGAAAAAGTTCTCAAAAACAATAGACGCAACAAAAGCCTTGTGTGAATCCGCCTTAACCGCGTGGCATTCTCAGGACTCTGGCAATTGTTCATTGAAATTCACTCATTCTATGAAAAAGTATTTCATTCTGTGGCTGAGCAGCGCGTCGGAAAACTTTGTTCGTTCCGTTTGGAAGTCGTACATGAAGAGTTAAAAGTAAGTTTCTTTGTGTGTACATAAACGTTCGTTCGTAATAGGAAGCTTCCTTGCAAAAGCTGAAGTTAATTTTTGAACAAGCGGATTTGCCAAATCATGCAATATAATGTTTCAGTAACTGCCTGGCGAGAAGCTCTTTATGGAACAAGACTACGTGGCTTGGTCCAGAACCCACCGCAGCTGGTTATAACCAGCTCAAGCATGCAGCCTCTCATTACTGTAGATAAAGAAAGAAGTGTGGAGATGAGTGGATGGCACTTCAAATGGCCCATTAGATACTATATGACCCCTGTCAATCTTCCTCATGAACAGAGGCTAAAGCTTATGGAGCAGAGGCAAAAGGACTTATATCGAAGACATGCGTGGAAGGGAAACGTGCCTGGTCAGCTATCCAACGTGAGCAATTTGACGAAAATTACAAGGGATGTATATGAAGCCGACAGCAGCCGAGATTGGCAGCCCACCTCAGTATACAAACCACTTGAACAGCAAATGGGAGGAAAGTACCAGAGAGGATGGGGATACCGAAACCCCGACAAGAAGGTCGTTGGAGAAACCCTGGGTGGAAAAGGACTTGGATGGAAACGAAAATTAAGCGGTCTCTGGCAAATTGTGCCGGAACGCATAGGCTACTCACCAAATAGGGGGTACTGATGTTTTTTTTGTCTGGCGTAGAGTAAAGATAAAACTTTGCATGCCAAACTATACGTTGATCCCTTTTTTTTAATTACTGAAAAACTCATGGTGGATCAATAGATGAGTACAACAAAAAATTCAACTCAGGTGAGCACCGCAGAGCCAACGCTCGATAAATCACCCCTGCATCGGAGCATTGAGCACACAATAGCTATGCAAGCTTCCGCAGCGCTATGCACATTTTTCTTCTACCCAATCGACTCAGTGAAGTATCGCATTATGTCACAAGATGGCTCCACGAAGTACAATTATCACAAAACAGGAAAGGACTTTTCTGGACTCTACCGCGGGTTCAGGGACACGTATCGCTATGAAGGCATAAGTGCACTCTACAGGGGAGTGGGACTCGCCATGTTTGCTTCAGTCATATCATGGGGAATCTACATGATCGTCTATAAGTATCTGCTCTTCTTCTATAACAAACATAGCATCGGAAACTCAATTGTTTTCGACTACGGCGCATCGCTGATTGCCAGTATGCTGTGTGCATTATTCACAAACCCAATATGGCTCATAAAAACCCGGATGCAACTGCAAGATCGTACAGCAACGGATGTTGTCTACTACAAAAGTTTTATCCACGGTGGGAGGGTTATTGTTCGGACAGAAGGCTTTCTCGCCTTGTTTCGTGGGCTTGTGCCGCAAATGCTTTTGAGCCTTCCGAACGCGTTGTACATCCCAATGTACGAGCTTTTCAAAAGATCATTCGTTCAAATTGCTTCACCACATAGCGACCGTCATTGTAATATGTGGGAGATCTTCATTTGCAGCTGTATTGCCAAGACCATTATCACCGTGCTGTCGAATCCCTTGCTGGTAATCAAGACGAAAATGCAGGATCATCGGAACTCGAAGGAGGCCCATTCATCACAAATACGGTATACGGGTTTTCGGTCTGCAATCGCCGAAGCCATTAGCCGTGAGGGTGTAATGAAAGGCCTCGTGTTGCGAGGACTAGGTATTGGCTTGGCACAAAAGATTCTCCGTAGTACGACACATTTGGTGATCTACGAACTTTTCCTTCGTGCTATGAAAGCATAGTAAACTTTATTTCATAATCCACTTCGATATCTTAATTCTGTCAGAGCAGAGACGCTCGTCATAGACGTGTACGGAGTGTAACCGCTATCGCTGTCTCTTCTTCCGTATTGTTAATATTTTCCAATGGGCGCGCTCTTACTCGACGAAGATAGTCTGGTAGATGCGGAAATAGTCGTTGACCACCGAAATCAAAGTGTGACTGTCACTGACGGGCTGCAGAAACTCGATCAGTTTCGGTTCACCGCCGAATCATACAAGGGCACTTGTGCAAAGAAGAGAAAAATGGATATGGCAACACGCAAAACCGAAAGCACGCCAATTC
Organism: Perkinsela sp. CCAP 1560/4; assembly: GCA_001235845.1. Lineage (NCBI taxonomy): Eukaryota > Euglenozoa > Kinetoplastea > Prokinetoplastida > Perkinselidae > Perkinsela > Perkinsela sp. CCAP 1560/4. The sequence goes on along the minus strand of LFNC01000087.1, from coordinate 44,137 downwards.
AGAATATCCATGCACCAAAGTCACAGATCCCTTCAGAAAGCGAAATTGTCGTCGATGAATCGTCCCCTTGCAAAAGGCCGTCTTCCCCATCATCAGTTTGTAGTCCCACGCAAAAAATGAAATATGCACTCACTCCACCGTCGAGCAACCCACCCGGCATGAAGAGTGGAGCCAGCCTCAGTCCGATCACACCAGTTCGAGAAGTAAAGCAACTTGACCTCCGAGCTTTCTTCTCGAATAAGAAGTGATGCCTAACTTTTTTCTTCTTGGTCGTCGGGTTCATCCATTTTTCACCCTTCAAAGTTCCCTTTTACCCGGATACCAGGTCTGTCGATGATCGTGGGCGATGATTGTGTGCACACTGACGTACAAGATGTTGATGCCGAAAACGTCAATGTAAGTGAGTTCATGGGTCCTGTTCTCCCAGAAAGCCCATTGACTTCTGCATACGTAAATAAGCAGATTTCAAAAGCGTTAGGAAGTAAGTACCACATGACAAAGGAAGCCAAAGCTGGGGTAGAAAACGCCGCGCAGATGTTCCTCATGATGGTTTCCAGCGTATCATCTGATTACGCAGGGCGACACAAAAGGAGGCATGTCGTGCAGAAAAGCGATGTCAGAGAGGCGCTCGAAAAGATGAACCTCTCCCATCTTACCGACCGTGTTGATAAAGTTAGTCTAGCTTCCGATAATGGTTTGAAAAGTCACGTCATGCATGGGCGCGACAAGGAAAAAAAGCCAAAGAAGCGCACCAGTTCCCGATCCAATCCCTACTGTAATTTTATAAAACAGGAAATACCAAAGCTCAAGCTGGTTTTTCCCACATACAACCTCCCCTTACTTGCAAAGGAGGCTGCGAAAAAATGGAGCCAGCTCAATGCTGATGAGAAAAAATCTTTTCAAGAGTAATTGCTCTGGTGAGAGACCAGAATGCCGTCAGCAGGAAGTATCTGCCGGCTGCATTCAGAATCATTCCTTCGAAAGCTTCGGGGAAAGCTTCCCGTCATGTAGTTGTATTTTCAAGCTATACTCCTGCGACCCGCATCAGATGGACTAACGGCTTCATGGACTATTTCCATTTGTCACTATCATTTCTCATGTCTCGAAGAGTCGAAATTCTCGAAAGCCACCTTTCGATCCACCGCCCAACAGAATCACCATATAGAGATGAGCTCATTCAGACAGTGAGCCATATTCTTCGCCCTGGCAAAGGCTTGTTGGCCGCAGATGAAAGTATGTCGACTGTGGAAAAGCGCTTTAAAACGATTAACCTCCCCAACACCGACACCAATCGTCGACGATTCAGAGAGTTTCTCTTCAGTGCACCAGGGCTCAACGAATACGTCAGTGGTGTTATTCTGCACGAGGAAACATTGGGACAGAAGAATTCCAAAGGCACATCTTTTGTGGAAAGTCTTTCCCAGCAAGGAATCCTCGCAGGTGTCAAAACCGACAAAGGGGTCGTTCCGTTTGTTGGAGGTGCGCCTGGCGAGCAAGCGACACAAGGTCTTGATGATTACCTCGCTCGCGCGTCTGCCTTCTATAAGCAAGGCGCACGATTCTGCAAATGGCGGAACGTTTTCAAAATCCAGTGCGGGACCGTATCGGACAAGCTTGTGCAGCACAACGCCGAGACGCTGGCCCGATATGCGCTTCTCAGCCAACAAGCCGGCCTGGTGCCTATTGTTGAGCCAGAGGTCATGATTGACGGAACCCACTCGATCGACGAATGCGCCCGTGTCAGCGAGCGAGTGTGGTTCGCCGTGGCCCAGAAGCTTCATGAATATGGGGTCATATGGGAAGGCATGCTCCTGAAGCCCAATATGGTGCTTCCAGGCATCGACTGCCCCAAAAAGGCAACCGCGCAAGAGATCGCCCGAGCAACAGTGACGACGCTATCCCGCACCATCCCCGCGGCATGCCGAGGAGTGGTCTTCCTTTCTGGAGGGCTCAGCGAGGTGCAGGCCACGGAGTATCTCAATGCGATGAATTCCAAGGACTTGAAGGCACCACGGCCATGGGCACTGCGCTTTTCATATGCACGCGCTCTTCAAAATAGTGCCATCAAGGCTTGGCAGGGGAAAGATCAGTTCGCGAACAAAGGACAGGCCGTCTTATTGCATCGCGCACGCATGAATTCCAATGCAGCGAGAGGCATCTACCGTCGTGAAGAAGATGACTCTGTCTCGGAATCGCTCTACGTTAAAGACCATAAATACTAATATTCTGCTCTATTGTGCATAAGAATTTGGAGATTTATTGCGAGTAATAAGATTTCGGCAATGTTTTTCTCCTCTTTTTCACTATCTGTGTTACGCATGTGGCATTTTTCTATATTGACATGGAAGCATTTCGGCCATTGAATTCCAATTGATCTTCACTCGTAAGCACGTTTGTAAAGTGAGAGAGATCTCAGTTATTTTACACTTTATTCGACGTGTTTTTTCCTCACAGTTGATGATACCGCCCTCGTGGACGTACACGAAGCAAATCTGGGAAAGTCCAGACCTCTACGCCTGCTTTCGGTGCAGACGAATATTCTCTCTCCCTGACGAGCATAAAAAGAAACCCGCCCAAAGCAACGCACCGAAGAAAGGTAAGTCCAACTCCAAGCACTCACAGTGTCGAAACTCACAATTTTTCGTCGATCACAAGCGATGCAAATGGGCAAATGTCGACTTGGATCATGAGAAAAATTCCGGGAACTTTGAAATATGCCCTTCAGTATGGGAGGCTTTGTTCACACGTGCACGATTGTTAATAGCGACCCGCGTTCCAATGGTCTCAAGTCAATGTCCAACGAAAGAACGACCCACCAAGAAAGCAAAGACGGCCAAAATATCCAACCTGATAACACAGGATGAAATTGAATTGATTGCGAATACACTGGCTCAATTTATCAGGCATCCGAAGGAAACCGACAAGAGGCGACAGTGAAACACAGAAGGGAACGTCTGAAGAATCAGATCTTTTGAAGAATGTGATTGCTCCCAGGGATGATTTGCATCTCGTAATACTCTTCTGAAAAATCGTTCGTTAGCTTTCTTGATGTAAATTTGCATATTTGTTTATCTGCATTCGCATTGTTTTTACCAAATGCCCCGAGAGGAATCCGAAGTACCACTCTGCCACAAAGCAGTGACATCAGAGAGCACAGTCATTGCCTCCGGTTTTTCAGAGGACTTCATGTCCGCACATCGAAACATATACAAGTTAATTACCAGCGCCATCCGGAAAGATTTACGGGTTCGAAACATTCGACCAATGGGAAGAGATGTGTGGATCACGCTCGAAACTCCCGAACAAGCATCGCGTGTGATTGACTTTCTCGTGAAACGCAAGTTTACAAAGGCGAGGCGATCAACCGACCCAATGGTGTCGTATTCTTCGGCTCCCGAATCGCCAATGTATTTCGATGCACCTCCTGGAAGACCTCGAGGGTCTCCGCATATGCCACCGACGGAAAAGGGTGATCAGTTCAGGTATCGGAGTTACGCCGAGGATAGAGAGCGATCAAGTCCACTCACTTCCAGTAGCGATTATCCGAATCGCTCAACCGATAGCCGAAAAAGACTACCAAGTTTCTCCGACGAACTCCAGAGAGGCGATTCTGAAACGGATCAAACAAGTAAGCAAGCCCATCGGGAAGAAAGACCGCATGGACGCCCGACTGCGAATGCAGGCCATCCACAACGAAAATTCGAGGCGCCTCGAGAGGCCAAGCAGGCGGCGAGCGATGTTCCAACGCATGCGGAGGATAATATCGACGACATTGAAAATCAGCTTTTGATGAACAATCATTTTTTCGACATTGCGATGATCGGGAAAAAGTCCATGCGGGATATGCCGCGGCAAATAAGCGTCACCCATTGGGGCGAGTATCGATGCACGGATACACTCTTATATAAAGTATTTTCTTCGTTCGGTGCGATTTGGTCTGTCCAAGTTGCATCTCCTACTAAAGGGGTCGTCACATTTGTCCATCCGGGATCTACCCACGCAGCCCTTCATTCGGCGACTATCGACGGCTTGTTTGTAAATGAAAACAGGCTTCACGTGTCGATTGTATCGCATCACGACCACCATTAGCCATTTGAGGCCAATTGTGACAAACGAGTTTATAAAATGTTATCTCGAATAGTCTTTTGGTGTTTCTGAATTTTTTCACTCAACGGAGCATAATTCATCCTCAGGTTTTGACTAAAATATCATTTCATCATGTCGAAAATTCATTCATTTGATGGAAATTCCCCCCCCCCTCGAAAACGAAGCTTTCAGTCTGGAAAAGCAATAAAATAGACATTCTCTTGTGTTTTTCTGCATAGAAAATAGAAAGTCGGAATTATACAAAGTAGTGCGTGTTTCAACTTCTTTCCAAATAAATTATTCATTCCATTATGGCATGCGCCGGAAATGATGGAGAAAAGGGTCAGCATGCCGATTGATAGCGCGCACTGGGCGAACGGCTTGCGCGGCTTGAAAAAATTCGAAAAGGAAATTCGGATACTGCTCTCCCAGTACAAGTTGCCGGAGCGTGGATGGCGGGACGAAGAGATTGATTATTTTCTTGCACAAATGTCTTTGCTCGACACAAACAATCACCGAGGGAATTTAGGGGTCGGCGAACGAGAAGGACGTGTTCATAATGCGATCATCCGCAGGCACTGCTTCGGCATGACCCATGGGATAGGGAGGTCAGGTGATATTCTCGCCGACCAGCCGAAGGCAGCTGGCTCTTCGCTGCTGCACAAAATCACCAACAAACTCGTGCTGAACTGTCTTCGCACCCAGTGCGGATTAAGTGGTCTAAAGAGTGCCCTTGTCATGCCTATGTGCACTGGCATGGCGCTTTCCCATGCGTTTCTAACGCTCAGGACCATTGAGGGAAACGAAAAGAAAAAATATGTTTTGATTTCCCAGATAGACCAGCAAACATGTCTCAAATGCATACTTTATGCAGGATTACATCCCATTATTGTTCCGTTGAAGGCACTGGGCGGTACTCCTACATGCGAACATCCACCATCTCCTGTCGAGAACGCTGATTACTTCTTACATACTGACGTAGAATGCATGCGGACGACAGTGGAACTTTTGACGAGCGAAACCATTTTATGCCTCGTGACGACAACTTCCTGCTTTTCACCGAGGCTCCCAGACGACGTTGAGGCAGTTTCCAAGCTATGCTTCGAGATGGATATTCCACACATTGTGAATCACGCATATGGCCTTCAGAGCAGGTCGATGGGGCTCAAAGTATCATCAGCCATCCGGGCGACCGGGAGTCGAGTTGATGCACTTGTCATGAGCACAGATAAAAACTTCCTCGTTCCAGTTGGTGGGAGTGTTATTACGTCTCCCAGCAAGGACCTTATTGCAGCCATCGGGCAGACATACCCTGGGAGGGCAGGAGCAGCGCCCATTCAGGATGTGCTGATTTCCCATCTCTCTTTGGGACAAGACGGCTTTCGAAGTTTGTACTCCAAACGAGAAAAGTGCCTTCTCTTCTTTCAAGAGAAACTCCGCCGGTTTGCTCGAGAAAAGGATGAGCTTTTACTTGTCCACCCGAGTAATGATATATCGTTTTGCATGACGCTACGAGGGATATCAACCGATGCCAACCGGGTTCGAGTCGGCGCTGAAATTTTCACATCCGGCGCCACAGGTGCTCGTGTCATAGTGTTTGATGGGAAAACGAAAACCATCGGCGGCTTTTCGTTTGAAAATTATGGATCGCATCAAAGTGCGTATGTCACCTCAAGCAGTGAGATACGTCCACCCATCGCGACACGCATAGAAGAGAACCGACGTGACCTGCCAAAGGTTCCCTACTTGACTGTCGCTTGTGCAATTGGGATGACGGAAGGTGAAGTGACGCAATTCCTAAAGATTCTCAGAAAAACCTATGAGAAGTACGCGAACGTCCGTGTGTAATATTCCTTTTGCTGTGATGAAAAGCTTCGGTTACAGTTATTTCTCCAGATCTTCGACTATCTTTCTTTTTTTTCCATATGCTATGAATAACTCCGATGTGATCCGTGCACACAAAGCGCTCTGTACGGAGTTTTACGAGTTTCGCGATGCGACACTCAGCGAATCCAGGCTCACAGAACCACCCGCTGATGTTGTGAATCTTTTGAAGGGGTCAGTGCGTACAAAACCCGAGCGTGTCACCGAGCCGGTGCGAACACAGTCCGACCTCGCAGCCGCTGATTCGGCCGTTGAGATAGTTCCGCCAAGTGTCCTCCACTCGTGGTTTTCGCTCGATTTGAATGGAGAACGCACGAGGACCGAATGTGCCGAAGTCGATCTTCAAAGATGTCATTTGAAAAGTGAAAGATTGACGCACAAACTTTCATCGGTCTATCAGTTTGTCATGCTCTTTTGCGAATCCATGATACAACTTCGTCCTGTTCGTGCATGCGTTGATTGGACATTGCAAAAATCTTCGCATAACAGAAGAAAAATTGCTTCACAAGATATTCTTGATTTTTTTGAGAATATCTGCACTGATGTGTTTGAGGGGACTGAGTCATCCAATCTGACAATCGCAAGTGCGCTCGCGATTGTACTCGACAGATGGGACTACATGAGCACAAAGCTTGTCTATGGCCACGCATTTGCCGGTCGGACGAAAGACCTCGATAAGTTCAGTTCCGCCACGACGTTCACCAATCGTCTGTGTGGAGCATGGTACGTATCAGCGAATGGCCTTCAAGGATCCGCAGCTGAGCACATGAAGAGAATGCGTGTCCTTCACGTGTCCCCAAGGCAAAAGAGCCTCAGTGAATGCCTTCGCCACCTTTTTATACCAGATCGTATAGAAAAACACAAAAGACCTTGGAGAATCGGATTGATTCCACTCAGTTTTCCGGAGATTTTGCTTATCTGTGTTGAAAGAGCCAATGAAAATACTTCACCAGTGTCTGACAAGCATTCCTCAAAGCACTTGAAATGCGCTGGTTTTCCGCAGAGAATTATTTTCTGCTCGCAAGATGATAATCGGCGGGAACTCGAAGAGCACAGCAATGACGTCACCACTATTCAAATATCGGCAGATAGACAATTTCACGAGCAGTATAATGTGCATTCCGTTGGATTTTGTGAAGAGAGCACATCCGAAGCGAATTTCTGCATGGCGCTTCGCTCAAATTCACCTTATGAAGCGCACGACCACGGCGTTTGGTACACCGTTTCGCGTGATGGTAAAAATCACAAACACACCCGCATCTCTTCCTTGGAAGCTTTGCAGCGGAAAGCAATCTCCTATGTATGCTTTGTAAAGACGACGCGTGGTGAGGCTATCACCAGTAGGCCTAGAGATGAAGACCAGGCGGACGATCGAAAAGACAAAAGTGAAGACGACACCTTGAGTATCAGAAGCTGGCACAGTGCTGGGTCAAACCACAGTGACACCACCTCGCTGGCCAGCAGTCCGCCAAATGAGGCATATCATATTGAGCTGGCAAAAGATAATACACCGAGCCGACCGTTGATTGCCGGAGCATCCTCCCAACAGGCATCACTCCCCCAGGAGACAATGCTGGGTGAACCTCTGTATGATGAAGAGTGGGATGAGGCGCTCGACAAGGGAAAAGAAAAAAAGAGCAAGCCAAAGCCAAAGGTCTTTCCAAAAGGGAATACATTCCAGCGATTCATGGATTCGACGCAGAGAATGCACGAAATGGGGAATCTTCCGCCCCGTGAAGGAAAAAGCAGAAAGCATCGACGTCAATAGTATGTCTCAGCCAATGTCTCAGTGGAAATGATTTTTCGCCCTGAAATATACAGAATTTTGGCAGTCTTCCACTCTCTTGTAGATCACTTGAAATGAAAATTGACCTCAAAGGTGCATTTTCCAAGAGCTGGAAGCGATTTATACAGCAATACACTCAAAAGGACGACAACCGTCAGTACCGGCGTATCCGCATATGCAGTGCAGTATTCATTGCCCTCATCGCATGTATGTCGTTCACACTGTGGCTCAAGTATGACGAGTATGCCACGATTACCCATAGGCGTGAAATGCTCGAGACACCAGAAGGCATCACGGAAGTTGACTTTCCTATTTTGTGAGTGATCTGTGCCGTGCGGTTTCCCATGGAGGGTGACACCATTGGTTGCAGTAGTCTGTTATTGAGTTGACAGGGAGAGCACTCACGTCGAGTGGTTTCAATTTTCTTGTGAATAATTTTCATCATCGCTCTCTCACCAATATTTTCCATATTTGCACATTTCCGAACCTTCCAGTCACAATGCGCGCTTCACCCCGACTTTCCATTCAATCCTTTTGGGGAGGGACTGGTCTCTCAAAGTCCACCTTCGCGGAAAGACTTCGGAAGCTGCTTTTCGGCAAAGCTCCTTTACGATCGACCTGCCAGACCAAAGTCATCGATATCCAATCCGACCCGAACTTTGCCCTTCACGTCCTTCAGAAAATATCCCTTGAAAGTGCCACCAAAGCTCGCGACAATCGGCTTGATGCGCATATCAACAGAGACTTCATTACCAAGCTCTCCCAAAATGGATCGTATTTTCTGAGTCAGATAGTTCATGATATTGACAAACTTCGGAAAGTTGATTGGACAGTTGAATTGGACCCCTTTTGGAGAGATCAGGCAGCGAACCACCGAAGCCTCTACAGCTTTCTCTACGATGCGAAGTCTCGAGAGGCGGAAGTTCTAAATTTTGCCCTCAACTACTTCGAAAACATGGTACAATGCGCCTTTCAGACAGAGGCGGCCTATTCTCGAATATTTTACGCCAAGTTTCACATGCAGCGAGGTGTCCGAGACCCCATTGAGCGCGAGAAGATTTTGCTTGGATGTGCCGAGAGCTTTGAAAAATTCAAGAAAACAATTGCCAAAGAACACGCCACAAAAGCCGTGAAAGAGCTTCATTGGCAGCTCATGGGAATCCGACATTGGGTATGGGATTGCCCGAATGCCAAGCGAATATATTCGAGAATTCTCGCATAGTTTTCCCATTTCTCTAGTCAAAGTCATACTTCCCCACTTTACCTGCAGAGTTGACGTATTCAATTATACTCCCAATTCCTCATATTTTGCTTTCTATTATGCATCCCGCGAAGCGAAGCCATGCGTCATAGAGGTGTTCAGCCCAACCCGATCTGGTATCAGATCGTCATTACATTCGCCGCCACGCTCAGTCTGCTGATACTCTTCTGGTTCGTGTTGATTATGCGAAGCAGGCGACGGCATAAAAGCATTTTGAATATTGCGAAAATGGCGCAAATGCCAACCAATTTGTTGCACGATCTGCAGTACTTTCGGACCGATTCCGGCGCACAGAAGGGCGCGTCTTCAGAATCCATTCGATGTACAAAGATTGTGCAAGACTCTTTGAGGGTTTTGGAGCACAAGCTCAGCGCACCATTCAACCCGGAGAGAGAGCTCCTCCAATATGGTTTCATCGCGGGAGTGTGTCACGATATGCGCCTCCAAGCGGTGATGTTTCATGAGGAACTGTTGCGAATTCTGTCGAGAATCCCCGAGATGAGAGGAAAAACAAACACAATGACCCTCCAAAGTGTGTTTGCGTATCTTTCGCATAGCTTCCCGCATACCTTTGGCCATAGTCGACGGGCCTACGACTTGGGGAAAGAAGAAAACAAGGCACTATCCGCCCAAAGTGCCAATTCGGGTTCCCAATCAAATTCCAAAACGATTTCAGCTCTACTGAAAGAACCTGAAAGCCCACACCGACGCCGGAAAGTCGGCATATCGTTGCCAGCGGAAAGAAGGGATACTCTAGGGAAGAGCATGAGTGTGGCGGAGAAGATTGTTTACTTGCAGCGACTTCACGATATGGTTCGCTACGGCCCAGCACGAATGTGTATATCGAAGGAAGAGTGGATGTTCTACTCCGAGGGCATGGAAGAGGTTGTGCAAAATGTTCGATCGTGCATCAAAGTCTAATCCAATCGAAAATTATTTGCTGGCGAAAGAGACTTTGCCCGAGTTTCCCTTCTGGGCCAAGTCGTTTGAGAAATTCGTCTCATTGTACTGTTTGAAAGTTTTCTGGTCATTTTGGAACCAATTTGATGACTTTTCAATTTGCGGCATTTCTTCGAGACAACGGGGAAGTGATTGTCGCACGGCAATTTTCCGGGATGCTTCGCGATGACGTGTTGGAGTTGTCTGCACTTTTCTTCCACATGTATGTGCAATCCAAGAGACAAACGCTTTCATTCGAGGACAAGTCATATCGATGTATCCTACGCAAGACGGACGAAGTTGTGTTCATACTCTGCTCACTCAAACCAGATAATATACTTCACAGCTTGGAAGCCATGCAGCTTTTGACGAACGTATGTCGGCACGTCTGCCCAGAAATGACTGAACAAATAATCGAGCAGAACGCCTTTGATCTCTTGATGGCCATTGATGAGGTCATCTTCGATGGTCGAGTCCGATGTGTCTCTCTGGAGGAAGTCAAAGAGAATCTTGCCATGGAATCCAAGAATGAAAAACTCACGGATATGGACACGCAGGGCAAGGAGCGCTTGGCGATCGCAACTGGCCAAGAAAAGGCCAAGGCTTTCAAGCAGAAGAAGCGAGAAGCCATGTTGGACATTGATAAACCTTTCCAAGTAAACTCATCCAGGCATGAAATTTCATTGGATTCCCTCAAGATGATTGACACATCTTCGCACACCGCCTCGGCCCTCCCTATCGAAACGATCGACGATATTCTTCTTCGGGAGAAGAAATTAACATCCACTTTGGGTGAAAAGTCACAGGCGAGAAAACCTCCAGTTGCATCTACAGGCGAACTCAATATTCTCCTTGTTGAAACTATCAGCGTAGAAATCCTAGCGAAAGGGGGGCAACGGAACTTTCGGCTGGATGGGGTGCTGCGGTTTCAAGCAGATGACTTCACATTCGACGGCCATGATGTGCGTATGCGGGGAGTCGACGAGGACCTTTTGGACTTCAAAGTCAGTGCCGAAATGAACAAAGATCGTTTCTATCGAGACCACATACTCACGCCAAAGATGCGAGGATTTTCTCTCAGGGACGAAACCGTCGACGTTTTACGATGGTCCGTCAAACAGGGCGAAACGGCATTTCCACTTCCCGTATCTGTCGCTTTATGGCCACGTCGGCGGAGTACTCTGCTGGAGCTTCAAACGACTGATAAGTGTCCTTTAGCGGCGTTGCGCGTGCGGATTCCGTATCGAGAGATTGAGGTAACTTCGGCCCATTCGGAAGTTGGTGAGTGTGTGATTGACGAGAAAGCACGGTGCATTCATTGGACCGTGCCGTGTGATGCGAGTGGCCTTGAAGGAGTGATGCGCATCGATTTTGACGGAGATTTTATCGATTCGAATTTGCTTCCGGTTCAAATCGAATTTCAAGGTAAACAAACAATTTCTGGTGTGATGCCAGATATAGACCCCGGGAAGATTGGGAACAGACAGTCTCCTTTCGAGTGCAGCGTGGTGCTTCGCTCAGGGGAGTATCAATTGTGCTGAGGTTAAAAGCATAATGTTGGTTCTGGTTCGTAGTGGTCAATAGGTCGTGTTGACAGTAAGAATGTGCACATCGCTTCCGATCAAGTGAAAGTTTCCCTACTCGTAGCAAAGACACTTTCTCAGTAACTTTGCTTTCTATTTTTCCCTCTCGATTTTTAAGAAATTTGACGGCAATATCTACCAAATGAATCTTCTCAACTCACTCCTTCGTCGAACTCGTAGTATGAGCCAATCGAAAAACGGCCTCACTGAGCTCATCGACCAATCCACGCCAGTGCCACTTTCGCACCATGCAGCTATCGCCCGGTGGCACACCGACACCCGGAAGCCCGTCCATGTCGTTCTCTTGCATGGGCTGTACAATAGCGGTGATGTCCTGTGGAATAGCTTTATTAAAGCAGTAAACGACCTTCCGACAATTGGAAAAACACCGAATCTGCCCATCCAGCTCTATGCACTCGACCTCCGTGACCACGGACGAAGCCCACATTCTGATGGTGCAGTGAGCGCATCAACGGCCTGCGCTGACGTTGCCGCATTTCTCAAAGGTCCACTTTTTGATGGAGAGAAGGTCTTTGTGGTGGGACACGGCTTTGGTGGGTATGTAGCTTCGGTATTGGGATTGGCCTACCCTTCACTCGTGGCCGGCGTTGCGTCGTTGAACGCGAGCATATTGAAAACCCATCCGCTCGTCCACCCGGGAACGCTCCTCTCTGTTGGCTCCCCGCAGAATTCAAACAGAAATCGATCGCAACTCGCCGATCAAAAAGTTTCGGCAGAAAATGCAATCACTTTTTTGAAGGAGATTCGGACAGTTAGTGAGATGGAAAGTAGGCTTGAAAGCTTTTTCCCAGACAAGCTCGAACGAGAGAGCTTCATGCGCAGCACACTCAGGCAGCGAAATTCGGATAATGGCTGGTATTGGGCGTGTAATGTTTCCGATATTGGAAACTTTGACATTCAGCGAAAGCGTGACGCTATTGACGACATGCTGCTCTCTGGGTGTGTGAAGAACGAGTCGATGCCATATCTGCGGATTCATGACACTACTGGTGAATTCGACTCGGCGGACTCTATTCGGTCTCTTTTTCCCCAAGGAAAAACGCTTCAATGGGATAACTTTGGTGGCCAAAATGCAGAAACCGCAATGGTGCTCCGGCGGTCCCCAGAACTTTCGAGTTGCGTGTTGCAGCATTTTGGATTGCTCGAGAATGTCGCGTGAACTGAGGGTTTCGCTTGCATTCCCTTCGAAGAAGCATGTTGAAAGATGATCAAAACGCTACCGATCGAGCACACTCCATTACGTTTTCACAACACATAATAGTTTGTGTGGGTAAACAATCAGCATCAATCCTGATAGGAGCTCGATTATTCCCTTCGACTTCACGTTTTCGCTTTCAGTGTACCGACCGACCGATGCGTCTTAAGATAGACTGATGAGTAGAGTTTACAATTTTCTTTGGTCGAACAAAAATATTTCCCTTTCTTCTTTTATTGTATTTTCGGAGCTCTCAGCTTTATGAAAGAACACGCGTTTTTGTAGTCCCAAATGAGACTTGAAAACTTTCCGATAACGACCTCTCGGATTCGAGAGCACTTACAGAAGCTCAAACTGTGGCCAATTCCACATTCTATGAAAGATAAGCTTTTTCTCGCTGATATCAAAACATCGTATCAGAAGGCTGTTTTGGCTTGCCATCCCGATTCCCGAGAGGTGACCAGCTTTGGTAAGCAACTCCCTGCCGTGAATGATGTCGTCGATGCATACAAGCAGCTTGCGTCGTGTTTTTCAAAACTCGCCGGCGATCGGCAGAAAATGTATATCCACCAAAAGTCACTCATCGAAGCCGGCCGGTTTTCTGGCACCGCTGGAAAAGGAATGTTCAAAGGTCGAAGGTTCGCGAACTCCGGTGTGCGCAATGAATGGAGCGATTTCTTAGGGGACGACCAAGGGGAAAGTGCCCAAAGGAAAATGCACCGCAAACCACATAACTACGGAAGCCGCAGATACGATGGACACTTTTACGAGGTCAGAGAATCGAATCGTTTCGCGCGTCGTCAAAAGCCATCGAGTACCACTTTCACTCCAGTCAAACAAGCGAATGGGGCTTCTCAAGCCGAATCGACGAAAAGTGGGTGCGTATCGACTGAGGATGAAGATGGAGGTGTCTGGTACAGTAAAGATTTCTTCCGGTCATGATGAGGATGGGCAGTCTGATGGAGTTCACATCGAGCAAAGGTACCAGTGAAGACTACTTGCGCCGTCCGCATTTCCGTTTCATCGGACATGGTTGTTCTATCTTGCGAATTGTATGTAAAGCATTGTTACGCTACTTGACTGAATTGATTTTTCGAACATGTATCCTCTCCTTCATTTGTATGAAACCTCTATCCTCAAATGGTAAACAAACAACAAAAAGTGCTCAAATCCCAGAAAATATGTCAAGACAGAGTGAGAGAAAAAATTAAAATTGCAGAAAAGCGGATTGCCGAGTACCGCCGTCTTGTGGCCGCGGAAGGCATCGAGTCGCGTCGACTAGTGGCGATCGACGCCGCGAAAGAGTCTCACAAGAACCGTGATGCGCACATTTCGCACCAAATCGACGAAAGCGCAGATTGCAAGAAGTCGATAAAAATTCGGAAACATTGGCATCGGCACAACAATGGAGTGCATAAGGAGTGGAAAGACATTTACCAAAATATGGGTGGTGATTATGCAAAACATGGGTGGACCGACAGGGGGGCCACAGGTGGTATTGATGACGAAGATGAATCCACCACTGATGCACCTGTGGAAAAGAAGGAGTCAAATGGGAGACATACTAAAACACCGAAGCAGTTCAGGACAAAAAAGGGCCAACCAATAATGAACCTGAAAATCGCAGATTTGTACAGAAGGTGTGCCTTGGATTCTTCACAAAAGACGAGTTCATGAATGGGTGTCCAAAACTTCAGGAGTCTTTTTGTATAAAAGAGCCCGAGTATGCATTGTTTCAGTGTGCGAATGAAGCGGAACAATTGTCATTGCCATTCCTCCTTCACATGCAATTCTTGTTTGTATTCCTTATAAAGTTAATAAAATTCAATTTTTGGATTGGCTTTCATTTTTCGTTTTCTACCAAATGGCACCCAAAAAGGCAGTCATCAAGACAGCCCGTACAAGCGGCGATGCGGATATTCCGAAGAAAAGGGTAAAACGGACCAAAAAGGTGAAAATCGTGTCTCCCGAGATATCCGCCGATGGATCGACCGCAGGTGCCTCTATTGAGAAACTCATTCAGATTACCCAATCCCATCTCAGCAAAGCTGACGCAGACCGTCTCGGGTCCATCACCGAGTCTCTGCCAATCGTTCATTCCGAGAAAGAGATCTCCCGTGGGACCGAAGCTAAAAATGACCGGGCGGTCACCCGGGAGCTTGCGAAAAAGGACCTGAACAAATGGAACTATTTTGTCAAAAAGCTCAACTCGGCAGAACACGTCCAGTTTCCGCTCCGTTCCGCCGTGCAGGACGCCAAGCTTCACACGATCGCAAGCCTTTCGTCGCCAGTTCTCCCCGAGACAACTTTGGAGAAGAAATTGAGTGAAATATACGAGCGGACAGGACTGTATACGACCGAACGTGCGGAGTCTGCTGGTGCCGTCGATGTCATCAAGTTGAAAAAACCGTCGAGGGATGAAACCGCTGCTGATCGCCACTTTGAAAGCGCGGAATCAGACGACGCCCCGAATATCCTTTCCAAGCTGAAGGCAGTGATGTCGTATGATGTCCGGAAGAGGCAGCGTGCGAATAAGATCAAATCGAAAAAATATCATCGCATGCGGCGAAAGGAGGAAGATAAGGCCCAGGAAGCCATGATGAAGCAAATGTACGAAGTCGACCCGAAGGCCGCAGCGCTCAAACGGAAGGCCTTTCTCGAGAAGCAACGTGCCTACGAGCGGGCCACCATGAAGCACAAGAACACCAGCAAGTTCGTCAAGCACGTGAGACGGGCCGCGCAATGGGATGAGGAAAAGCGGGAAGCCCTCCAGCAGCAGGATGAAATTCATCGGCAGCGGACTGAAAAGCCTGTGTTAGCCGGCTCTGACGAGTCCAGCGACGAGGACAATGTCGGCAATCCAGTTGGGGACGAGGCGACAGAGGGGAGTGGGGGGCTCCCTGCGGACTACGTGGAAAAAAGCCGTAACGCACTTCGGAAAATGGCCTTTATGCAACGACCGGACAGAGCGGAAGGCGTGGATGACGATACCGAGGATGAGGACCGGGCAGCGCCAGAGTCCAGCACGCACGAGACGGATGAAGACGACACTCCAGTGGCCGAGTCGTCACACACCGTGCATGAGCGAATGGGCAAAGTACATGCGGAGAATCGATCACATGCCCCAATGGAAGTTCGCATTCCGCACAAGACCAACCAGTTTGACCTTGACGAGGGTGAAGAGTGTGCAAAGCCTGTTGAGAAGAAATCGATGCACACGCAGCAAATCGAGCAAGAGGAGTTTATCCGTGATGCGTTCGCCGAAGATGAAGTGCTGGAGAATCTCATCAAAGAGAAAGAAGAGGCCGTCGAGAAAGAGGCCAAGCCAGTGGACGCCAACCAGGCGTTACCTGGGTGGAATGAGTGGGGAGGCGTGGCTGAAGACGGCGATGGCCTCAACCGCACACAGCGCGCCCGAATGGCCCGGTTGGAAGCGAAGCGGAAGATTGAGCTCGATGCGCTCCGGCAGAAGCGGAAGGATCTATCGCTCTCCCATGTGTACATTAACGAGACTGCGGAGGCGGCCGTCCCAGCCCATTATATCGCGCGAAAGGCGCCCTACCCATTCGAGTCACAGGCGCAGTACGAGGAATCGATTCGCTTGCCTCTGGGCAAGGAGTGGAACACAGCCATAACTGTGGAGCAACTCACGAAACGGGCAATCAAAACACGGAAAGGGAAGATTATCGAACCGCTCGATAGCGCCGTCCATCCACCAAAAGTGGTGCATTCGAAAATTACGCGATCCATCGCATAGTCAACTTGCACTTCAGGCCATACTGTGTTCTCAGCGCACATCTTCTTCGCTACAACAATGGATTTATCCTGCCACGAGGGTCATTTCATTCAGTGTGGGTGACATTCTGCTTGTCAGGATTGATTTTTATACCGATTTCTCATCTATTTCTCTCATGAGACTTTTGTGAATTTTGCACGATTTTTCATACAATGTGAGAATTTGTCGATCATCAGGTTAATGCTGTTCTTTACTTTTCCGAGCAACACAGCCATCAGTGCATGTCTGGAAAGCTTCCTTTGCTGCACCACACCGTATAACCGGAATTGGGTTTCAAACTGAAAATCATCTGCATTGTTAGTCATTGAGAAGTATACAAGCCGTTACATGCAAGGGGCAGGTGTCAACGGTGGTTAATATGCCGCTGGATGGTACTTTTTTGAAACCGCAACAGCACGTGCCGCTCAAGTTTCAATCCCTTTCTCTTCTTTTGAGGGATCGGGAGGCGCACCCAAAAAGGGCCGCCGCTGCGTTTGCAGCAGTTTTTATTATAGGTTTACATTTATAAAAGATATATTTTGCACAAGCCGAAACACGTGTCTCGGTGGCAGGCTTCTGCAGAGATGAAATCGCAGAAGGCGTAGCTCCGGCGCGACGGAGCCATTCATCGTCGAAGAGTTGCAAGGCTTCCCGGAGGAAATCAGGAACTCTCCGCTCAAACCATTGTTTGGCGTCCCCTGGTGGCCGTATGCCATGCTTCATCCGCAGAGCGGCGAAGCGGGGGCAGTGGAACAGGAGGTGCTCCACGGACTCCTCACAGTCACTTGACCGATGACGTTTGGGTAAGCGTCGGTCGAAGTTGTGTGTGCGAAGCAGATGGGAGGTGAGACCCCCTTTGGTTCCGCTCGCAAAGCTACACAGATGGCACATGTGATCGTGCGGGGCCGACGGCGCCGCAGGTTGAGGTGCGGGCCGCGCTCGCTTGATCCGTGCTTCATCTCGGTGCATCGCCACGACATGCCGGTTCACACTTGCGACCGTTGGACATACCCTCGGGCAGTACGGGCACTTTTGTGGTGCCGTCCGATCACCCGGTGGCGCTGGCGGTGCACGCTGTAGCAGGCGGAGCGCCTCCTGGTGGTCATAGCCGTGCGTTGTGACGAGGTGGTTCACCCCGGTCGAGCGCGAAGCGAGCACCACGGCGCACTCAGGGCACGCGACTGAACCGGTGGTCCGTCCTCGTTTCCGGGACGGTTCGACGGTCGTGGGGGCGGAGGATGCACCCGGGGGTTCCGAGCAGAACCGGCAGGCCTTTGGAACCGACGGGTTCAAGATGCGGTGCAGGTCGCCCCAGTAAGGAGACCAGTTTGTGCGGGCTTGGCTTGCCAGGCAATCAAGGAGGCGGACACCAGTGAGGTGTTTCGTCTTGGTTGGTTTGATGCCAACCACTCGTCTTCGATGTGTTTCGCGTGCTTCCAGCTTCTTGGAGGCATCGCCCGCTATTCTTTCTCTAGCGATGCTCAGAGCATCTTTGTGCCAGAGGGTGTAGCGGGTGCTGCACCCGTGGGCGGCATTCGAAGCCACGTCGGCGAGCTCATTCCTTGATACCCCGCAGTGTCCGAAGACAAACTGCAGGCGGATCTTAACCCCCGGCCGGCCAGAGCATTCAGCATCTCGACACACTCCGCAAAGGTGGAGGTCGTCGAGCGTGCTGTATGCCTTCTCAGGGCCATAAGCAGCGACTGACTGTCCGAAGCGATGAGGAGCCGCTGAACACGACTGAGGGTCCTGTCTGCGATGACTCGGGCTAGGCCGGCATGGAGAGCGAGGCATTCCGAGCGGAAGCTAGAACGACCCTTTCCACAGACAGAAACGGTTTTGCAGCTCTCTTTGCCCTTTGCAAAGATAAGCGCCGCCCCGGCGACCGAAGACGTTTCAGCAACGTAGGACCCATCGGTCCAGAGTTCGTAGTCAGCCGGGTGGCGGTGAGCCACCGCTTCGTCTGAGGCCCTTTTCTTTACGGCATCAGCCATTTCTTTGGTGACTGCCTGAAGGGTCCAGGGTCGGATAAGTATCCGATGGTTCAGTTCCGGAGCATCAGTGAGTGGCTCCACGGACCCGTATGCCTCAGTAATCTCCGTGTGGAGCTTGCCGATCTCGCTGGACGGCGGGAAGCAGCTCGACACATTGACAGCCCGAGAACCCCCATGAAGGGAAGACACCAAAAAGGACTTATAGGCGAGAAGCTTAGCCTTTTCAGATACTGGCGGCAGGTTGGCCTCAAGCAGCGAGTCTTAGGTGTTCGTTGTTGCGGGCAGTCCACATGCGAGGCGGGCGCCGCGGGCTTGCACACTGTCCATGGTGGCTAGGTCCGTGTCCGACGCTATGCCAAACCATGCCGGACAAGCGTATTGCATGGACGACGAAACGAGTGCTAGGTGAAAGCACCGGATCGCGTCCCGCGACGCCCCAAGCAATGTGTTAGAGACCGCCGAGAGTTTGAGGAGGGTCTTCTGACTCTTGGCTTTCATGCTCTGGGTGTGGTAGCCGAAGCCGCGATGCTTGTTAAAAATGACCCCCAGAAGTTTTGGGGTGTCATCATTTGCAAGCTCTGTCCCTCGGTAACGAATTACCGGGGCGTCGCTGCGGCTGCGGAAATTGCACACCTTTGTTTTGGCCACGTTCACATCCATAAATTTGGTATGTGACCAGTGGCTGAGCACGTCAAGAGCCTGGTTGAGCTCTGCGGAGAGATCCTCCATGAAAAGGTTGAAAAGCAGCGGTCCGAGCACCGTGCCTTGTGGGACACCACACGTGAATTTTTTCACGCGCGAATAGTGCCTGTTCCTCATTCTGACACGCACTTGGCGGTCAGTGAGGAAAGCAAGGGCCCAACGTACCAAGTAGGGGTCCGCGTCGAGCTTTTGCTAGCGCTGCAAGGGCAGATGGTGGTCCACCGAGTCAAAGGCCCTGCTAAAGTCCACAAAGACGGCAGACGTCAGCGGAGTTTTACTGGCGTTCGTGGGCTGCACATGAGCGCGCAGCCACATTAACGCATCAGTAGATCTCCGGTCCGCTCGGAAACCTGCCTGGCTGTCAGATTGCACAAGGTGCCTGAGACGACCGTGCAAAATCCGCTCCACGAGCTTCGCGACGGTACTAGTTAGCGTCACTGGCCGGTACGATTCCACCCTACCGGCAGGTTTTCCCGGCTTCAGCAGAGGAACAATTGTCCCTAGCCTCCACTCCCGCGGGACCATGCCGCGCGAGAGAGACCGGTTGAACGTTCGGAGCAGCGCAACCCGGGCGATTTTCGGGAGGTGGGCGAGCGCCTCGTTGTACACGTCGTCCGGACCGCATGCCGTCGCATAGCTGATCCGTCTGAGGGCGCTGGCCAGCTCCTGTCGCGTTATAGCGCGGAACATGCTGGTTGGGCGCGGTGGTAATCGTGGCACCTCGGCGCGTGGGTGTCTAGTGGCCTTCGTCTTGAAGAAGGAGACAAGGTGGTTGGCTTGGCTGGTGAAGGGGACCTCACGGCCGCCCTCAACGACGAGGTTCGTTGGCGTCGGGTGTGCCGACATGATATTATGCAACGTTCGCCACGTGGCAGAGTTTGTTGGTTTCATGTCGGCGCACACCTTTCCCCATTCCTTCTTGCAGTGGTTCGATAAGAGTCTTTTTCTTTCTCGCGTTGAGAAAAGAATTTCACGCCGTTGAGAAGGAGTTGTGCCGTCGATCGGGCTCAACAGTTTTTCGCACTTACGCTCGGCGTCCTCTAAGTCGGCCGACCAGAGGTGCCGGACGCGTGTTACCCCCTTCGGGACGGCTTTCGCTGTTGCCTTTGCGATGCTCCGTGAAAGGAACTTCGCCTGCTGGTTAGGAGTGCCCTTTGTGGGGAACCGCTTGCAGTCCTCTGACACCAGGCGACTGTACTCCTGCCAATTCGCTTGGCCCCAGGAGTAGTACGAGGGTTTGGGCACGTGGTGTGCCAATGGCTCGTCGTCACCGACCACAAAGTTGAATGTGATCAGGAATGGTCGCTGTCTGGGTCGGGCGTCGCCTGCCATCTTTGAGTGGTACATCCGCGAGCCAGGGTGACATCTGGTGCGGAGAGCTGCCCTCGCTCTATCGTCAAGCTCCGACGGGTGGGGTCACCGGTGTTGAGGAGCGTGTAGCCCTCGTCGATGCAGAAATCGACGATATGGGAACCACCGGGATTGGGGGCAACGTGCTTGTCCCAATTGGCGTGATGGCAGTTGGCGTCCGCACAAATGACGTGGGTTGTCCAATCAGCCTGTGAAAGGCTGTGGACAGCAGCGGAAGGGACCTTGTTGCTGCGAGGGAAGTACGCCGAGGTAAACTGGCACAGATGGGCGCCCACTTTAACACAAACAGTGGCTTGCTCGAGTACCTCTGACACTGACTCGGAAGTCAGCGAGCACTGAAACCCTTTTCTTATGAGGACTGCCACTCCTCCACCTTTCGCATCGCGAGCTATTGCGAAGCACTGGTACCCGTCGAGAGATAGCCGGGAAGCTTCGTTTTCTACGACGTGCAACTCCTGTAGAAGGATGACATCGAGATCATGTGTGATGGCCTTGTGCAAAAGGCTTAGTCTTTTTCCAGGTGTGAGGCCTAAGATGTTTTGCTGGGCTATACGGAGGATCGGCCCCGGATTCGGGTGCACGTGCACAGCCCGTAGCAGGAGAGAAGAGAGATTGAATTCTCTTACGGCACGCATGCGCATGCACCATGGGGGTAAGCTTGCAGATGTTTGTTTTCTTGATTTTTTGTTTCTTGGTTTTTGGTTTTTTTGTCGTTGTTAGCTGCTTCGTTCTTGTTGGCCACTGAACAGAATACCATATCAGTGGAGGATGGTTGAAACTCTTGTTTCCGCCCGATGCCCCCAGGGCGGGTCCCCGTAGTATCGGGCGGCTGCTGGCTTCCCCAAGACGGGGTATTAATCCGACCCACCACGTAGAGGTGGCCATCCATCGGGTCAGCAATCCGTATGTGGTACTCCAGGACTTTTTGTATTCGGCAGACATGTTACTTTCTTATTTCTCCAATATTATATGAAAAAAACTTAAATTAGAGAAATTTCACGAATTTAAAGAGGCCTGGTGATGACTCACACATTGGCCGCATCGACTACGCCCCCCCCCCCCCCCCCAGCAGGTCTTAATGGAAATGCTTATAGGCTTGTCTTATAGGTCAACTGTTTCACTCTTGTACGTCGGTGAATCAAAACGGCTACAGCTCGGAATCTACAAAAAATCAACTGCGACATTCTCGGAAATCAGGCTTTCTGCAATTACCATGGGACGAAGTGATCATCCCTATTCACACCTCTGCCGCACTCTTCTCAAGAAGTGTTGTCACGATGACATAGTGGAACGGTTGACTTGATTTCGCTTTTCATGGAAATTATCCGCACACTGCGTCCAGGCGATATCTTGCTTTCCCTATCTGGTAACTTGACCAGTTCCGAACCCCAACCGTCAATGCTCCACTTAAAACCCCCAACAGTGCTTGGAGGTAGTTTATCATCAATGAATCACAATAAAAAAACACTCTACTATCCCTGAACGCACTCGATAACGAGAAGACAAGGCGTACAATGTACCAGATTCACTATCCTTAGTAGGCAATAGTAGCTTGGCTAAGCACAAATTTACTTGAGAATCCTGTCAAGGACAACCCTTCGTCCGTTGCAGTAACTGCATAGGGACCCTCAAAGGGGTCGCACTGATGCGTCGCCCGTGAAGTACCGCGGGAATACATCCATACGCCAGACAATCCGAACTGAACATTCGATGAAGATATGGAAGCGGGTTGGCCGGCCCTAGAACCTGCAAGTTGGCGAAGTTGTACGATCTGAACGGAAAGAGCTCGCTCGCCGTCCAGTACTCACTGGGCCACAAAGCACGCGCCTCGGAGTAGAGCTGTTGGTAGACACACTCTGTTGCCCTCATAAGAAAAAAATCCACGAATATGCCATAGCAAGTCAAGTGAAGCAGATCCACACTCGACTGACGAGTGGAATACGTCTTGTACCCAAAAAGTGGGTTATACTCCAAGCTATATGGAAATTGAAAAGCTTTGAGAAGGCGTTCTTCATCCCGCACGTCGACACAGATATCAATATCGTCGTCCCAAGGGATGAAGTCGCCGTGGCGCACTGCCCCGAGGAGAGTACCACCGGTTATCCAGTATCGAATGTTGTTTTCAGTCAGGACCTGGACGACATCTCTGAAAAGCTCGAGAAGCGCATGCTTTATCGACGCAGGCATAAGTGCCCGCTTATAGTCCGAATCGCTACTACTCGTGACAGAACGCGGCGGAGACAGTCGATGTTCAACTGCCGGCTTCAGGAAACTACATTGAGCGATGAAATTTGAGCCTGGATTGAGGCCCCACACTTTTTCCTCTGTCTTTGACGCAAGAAAGCCGTTCATGTAGTCAGATTGAATTGACTGTGCCTCAACTTGATTTTGATGAGATCTGTTGTCCATATCTCGTCTGAGCAAATCGGCATTCATCTTCACAGTCCGGGGTGCAATAATCGAGTTTGCATGACTACCAAACCGTCGTTTTGAAAGGCTTCGGTGATCATTTGCAATTCGATGCATGCGGGTGATAGAGTGATAATGAGACATGGCAGAATCGCCACATTGAAAGATTAGCGAAAGTTTCAAGAAATGAAAATAGCGTGGAGTGTGGGGAATAGTATGCGATAGCGAATGAAGTGTGTTGTTTGTGGGTACATGCCTGCAAACCTTCGTGACTGCCGAAGGGACAAACCGTATGTGACGGTTCAATATGTCGACGCAACTCAACGGAAATTCACGACACTGTCCCCAAACCGGAATGACTGCAAGCGATGCTCTATGTCATTGCGAACGTACGAATTCTCACACTCGATGCTTAGCAAGTGCCCATCAATCGAAACACCCTTTTCATCGTAGTGATCAAACGTAAAGGTCTGACCATCTGCTTGAAGCTCTACGTTTGTGTAAGTATTTTGCAATATTGTCTGAAGGGCGTTGATATAATGGTTTTCTTCATGGGGAGAGGGTTGAACAGTTGCATGCTCTCCTTCCGAAGGATGCTGTAGGAATTCCATTAAATTCACGCATATCGCATGGGCAAGTACGGTGGCTCTCTTGGAAGCTAAGCTCCACTGTACCAAGAGAGTCCAGTATTCTGCGCTTGTCCCGCCGGGTGGCAGCATGTGATATTCGATTTCTACCAGCTCACATACGAGGATAGAAAACGTATCATCAGTCGACGTTCGGTGCTTACTCACTGTGAATGCTGTCTGGAGAAAGGAAAATAGACGGTTCATGTCAGTGTGCTGTGGACACGGAATGTGAACAGCAAAATCCAAATTTGCCAAAGTCTGGGAAGTAAACTTGGGCAGTTCCTCTGGTGAAATGAGAAAGGATTTTCCGGTTGACTTGGATGTCAGGAGGATCATTTTGGTGTTGTGTGCATCCTGCAGATTCTTTTCAAGCGGTGCTAAGGTATGAGCGTAAATGCTTGACCGGACTGGTATCGATATGTTTTGCGAATTGATTGAGATGTGTGCGACGAGTGAACGATCGGCAAAGTCGGACATGAGTCTTTCAGAGAGCTTCGAAACAGCATCCGGGTTGCCATGCACGAGTATGACCTGTCGAAGAGAAGGAATGCAGGTAATAAAATCTCGTGTTTGTGCAAAATCGCTGTGGGCGCTAAAGCTAACATTATGAATGGAATCCATCTTCAATGGCAGTACCTTGCCGTCTTCTTGCAAAATTTCACGTGGTCGATCGAGAATAGTTTTTGCAAGTGTTCCTTCGACACAATAACCAGCAATAATTACCCCATTTCGAACCTCTGTACACCAGCGCTCGAAAAGCTGTCGGCTCACGCCAGTCTGGAGCATACCTGGGCTTGCGAGGACAACACAGGGTCCAATGTCAGTGAATTCCTTCAAATCTTTTCTGCAGGTGATATGCCGAAATGCGAAGGGGCTTTTATCGTCATCTTGGACTGTGTCGTTGAGCTGAAATTTGTAATAGTCGTAGAGCTCATCAAACTTTGCAGACATTGAGGAGATGAAGTATATCGGTATACCATGGAGTTCCTTATGCTTAGCCCAGTAGTCCTCAAGTACAAGAAGCAATTCCTGTGCTCTTCCAAGGGCGAACACAGGAATGAGGCACTTTCCTTTTCGAGGAGCTCGAACTATTTCGTGTACCCATCGCACAAATTTGTCTTCACGTTCTTTTTGTGTTTCATGAACCTGAATCCCATATGTACTTTCGAGAATGAGTACGTCAGGTGCCTCTTTTGGTGTTTCTGCGCCCAATAGGTGGCGGTCTGGGTAGCGAGAGTAATCACCTGTGTACATGATCTTTGCGCCCATGATATCTACAAAAAACATGGCTGCACCTAGCACATGACCAGCATTATATGCTGTAATTGCAACGCCTTCAACCACCTCCAGTTGATGATAGTCTATCGTTTCAATTCTGGACATACTGTACTCAATCCATGCCTCGGTGACAATTGATTGTGATCCATTTAATCGAGCAAAATCCTGCATGATTTTTCGGTAGATGGCCTTGGTTGGGTGAGTCATATATATTCTCCCGGTAAAATTCGTTTGGCTACACAAATACGGCACTGCACCGCAGTGGTCGAGATGAAAGTGTGTAATGAGTGCGATGTCTACAGTTCCACAGTCCATAGAATCGAACTGGGGAAGGGAGTCAAACCCTGAACGAGCTGGATGAATGCCACAATCGAACATGATCCGTTTGTCTTTGAAAGTTGCAATAACACAAGATCGTCCTACTTCGGACCCTGAGCCTAGGGCAACTACTTCCACTTTCTCCATGTTAAACATATTATATCTTATAAAAAGTTTGAAAACTTTAGCAACAATATATTTAGCATGCATATCCACTGAATGGACCTTTCTTGAGTCTACCAGGATGAAATTGCAAACGGCTCTTCTTGCTACCACGTACTATTTTCCAGAGTATTTCCTGAAACTTTTGGTGGTATAAAAAATGGACAAAGTGCCATAGGTGGCCATCTTGATCATTGACGTATGCAATAATAGAATTCGTCTCTATCTATCTATATCTTGCAACAAGAGTTCATCTCCCCGTCGATTTTTCATGAACGATATCTAGTTAAGACAAAACACGTAAAAATTATCCTTATGAGCCTAGATAAAGCACCACCTAGTAAGGGATTCATAAGAGATGATACTTACATGTAATTATGATTGAACAAAGCTACCCGTCACACTTTTTTCTCTATAGTATCCGATGTTACTCTATTTATTCTTGCATACGGTAGTAATGAGTAAAGCAAGAAAGAACTTAAAAGCGAATGCTCTATCCAAAGAAAAGGCAAAGAAGGCATGGGCTGCGCTTGAATCCGTAGCTCCCTTAATTCAAAAGCAAAGAGCCTATCAAGATAGCAAAGATGCGTCAGGTACGATGGACAAATTGCAGAGAAAGAAGCGGAACATTGAAGCCCAAAGCATCGCTCGTGCGAATCGTGACAAGAGTGAGAATAAGATTTGTGAAACTGAAAGAAAGGGTGAATCAGGTCCGAAAACTTATCCGAGGTGCGACCAAGCGGTTGAGAGCTCCGGTGATGAAGTGTCGAGCGATTACCCACATTCTGAAAGTCCACCAAAAAGACTTTTTAACTATGAGAAGGTAACAATAAAAAGACGTTCAATCAATGATCTAGAACGCTCACAGCTCCCCGTGATACGACACGAATGCGAGATAATGGAAGGCTTATTTGCCAATGCGGACAAAACTTGCGTACTAATCTGCGGAGATACAGGAACCGGAAAGACTACACAAGTCCCTCAGTTTCTGTTGGAATATGGATTTCCTGCAATGATTGGAATCACTCAACCTCGCCGGGTAGCTGTTTACGCTATGGCTGCGAGGTTACGCGAAGAGCTTGGGGTAACCGATGAAGTGGGCTACCAAGTCCGTCATGAGAAAGTGGTGGATAAAAACTTGACTAAGATTAAGTTCATGACCGAGGGTATCCTTTTGCGTGAAATCCAACAAGACTTTGCTCTGCGTCAGTATTCCGCTTTGATCATTGATGAAGTTCACGAAAGAAGTGTCGACTGCGATATCTTACTTGGACTGCTTTCTCGGATTATTCCGTTACGTTATCGTATGGGATATCCTCTTGCTGTGATATTAATGAGCGCTACCATAGATATTTCCATTTTCACCAAAAATAGCCTCCTTTTCCCCAACCCTCCCCCTGTCATTAATATCGAATCTCGGAGGTTTGAACTAAGCGAACACTATTCGCTACACTCGTGTACGTTGACAAGTTACATCGACGACGCATTCGAGAAATGTGTGCAAATACATACTCGCTTGCCACATGGAGGAATTCTTTGCTTTGTTCCAACTCAAAAAGACTGTGAAATACTTGCAATGCGATTGTCTCAATACTTTCAGAAACATTCCACAAGGCCTTATCGATCTAGAGATGCTACTGGTCACAGCTTGTCAAGAAAGGAAAAACATGATATGTCATTAGAGAACACTGGCGATGGAGAGATGGATCTGCAGAGTGAAACAGATATGACTTGTGATGAAGATATCTTTGACCTCAACGAGGAAGGGCAAGTGAACGAGCCGAAGTTTGACACTGGTTCAAACCAGACTCTCGATACATTGTATGCTTTGCCCCTTTATGCAAGTATGGACGACTCACGTCAGCGCCTTGTGTTCTCAAAACCCCCCGACGGCAAAAGACTATGCGTTATCGCCACGAACGTCGCTGAAACTTCTTTGACTATCCCGGATGTAAGGTACGTTGTCGATACAGGGTTTGTGAAAGAAAGAAACTACGATGCTGATTCAAACACATTCCGTTCAAAAATTGTTCGCGTTAGCTTGGGCTCAGCTCGTCAGCGTGCAGGGCGTGCAGGCCGGACAATGCCTGGTCATGTCTATCGTCTGTATACCCCTGGTTGTTACGGACAGTTTCCTGCTAGCACAAAACCAGAAATCGAGCGCACGCCAATTGAGCGTGTCGTCTTGTTTCTTAGTTCGTTCAATGTAAACACGCTCAAATTTCCTTTTCCGACATCAGTTTCAGGAAGTTCCATTTTCTCTGCGATAAATCGCTTAGAATTTCTTGGCGCACTTCATCCGAAGACTGGCAATGCTCCGGGCAAAATAACTGATCTTGGACGAGAGCTGATTCAGTTTCCTATAGTTCCACGGCTTGCAGTTATTCTGCTCCAATCCGTAAACTACTCAGATATCGTGAGACATCTATTGATAGATGCAGTTGCAGTGGCCTCGAGCACGATACACCTTTTCCAGCCCTCTGAAGAGAATTCAACTGTCAATCATCCCTTTGTTTGTCCCGGGAGCGATTATTTGTCTTACGCCAAATTCCTCGACGCTTTTCGTCACTCGAAAAAACGGAAGAAACTCTGTCGAGATGCAAAAGTTTCATATGCCATCGCACGGGACTCCTATATGCTTAGCTCGCAACTCCATCGCGTGCTTGGTGTCGATGCCAATCACAGCGAAAAGCTCAACAAAAATCATCAGATCGCTTTTCGGAAAGCTTTATGCAAAGGCTTTCTCGATTGTGTAGCGAAGAAGCTCACGACTGGCGAAGTCACCGGTGGAAAGGCGGTCTATGTGCACAACGAGAAAAGGTATAGGCTACATCCTTTAAGTCAATGCGTAAAAGTGCGTCCTTTCCCTGAATGGATTTTATTCTCTTCAATAGAATCTGTTGCCAATAGAAAAGATAGGCTTTGTGGTCTCACAATCGTAACTATCGACTGGCTCATGGAGATGGGATACCGTGGTTTCTACGAATCGTCCGGGACTATCTAATGCCGTTATGATTAGAGAGGATACTATTTGTAGTTCTCCTTGTACATATTCCGGCCCTTTTCTCGATTATGCCACAACGACGGAATGGATTATTCACAGATTCGAGGCATAATGATTCAAGATGTTGAAGTGCATCTTAGATCGTAGCTATCGCAAAACTGTATAATTATTTTGCATATCATCAGTCAACCGTATTGCTTTTCACCTGATTTCACAAAGTATTTACAATTATGAGGTTTCATGGAAGTCACGTGAGATCTAAGAGCACCGTAGTACTGGCCCGAGCTCAGCAGAAGCAGACTTGAACATTAATACAGTTTATAAACCTAGAAAAGAGTGCCATAGTTTAAGGATACGCAGAAATTAACTGACTAAAGTCACATAAACTTCACTACTTGCAATGCAAGCTAGACGAGTTACGGAAATACGGATAGAAAGAGTGAATGGGCCAACACATTTAACCGACAGAGACAATTCTCCACTGGGTTAGTTCCACTAACCCCAAACTCACACACTTGGACATTCAGAACTTGAACTCTTTCAAGTTCAACAAGAGGCATCGCGCTGAAGTTCACCTTCACATGCCTCCCGAACGACTTTCTCAAGCTGGAGAAGCTGCTCTTTTGATGCTGTGTAGTCACTTGTAACAGTAGCTGCCCTCTCTACGAGTCCATGTAAATCACCGAGCAACGCAGAATGCTCCCTGTGTATACGTCTCTCGTTTTCATACTGGCTTCGAATCGCATTGAGTTCGAGCTCTGCTTGTGCAGTCATTTGTAGATGTTCCCTTAGTGATGCGTGGACTTCACCAGAGGCTTTTCGAAGCGACTCGGAGCGGATTGCTTCTGCCGCGATTTGCTCACTCACCTCTGTGAGCTTTACTGCGTTTTCTTGGTTAATCTCTTCCGCTTCCTCAGCTTTTCGAATTTCTCCGGCGATTTGGTCCGCCTCAAGCGTTTGCGATCTATTACGGCTGAATAGCGCGTCGTGTTGTTTCCTGAGATCGGCACTGACATTTTCGAATTCATCCTCCATGCGCCGATTCTCTTCTTCATTCTCACGGGAAAATTTTGCGTAATCTTCATAGGACGACCGGTAAAGCTCTTCTTCTGCGCCAAGGAGCGCTCGAGCAACTTCCATATTTTTCCGATCGCTCTCCATTGCTCTTCTCGCACTTTGCAGTTTCTCCTGCTCTTCTTGGTTCTTTTCATACAATAGCTTGTACGCAGTCTCTCGCAACCGAATTTCTTTCGCTGCTGTTTCTTCTGTTATTTGGTTTCGCACAAGCTTGTTGTATTCGTCCTCCAGATTTTGCTCTTGCCGGAGAAGCTCGTCGAAGCGATCCTCCAGATCACTAGACATATTGTTTCGAAGAGGCGGGGTTCGATTTCCAGGGTGGTTGATTTCAGATGACATCAAATATCGCATAAAACGCGGAAAATACAGAAAATAATAGTGTAAGAAGCTTTCACATTCCCATTGACACGAGATTACAGAGGTATTCACGAATCCAGGTCCATTATTCGAGTGTGTGGATCCAGGAAATCAGCAGAGAAATCTTCTTTAGAGAAAAATAAAAAGCGTTAAAAGAACGGAGAAACAAACGAATACGGCATACAAGGCAGAGAACCGGCAAAGTTCACCTCTGCTCTCTTTTTTTTGAGTGCTACTCGGACCGTCCCATAAAACAAATGGTTTATGTTCGCCAGAATCCAGGTGTATCACATCGGTCACCTGGTTTTCACGGAGATCTACAAATCTTAAGCCATTTGGTGTTCTGGGTGATAGTGTGATGCACTGCGAAAACTTATTTCTCCTGAGATTCATAATCTCAAGGGCCCTTGGGAGTTGATCGAAATCAATGACACCTATGAGTAGATTATTTTCAAGGTACATGAATCGCACGGAGTTCGGTACTATGCAAAGGTCTATCGAGCCAATTAAGCCTCTGTTTGCCCAATTGAGTGACAAAGCTTGACCTTCTTCATGAAAACTGATGTCCTCAAGTTTCTTCATACTCCCTAGTTTTGCACGAACAAGGATTGAGTTGTTCTCGACCTTTCCTATAGCTTGATACAAAATCTGGTAATCGCTCAAAGATATTATATCGGCTAGCCCCAAAACCTCCAGCGTTGTGGGTGGCAAAAAAACAGCTTCCGTAAACCAATTCGCCGAAATAACAAGATACTGAAGCCCAGGTGGCACTTGAGCAAAGTCAACAGAGCCCTCGAGATAATTGGAGTCTACGTTTAGTGATATCATGCAATCTGGAAGCTTTTTCCATTCCACTGTCCCCATGAATAAGCAATGGGCGATATTAAAGTCTAGCAAAGATCTTGGAAGGGACGCAGCGCAAAAAATGCCTTTCACTTCATTATTGCGCATCTGAAACACTTGAAGTCTTGATGGAAGCCATTGGGTATCAAGAAAACCTGTACCCAGATCGATACCGTTGGGATCTTCTTTGTTGCTATTCCAAGTGATCCCAGTAATACTGCCGCCTTCTTGAAATACCCCTAGCCACTCACACGGTGTTAGAGCCTGATTAAACAAGTGAAATCTTCGAGAAAGTTGTGATACAAGTACATTCATCTGCTCACCTTCACTCATGGAATAGTATAGCGGTGTAGCATCGCGCCCACTTCTCTGGTTTTCTTTTATACAGTCTCGTAGCTCAAAATGACAATTTTTCAGCAACTCGAACAAAAGTAGGCTTCCTACTGACATCGTCTTCACATGAAGCAAAAAAATCAAACGAGTCGCACGATAATTTCTTGACAAAAAGCTCTGGTAAAATTATCTAAGTTCCGAAGTTTATTATTATATTAGCAATGAAAAGCATACTAAACATAGGTCCATCCAAGTATCTGTATTAGGCTACAAACGGCGTCAAAATATAATCTAGATGAATAGCGCGACAGGACTAGCAAGTATCATTGCAAGGAAGACAGGGCCGATCTTCACCAACTTTAGCAGATTATTTCCTTTCAATAGCATCAGGTACCATGCAGACAGTGGTAAAAAGGACTTAGAAATCGAAATTATACCTTATGAAAACACTGTTCTTCATGAGCAGACAAAAGTTGTTAAATCATTAGATGTGATGGCTATGGGGAGAATTCTAAATTACCTCGCAAGGGCTGTCCCTGCTCATGACAAAGAGTGGAATGCCTTCAAGGGCGAGACAAATGCTCGATCGCGAGCAAAGTTTTCTGAACACCATTTCTCGAGCCATATTAACTCCTCTTCTTCAAATGGGGAAACTTGTAAGGAGCGAATAGAAATAAGACCGATCGTTTCGCAGGGAAGTGCGTATTTTAGCAAGAAGTTTGTTAACAGAGTTCATGGCCTAGGCAAAAAATATCAAGCGACAATTGAAATTCCCGTTCATACCTCACAAGGTAATACAAAAGAGGTTCAATGGAAAACACACAAAGCGATTGGGATAGCAATGAATGATAAGGACGCTAAAGTTGCTGCTGCAATGCACGCTGAAGAGATCCTATCATACTTGGATGTCCCTCTATGCGCCTCCAGCAGACTTCAAAAGAAGTATGCAGAGTCTCATCCGAAAGCATTC
This sequence comes from Perkinsela sp. CCAP 1560/4, assembly GCA_001235845.1. Classification (NCBI taxonomy): domain Eukaryota; phylum Euglenozoa; class Kinetoplastea; order Prokinetoplastida; family Perkinselidae; genus Perkinsela; species Perkinsela sp. CCAP 1560/4. Next base: position 12,160 of record LFNC01000087.1, on the reverse strand, counting down.
TGTGTATCTTCTTGCATAGTATTTGATAGTAGAAAGCTGCCTTCTGAAAGGCAATTTCTTCGGAAAATGACGAATATGGAAAACGAAGAGCAGTGCACTTCAAACTCTACTTGGTTCAATAACACAACGAAAAGGAGGGAAATTATCAGCAAAAGGAAAATAATCTCTCAAGATTCAGTCATATTCGCCGCTCGCTCGCCGTTTTGGTCAATCGTTCCATCAGTTCCAGGTTCCTATACATCCCCTTTCATTTTAGATGAAACTGTGGTTCAGCGGATGCTACCGCTGGGAAGAAACGTGTCTTCTCGGCTCCACATCAACGCTATGGTACCTCATAAGCTTCTTTGCAAGAGAAAACGGGGTGTATATATGGAGAAGTCCTCTGCATCTTATCAGCTATTTATGGAACAAGTAAAAGTCAGCCGTTCTTGGAAAAAAATCTGCCGCTTTCAAACTCTTTGGAGATATCAGCATAGGCATACACGTTGTTGTCCCGAAATGTCACGGCATAGTGCTTCCACGTCCGAGGCATTAATCCCAATTCTTAGGGCGAAGGTCCCGTTGCTGGAGAACGAATCTATTGCCAATCGCGTTGCTGTTACACTGAAGAAGAGATTTGCTATTGGATACGGGTTTACTTCTCGTGATGCTCTTATTTCTGCGTGTATGCGTAAAGAATCACTCCTTCGAGAAATAAGTCGAAACAAAGGGCTGATGTCATCCCAAACATTGACGCCCAAAATATGCGCATTGCCTATACTACCGCCGCAAAGCCCTCTGAGAGGGCATTACCGGGAAGTTTTATTGTCGGACTGTTCATCAACAACCGTGACGGCAAAATGTACAATCATCTATAGTGCACTGAAGCAAATCTTCGCAAAGTTGTTCCCCGACGAAAATATTGACTCACGTCTAGACATACTTCACCCAGCGAACTCGCTACTTACCCCGTTTTTATCCGTTTCGTGTCTCACGGGAAAGGTGAATAGCATCCTTTGTCGTATATTTGATCGAAACCGCTCCTTAGTTGGACAATCCATACGTGGTAAGCGTTGGAGAGTGGAAACAAAGCTCTCTCAAGAGGCATGCCGAACAGTACATCAGACAGAGGCATGTGGAGTGGGTGTGGGAGAAAGCCTGGAAAGTGCAACTGCATTTGCACGACTTCATCTGTTCGATCAAATCCTATTTGATGCCGTCGCAAAGAACTCCGGAAACACCGGACTTTTGGATGGCAGGATTTTGATTCTTCCAGTTTTCAATGGTGAAGAACTCTACGTCTTCGATCCTCAAAGAATCGATTGCTACGCGAATTCTTTCGGCAAGTGCGATCAGCATGACTCAATTTCTTCTGCTGCCCCGTATGGTCCGTCTATCGAGCCCGTCATTTATGACAAATATAACCTTCTACCGTTTACTCAAGCGAGACCAGATGGAAACTTCTATTCAATGAGTTCCTCAAGCGCATCATACTTTGATCCCTTGGCCGGGCTGAGAATACAGCATTATTTTCAACGATTAGGGCTGGATTTTCGGGACTTTGTTCATACATGGTGCGATAGTCATCCGCGTAAAATGAAGGTTCAAACTGCCCCTCATTTTTCGGTTCAATTTTCCGCAATTAAGAACAGATCTCTATTTAGCAGAACCGAAGAGGTTCCCGCACCTTCGATCTCTTCAAGGTGTGGACATTCGAATTATCTAGCAAATTGTGTATTACCACTCCCCATATCAGAACAACTCATGCTTTTCTATCTTGCAGTATTTCACCTGACCGACACCAAGGAATCCCTCCTATACAAAGAGAGAGCCACCAGTCATACGCCGAACTTTATGGAAGCGAAAGATTCTCCAGTGCGCCACATGGAAAACCTTCTCTTTACACTGAATAGCCTGTTAGATAGGCATCGGTGCTGCATTCAGGGAACCGGAATTGGGCACTCCAATACAGAGGCCATTCAACTACTCTGCATGCACTTGGATCTGCTCCTTCATTTTTTTCAAGTAAGATTGTTTGACAACTTGCACGATGAAAAAAGGCGCCGTGAGATATTCGTTCAAAGCCATGATCAAGTCAAAAAGCTCGCTGATTACGAGACGATTATGCGTAATTTTTGCAGGGAAGGAATTCGCGTCACAAGACGGAACTATCCTCTGTATATTTTCGGTGATATCTCGAAAAATGCATTCTCTCGTCGTCGCGTTGATCATCCCAATTTCATCCCCAGCCCGATCCCCCCACTCCCAGTGCGATATGAGTGCACGGAGAGTGTTCGATGGATGCGTTATCTGCAGCATAAAAGTTTGCGGAAAACGCACACTGATTGTCGATTTGGCAAAGTAAAACCTTGTTCAGCAGCACAAATTGAAGATCGCAAAGATCCAAAAATCTCACGATTCATCCGAAGACTGACAGGAAAACACGTCAGGTGTGATGCTTCACCGGTGCATAAAAGAAGCACGACAGATTGCAGAATTACTGCCCATCCAGTTGGTCATCGGGAGAGTTTCAGCCAGAACGTCGAAAAAACGCTCCCTCCCAGCGGTCTACCTGAAAAATCGATCTCGTGCGTATCACCGCTCGGATATCGATGTATTGGCGAGTACGAAATTGATCGAATGGCTATGAAGCGAATAGAGTTTTTTCTACGGAAGCGAGGCTGCACGATTAGCGATTTTGCGGCAACCAATCTGATTTCAGCTCGGTGGTTCGTCGAGATTACTCTGCCACTTGCACGCTTTGGTGGTTCTGGTACGGATGCGACTGGTGATCGGCTGTGTGCCCGAGGAACGAGTAAATACCCCCGATGGGGAATGCTTGCCGCTTGTATGCATCTCGAAGTTTTATTATTGAAAAACCCGAATTTCCAGTATGTCGAATGCATTTGTGAATGGGCGGCACAGAACAATGGTAATATCACAAGCAGTGACTGCTCTCTTTCCGAAGAAGTCATCACCAAACTTGATGGGCAGTCTCAACTGCCTATCTGTGTCTGGACAGCCAACCCGGAGGTATAGGTTATTCTCTTCTTGGCGACAGCTTTTTCGACTGATAGAGTCTAGCTGGATTCTGACAATGCATACCCTTTGAAGGTACTTTTGTATCACAATGGATATGTGTCTACTTATGATGTGTATAACAATTTTTTGGCTGTCGAACGCATGGGTGTATAAACCACATTTCTTCGTTTACATGGACAAATTAAAAATTTATTGATGCTTCATCTATGCTTGACCTCAAGACAGAAGGAATATGGCCATGCTTTGTGTATTTGGGTATATCCGAGAAATCCCGTGATTCTATATATCAGTGGATAGCAGACAACCTCCCCTCCGTCATTGCGGAAACCCTCACCGCGAACGAAATGTTTTCACCTCTACCAAAAGCAGATTTGCACATATCACTTACACCAACTTTGCTTTTGCAAAAGCACGAAAAACAGATGTTGAAAGGTTTGGTCAACGCAGTTGGGAGCAATGCCCATTTCAATCAACTCAAGTACGAGAGGGAAACACACTTGCGGTATCTTGCAAACACCGAATGCAGTGAATTGAGATCTTCCATTCAACCTTTTCAGTTACCGGTTGGCTCGCTCAGCGTGCTGGGAGAGTATCTCGTCTTTGAGCTCGACCCCTCACGGGAGGTGACTGTGCTCTATGAGCTGAACGAATATTTCCGTCAGACATGTGCGTTCTTTCATCAGGAAACGTATGAAGAAAAATTCTCGGCCGGTGCAAAGCAACGAGTTTTCCATTGTTCGGTGTGCAGAATTACAGCTTCAGAGGAGGATATTGAAAAACTAAAAAAAAGTTTGGAGAATTTCAGCTTCACGTTTTCCACTCCACTCGAGGTAAGTGAAATAGTCATCGTCAATTAATTTTCGTCGCCTCGTTTTTGATTGGACGATACTGCTGATACTGCCGTACATTCCCGTACGATTCACAAACGAGGAAAAAGCTGCTTGTCGCGTATTCCCCGGGCCCATTTTTACAGATTCTTCAACGGATATTGAACCTATGGGACAATCACTTTTCCAAAGACGAGTGTTTTTCAGCTAGACAAATACGCTTTTGCCCATTTCGCGGCCTTTTGTATAACCTGAGCGAAATGATTTCAACTCCCGAAGCGCACTCAGGCCCCAAGCCGTGCACTCTTAACATCTGGCGGTTTTTACAGCACTTGTCGAAAGGATCACAGAATAGTGATCTCAGTGTGAGTGATTTGGACAACGCGATGGCAAATATCGATCGAGGGAGCTGGGAGTTTTTGTCAAAAATCGCTCTGTCACAACACACGCGTGGTGAGGGCACACCTGTGGCCATTTTCGAACAAGTCATCTGCTCGCTCGGGATGCTTGGAAAGACAAAGGTGTATGCCTACATTATCCGTCCGCTACTGTGCGATGAGCTGAGCTCTGTTTCCCAAGGGAAAACAGCCGAAACCCACCGAATAGCCCTCTCGGTGCTTCGACAGGCACTCGGAGACTTGCTGGTTCACTTTGCTCGATCGTACAGGCTTCACGACTATCAACTGCTCGAGCATTATGTGATATCGGTCATCTCGAGTGAACAAAGCGTGCAAAACTGCTCATCGACACAAGCAGATATTATCGACACGCTTTTCACATTTATCGATACATTACCACCGGGAAATTACTTGCAAGGGATTTTGATCGCACTGAATCAGCAAAACGCCCAAGGGATTCTTCGTAGCGTGCAAAAAGCAAACGATCGTCTTCTCGCGGTGGATTCCACGCTGTCGAGAGAAGACCTCGCCGAATCTGTTGTTCTCAACAACCTGTATGGTCTCATCGCGAGCAGTCCAAAGGATACTGAGCACTTGAGTGCACTCAAGCTGGCTTACCGATCGTCGAATCACAACGCCTACTTCCAGAATGCGACGGTTCACTCGGTGGTTCACCTGCTTTTCGATACGCTCTATGACTCCATCCGGTCAATCGGCGGATCCGCAATGGCACAATCGATTGTGGAAGAAAATGACGCCACAACGCGCCGCTTTTGGATGAATGTGCTTTTTTGTTTCTTGCCAGGCATTCCTCTGGACGGTCGAAGCGCGATCGCTGTCTTGCTCGAAGGCTTGTTTCATGCGTACCCTATTATCGCATTGCTTCGTGAAGTTCCTGCGCCCAAGCCACGCAAGAGTCCAGTGAAGCCAAAGGCCATAGTACCGGCGAAAGTACAGAAAAGGGAAATGTTACCTGAATGGCCCATTCCAAAAGTTGAACCCATAGCTGGTAGTGGGAGTAAACGACCACAGCGACAAAGCGCACAGCACGTACATCTGCTCACGCACCACATCCACCAAGATTTCACGGCAGAAGAGTCCGGAACAGAATGGTCTGAGCCGCGTCATAGGGTAGCTGCGCGTGCGCCGAGTCGCAATATTCCCGATAGAACTGTCAATGAATCAAAAGGAAGAAGGCTTCACTTGCGCATTACTCCCCAGGTAATGATACACGACGGTTTCGCATCGCACATCGAGTCCATACGAAGGCACGGTTTTTTGTGTGATTTGCTCTTCTTTCACGCAGAAAAATCCCGTGCCTCACATGGTACTGCAGTCCATCTATCGTGGAGAAGTTTTTGTAGCCAGTACGGTATTCCGGTGGAAAGCGCATTGGGCGATTGAATGGGAATATTAAGTGGCTTGTTCGATTCAGTGACAGGGTTTTTGTGCGGGTTGAGCTGTGTGATGGTGCTTTCATCTCCACTTCCACACTGCCCTTTTCCTGGTTTAGTGTGATGTGCTTATGAGCGCTTTCAATGAGCGTGCAGGTAATCCCCTGTCTTCCATGCTTCTGATTACGTACATGACCGTCAAATGCAATGACGTCTTACCCGATGTACCGAATACAAATCCCCTTATTTCAGTTCGCAAGAAAGCGAAGTGCTTGCTTTTCCAACTTTCATGGTAGACTGCACGAATCCGGAGGTTTTGCGGTATTTCGTTGACTATATCAACACTATTTTTCGTTTTACACCTATTTATGAATTTTCGGCCACTGCATGTTGCTATGGGAAGGTGCCCCATCCGAATGATCCTCTCTTGATTTTTTGGTCCGTTCACTTCTGAATCAAGTCAAGATGAAGCGCTTGGATTCTCGGTTGAACGTAGCGGTGCGAAAATAGTATTCTCGGGACCCATCACAGCTGAGGAATTCGGAGGAGAGCTCGGAAGATTCGTCAAGTCCGCAACAACTCTGGCTGAAAAGTCTTGAAAAATGCATCACCCGCCCTCAATCACGCGAAGTACTTATTAGAATTGTCGAAAATAGGAAGAATATCGAAAATGAAAGGTGGACATGAAATAAAGGACGTAAGTGTCTCTCTCCTTCCATTCGGGCAATGATATCAAAGCGTGCACGTAATTGTGCTTGCAGATGGTGGCTTGTCTTGTCGCTATTACGGTTTCCATCTCTAGTTGAGAGTAAAATAATTGTATTCATTGATTTGAATTCTCCAAAAGTTCGCCCTCCATCATGATTACAACAAATACATCAACAGAACACATGGCTTTGTCATGTGCATGAGTATCTTCAACCAAGATCAATGATTCGCATTTTTTGTATCGGCAATTTTACATAGCAAAGTGACATTTCGGTGCTTTCACAGATTTCGGTGGTTTCCCAGTAGATATTTCGCCTTCGATGGAATAATAGATAGATGATAGAATCATCAGCTTAATGAGGGGATTGAATAGGTTTTCGTTGCCAGGCAATAGATTTAGTGATCAGCTACTCGCTGCTATGGCGAGGGGCATTGGCGGGACCTGATACTCTATCACTAACACACTGGCGTTAGTGGGAGCATGATTTGCATTGTGGTATATGCACCACTGGCCCCACGAAAGTGCAAAGGCAGAAGCCTTTGTTAGCAACTTTTCCACATAGATTTATAGTGTGGATCTCTAAACCTGAAGAATTTGCCATCCAATATGACTCATCTGTTTCTCAACAAAAACTCCTTTTCTGCAAATGCACTTTCAGATGAAATGTTCGTTTGGATTGGTTCTTTGACTCGGTCTAATGTTCGGATGGAATGCACTGCGTCGATGAAGTGAGTTGAGTTAAAGTGCGCGAGAACGTGATTTTGTCGTCCTTTTTCAGCTTCTCGTCGTCATTTTTTTCTGATCCTCCAATGCATTCGGTTCCGTACTGACCGGATTGAAAATATCATCAGCTCGCTCTAGCTGGGCTTCAATAGAATCAGGCGATTTCCTGTCGTCCACATGGATGTATTGCCCTACGCCCTTCGACGCGTATGCACATACCCTCTGTTTCAAGCGTCATGTATGTAAACCAATTGTATCCCGCGCTTTTAGCTACAGAAAATTAGTAGATGTTTGCTCTCGTCTCGCCACCACGTGAATCCGGGATCCTCCATGGCAATAATCGGCGGTCTCCTGAACTTCCCCACAATAGGGTACTAGTCCTGACCCACCACCTTGCGGCGGCCGTCAATTTGGTCGGCGCCAAAACAGAAACACCACATCTTAATTCGGAGTGTACCTTCTTACATACCTTCCACGATGAGGTCCTTGTTTCCGTCAAATACGCGGCGACTGAGTTCCCCTCCAGTCCAGCAGAACAATCCTTCCAGCATTCGAACTGCTCCACTGAGGGAGTTTTTTTCAAGTACAATTTGATTGAACAACATTTCACTGATTGTTCAATTTGCACGCGCGTTTCGACACCTATGCACATGCCCTCTGTTTTTATGCCTGTTCATGTGGGCTAATCTCATCCCGCGCTTTAATCCACAGAGAATGAGTGGACATTCGCTCGTCTCGCCACCAAGAGGGTCCCCCAGAGCAACAATCGGCGGTCTCCTGAACCTCCCCATGGGTGGGGACTTTCTATCGGGTCAGCACTGAGATCATTTCATATCATGTTGAATTCCTTTATACTGCATGGGGAAAATTGTAAGCTATTCCACTACAGATCTCAAAGTTCGCTGCCTGCATAAATTCTCGGAATTTGCCTTCCACGGATGACGTCATTCCATTCGACAAGCTTAATCCAGCTTTCTCATTAAAATTTGCGAAGTCGCGCACTCTTTAATACAAGCAATTCTCCCTGTGGAGACGCTTGAAAAACATTCTTGGACCAGTGTGTGGAGAAGTGAAACGACATGGAGAGTATTCGTACACCGAAAAGCGGTCCTCTAGCATTGCAATTTGGCTGATAGAATAACTATCCCTAATGAGTCCATCAATGGTTGGCTTTCCATCAATCCAGCACTGATGGCGTTAAAGTAAGTTAATGGTAAGCTTTTTCATGCTGCGTGGAAAATACTCGAAGCGTGCTTTCATGAGCACAGAAGTTCATGAGTTCTTCAGCTTCTCCGTTCACATTACTTGTCACGCATTACCACTGACATACTTCAGTTGGAATATCACGGCTGCTGCATATTTATCTTATATATTATTATTCTTATCCAAGTATAAAAATCTCCATTAACGTTTGTTGCAAAAGTGCACGCCGGTCGAGCCTGCCGATTCCGTCGCGAAAAACTTTAGTCGGCACATTTGAGGTGAAAGTTTGAAAAAAGCCAATAAATTCCGGTTGTGATAGACAAACCAATCTTCTATACAAACACCCATTGATTATATGCGCAGTGCAAATCAACGCTTTTAGTCATTCAGCGCGCCGTTTGGACATTTTTGTGTTCTTAGCATGAACGCTGTCAAACAGCTTATCCGAAATCAAAGCCACACCGGAAAGCTCATTGTCTGAAAGATTTAAGTCTTCAAGTCCTTGAGGTAGCTGGCTGAGATCCACTGTGCCAGAAAAGGAGTTATTGTTAAATTCTAAACAGGATATATGTGGCGGTAATCTCGTGAGATCCAAATATCCGCTGAAGTGATTGCTTGACAGATAAAGGTATTTCAGATTGGTTTGGAGTTGCGTCAGCAAAACTGAACCACTCAGCTGATTTTTTTTTTTTTTTTTTAATGCGCATGAGCGCATGCCGATCAAGCATCAGCCTTTTCTTTCCGCTTGAGGGACCGGGGGGCGCACCCAAGAGGGGGCTCCACCGCCGTTGTAGCGGCAGTTCTTGTTCTAGGAATCCCGTTTTGGGGATTTGTTGAGATTGTGCGTTTTGCACATGCCAAAGAGCTTGCTTCTCTGACGCGTTTCTTCGAGGAAGAACGAACGGAAGGCGTCACTCTGGCTAGCCGATCCCCGACAGTATTGACGGGTGGCCCGGAGCGAAGGTTTTCTCCGATAGTAGGGCTGGCTGGCAGCCGTACGTCCTCGTACCCGAGACTGGGGAGCAGATGTAAGGCTTCCAAGAGGAAGTCGGGCACTCGTCGCTCGAACCATTGTTGGTTGTCTCCTTGTGGCCGGATGCCGTGCTTTATCCGCAGAGCGGTTAAGCGTGGGCAGTCGAAGATGAGGTGTTGAGCGGACTCCTCGCAGTCGCTCGGGCGATGACCTCGTGGTACTCTTCAGTCGATGCCGTGCGTGCGACGCAGGTGCAAGGTGAGTCCCCCTTTGGAGCTGCTCACAAAGCTGCACATATGACACGAGTGGTCGTTTGCTGCAGGCAGTGCGGCAGGTGCATCTCCGGGTCTCGCTCGTTTGATCCGCGCTTCATCGCGGTGCATCGCCACAACATGCCGGTTCACACTTGCAACCGAAGGACATGTCCTCGGGCAGTACGGGCACCTTTGTGGTGCGTTTGGAACACGAGGCGGCGCAGGCGGCTCACGCTGTAGAAGGCGAAGCGCTTCTTTGCGATCATAACCGTGCGTTGTGACGAGGTGATTGACACCGGTCGAGCGCGAAGCGAGAACCACGGCGCACTCAGGGCACGCGACTGGGTCGGTGGTTCGGCCCCGCTTCCGGCGCGTATCAGCGCTTGGTCGGAGCGGGGATGGCGCAGGGGGGCCCGAGCAAAAACGGCAACACTTGTCCACCGACGGGTTGAGGATCCGATGCAGGTCACCCCAGTAAGGCGACCAGTTCGTCCGGGCTTGGCTTGCCAAGCAGTCGAGGAGACGAGTACCAGTAAGGTGTTGCGTCTTGGTCGGTTTGATGCCGACCGCTCGTCTTCGATGCGTTTCGCGTGCTTCCAGCTTTGTGGACGCGTCATTCGCTATTTTTGCCTTGGCGATGCTCAGAGCATCCTGGTGCCAGAGGGTATAGCTGGTGCTGCACTCATGTGCTGAGTTCGCAGCTGCATCGGCGAGCTCGTTTCTCGGTACCCCGCAGTGTCCGAAGACAAACTGCAGTTTAATCTTTACACCTCGCCCAGCCAGGCTGTTGAGCATCTCGACACACTCCGCGGATGTGGAGGTCGTCTCGCATGCTGCATGGCTTTGAAGTGCCATTAGGAGCGACTGGCTGTCTGTGGCGATTAGGAGACGCTGACCACGGTGGAGGCGCTTGTCGGCGATAACGCGACGTAAGCCGGCATGTAGAGCCAGGCATTCTGAGCGGAAGCTCGAGCGCCCCTTTCCACCGACAGAGACTGTTTGGTAATTCGCTCTGCCCTTCTTGAAGATAAGGGCGGCCCCGGCGACCGAAGATGTGTCTTCAATGTATGACCCGTCGGTCCATACCTCATAGTCGGCCGGGTGGCGGTGAGCGACGGCTTCGCCTGAGACCTTTTTCTTTACGGCATCATCCATTTCTTTGGTGACTGCCTCAAGGGTCCAGGGACGGATAATTATCCGATGGTTGAGCGTTGGAGCATCCGCGAGCGGCTCCACTGACCCATATGCTGCAGTTATCTCCGTGTGGAACCTGCCGATCTCACTGGACGGCGGAAAGCAGCGGGCGACGTTTGCGGCTCGAGGGCCGCCACGAAGGGAGGACAACAGGAAGGCCTTAAAAGTAAGATACTTGGCCTTTTCGGACATTGATGGCACGTTGGCCTCTAGCAACGAATCGTATGTGTTGGTTGTTGCGGGCAGTCCACATGCGAGGCGGGCGCCGCGGGCTTGCACACTGTCCATGGTGGCTAGGTCCGTGTCCGACGCTATGCCAAACCATGCCGGGCAAGCGTACTGCATGGACGACGAAACGAGTGCTAGGTGAAAGCACCGGATCGCGTCGCGCGACGCCCCAAGCAGTGTGTTAGAGACCGCCGAGAGCTTGATGAGCGTCTTCAGACTCTTGTTTTTCATGCTTTTCGTGTGGTGACCGAAGCCGCGATGCTTGCTGAAAGTGACGCCCAAGAGTTTGGGGGTTTCAACATTTTCGAGTTCCATGCCTCGGTAACGAAGCACGGGGGCATCACGGCGGCTACGGAAGTGGCACACATTTGTTTTGCCCACGTTCACGTCCATAAAATGGGTGCGTGACCAGTGGCTGAGCATGTCAAGAGCCTGGTTCAGGACCAACTCCCGATCTCGTCCGCGAGCGACGATCGTCAGGTCATCCGCATAGAAGTAATGCAGTGCCCCTGAGCGATTTAAGTCAGCGGAGAGGTCCTCCATGAATATGTTGAAGAGGAGTGGTCCGAGGACTGTACCTTGTGGGACACCGCACGTGAAGACTTCAGTGCGCGAATAGTGCCTGTTCCCCATTCTGACGCGCACTTGGCGGTCAGTGAGAAAGTTAAGGGTCCAGCGAGCTAAGTGTGGATCCACGTTGAGCTTTTGCAAGCGCTGCAAGAGCAGATCGTGGTCCACCGAGTCGAAGGCCCTGCTAAAGTCCACAAAGACAGCGGACGTCCGTGGCGTTTTACTGGCGCTGGTGGGTTGCACCTGGGCGCGCAGCCACATTAGGACGTCCGTGGCGCTCATGCCCGCGCGGAAGCCAGCCTGGTTCTCGGATGTAACTAGGTGCCGGAGGCGACCATGGATAATCCGCTCCATCAGCTTTGCGATGGTGCTGGTCAGCGTGATGGGCCTATACGATTCCACCTTGCCGGCAGGTTTGCCGGGCTTCAGGAAGGGGACTATAGTTCCGCGCTTCCACTCGTGAGGGACGATCCCGCGCGAGAGAGACCGGTTGAACGTACGGAGGAGCGCTGTGCGCGCCGCCCGTGGTAGTTGCAACAGGGCCTCGTTGTATACGTCGTCCGGACCGCACGCTCGGTGACACTTAATGTTCCGAAGCGCATCGACGAGTTCCTGCCGCGTTATAGCGCGGAACATACTGGTTGGGCGCGGTGGCGCTTGTGGCTC
>LFNC01000085.1:13058-43849 GCA_001235845.1 Perkinsela sp. CCAP 1560/4 | reverse complement strand
TGATTCAGACCCTGGATGCGCAATTTCAGATAGCATTCCAACTTTCCCTGTGGAGTACTTGACAAAGAAAGAATGGTGTTTCGGTTGGGAATGGAATAGCGCAACTATCAACTTTGGCTTTATCTCGCAAATAAGTAAACCAATGTACGTTCGCTTGCTGCCGCCGTCCATCGAGAAATTTACCATGTACACGATGGATCTAGGTAACAGACCTTCCTAGCGGCATATAAATCCTCGTGCTTACCTAGAACAATCTGGAGGAATCGATTATAGGCTTGAGAGTCGCCCTGAATGACTGCAGTCTGTCTAAATGGCTTCAAGTTATTCGCGGAGTGGCAGTTATGTCGAAATGGCACGGCATCCCATTATACGCCGATATATTCCCGCTGGTGCGTCTCGCAAGATGTGGCATCTAAAAGTGTTCTCTTTTTACCATGTTTCTCTGAAACAAATAGATGAGATTCCATGTAATTTTGCTCACTCGTGTTCCTTTTTCTAAAACCAGTTGATGAGATTCCAATTGCTATTCCTCAACACAGTCGATCCTTCGCTTGGCCGACTTGACTACACTTCTCTGTCGCAGCAGGCATTGATGGACATTGTCATCGAGGCGATAACGACCAACGATGCGATTTGCGGACACGTTGATGAACCGAAAGACATTGAAGAATGGAAAGGTACACGATAGTTCGGGTGAAAATATATATTTATGCGGAAACGCTCAGCGTTCGGATATATTCAAGTACCCTTCTTTGTCATTTTGAAGGTCATAGATACATGCGTATCACACGTTTGCTGGGGTTATTTGTAATACTTTCCTTTCTTCAAAGTTCAAAGCTTTGTTTATTATCTCTTTTTTTCTGTTTCTTAGTGAGCAAAAAAGGTGACTATGCGCGTGACAGCAAGTTAAACTTCGTTGATCTTCCTTGTAACGGCGAGCCCATCTAGCCAATATTTGAGAACTGGATATAGACTAAAATCGAGAGATTGCATTTTCGCATTTTCAAATTATAATTGTAGTCCGCACTCGAGAAGCTCCCGAGTCAATTCATTAACTGAGCTTTGAAGGTTCACTCGCCGCTTCGAAATTTCATGTGCAACATAGGCGCTACGCCCTTTCGAGCTTATTGACGTGGTATGTCCTTTTGAACCGATTTTCAATATTTCTCTATGCACAAACTGTTGTCAAAAGTGTACGCTGCAGTCTACGTTGCATGTGCTGACGATGGAATTGGCAGGTTCGACCAATCGACGGCATCGCAGCAAAGCTTAATGGAGCTTTTTATTTTTGGACTGAATGAACCAGAGAGGATATGTGGCAGTCGGGATGATCCAGATGACGTATGCGAATGGAAAGGGGTGAAATGTAATCCAAACGGGGAGGTTGAGGGATTCGATTGGACAAATAAATTAGAGGATAGAACTGGAACACTTGGCTTCGAGTTTCTTCCATGCAGTATGAAAACTGTGCGGGTGTATGCCAACGCCCTCAGTGGTATAATTAAACTTGCTGATCTCCCGGAGAAAATGGAAGTGGTAATCATTTATGGGAGTCGAATGACCGGTGGTCTTGACCTCGACAGGCTTCCTGCTACGGTTCGAACACTTTTCCTCAATTCAAACAAATTCACCGGAGATATATCCCTCGAAAAGCTCCCGGAGGGTCTCAAAATTTTAGCGATCGCCGATAATCAGCTGAGCGGCACAATATGTTTGACCTCTCTTCCACCCGTCCTGGAGTGTATAAATCTAGGGAAAAACAACTTTGAAGGCCCGTTGGACTTCACACGACTCCCTGAGTCCATGAAGGTCATGTACCTTTTTGAGAATCGCTTTTCAGGGACAATCGATTTACGGAATCTGCCCGAAGGTATGGACGATTTAGACGTTAGAACAAATGCGCTCTGTGGAACAGTGCGGGTACCAGAACAAGTGTATCGCAAGTTTGAGGCGAATCTAGGTGTCTGCTGGTTTGATGGAAACAACGCCCTCACGGTGGAACGAGTGTAGGCCGAAAACTTCTCCCTATGAAAAAGCGCGCAATAAATAAAAGTGGCTACGAATATAGTGATACGAATATGATTTGATCAGAGACCTTTTGGGTCGATTATCCGGTATCCTTTTCTGTTCACGAGGTTATCATCATGAAGTTTTATCCTTTTCTTTATTATTCAAGCATGCCATAGAGGGTGGTAATGATATTTCTTGTGGTTAGGGCATGTATTCGCAAAGACATGTGAAGATTCAATGAACTCGCGAGAAACAAACTTGAAATCGGTGAAAACACATTCAATGTCGGAGTGTCTTTCGAAAAACTTCCAAAATACCGGAAATATATAGCGCTCGCAGATAATCAGTTGAGGGGGGTGGGGGGTTGGTTAGATGGTCATGCGGATGCTACGTGTGCGTGAAGTCACAGGTTCTATGCCCGCAGAGCGGGGTCTCTGGGTGAAACCCGAGTGGCGGAACGTAGACCTGGCGTGCGTGAGACCGCTGCCCCCAGACCCCTGCTGTCGCCGATTCGCATTGCCACCGACCCTAGGATGACCACTATGAATCGATGGTGGTGGTTCGGACTAGTACCCTACTATACTTCATCGATAAACTTGGGGAGGGCACGCCACCTGATACTGGGTAGACCCGGGCACCGGCCCCTGGTGTCAGGTGGAGGCGACAGTCAAACACATCTACCACCACGTGGTTAATATCCTGGCGGATGGTGGTCAGCATGATTTGCATTGTGGTATATGCAGCACAAACCACTGTCCCGCGATGCCATTCGCGTGGAAACCTTTTTCATCTTTCATAACCTCACTGGTACCCTTAATTTGGCATCTTTACCCACATCTATGGAGAAGTTAAATATCGCAGGCAATAAGTTTACTGGATCGATGGGCTTGGAAAGATTGCCAGAGAGAATGCCAACTACCGCAAGGACTTAAACGATTAAATCTGTCAGACAATTAGCTTTCTGGTGAGGTCTTTATTTCTGATGATCTCTTTGACGTCGTTTATGTTGAGAATACAAAAGTCATTAAGCGGCACATGGAATGATTAAAACCGAACTGAATAACTGAATTATTGACGTGATTATTTATAAAAGTAGAATATAGTAAGCAATTGAGAGCATTAAAACTTTAAGCACCTTTTTGAAGTTTGAGCCACAGAGTAGTGTTTCTGTTCGAAACATTTAATTACCATGTAGCTCAGTGCAAGAGATAACCGAAGGGCATTATTACCGGTCAGTGGATTTTCGGAGGCACGGACGGCTGAAGCGATTACCACAGATGTTGCGTGTGTGCGAGAAACCGTGACTGCAACAACTGCTTGCTGGTTCTCCATTCAGCAATGCCGACCTCCGTGCGACTGTTCGCAGCGCGATGAAGAACGGAAAATTATTCTGGTTATATGCTGTGACCCCACTATCATGTGAACCCACGTACGTTCAGTTTTCTGCGTGCGCTTTGAGCTACTATATTGGACACAGCATACATACTCTCTGTGCACGCATGAACAGCGCACCCTTCGCAATATATACCTCTTTGCGTTATTTGGGATGTTGAAAGTAGCGGTAAAATCATACGAAAGAAAACAAACTGAACGCTTCAGCCAAAAACAGAAGAGAAAAAGTGTCAAATGTAACTTTCACCGTTTCGTGTGATTAAATCGTTGGCTACAACGTGGCAATAGAAGCGCATGAAAATGTGTGCATTGGAAAATTGTTTAGTTGGGGTTTGACTTATCTGCATATTCTGATATGAGTTTTGTTGCAGCCATACGCTTTCTGCTCAAATGCTTTCCACTGTAAGTTTCCTATTCTCTTGAACACGAAGCGGCATTGGAGCAGTTCCACTGAGACTATTGTTCGAATCATTAATCTCATGAATCTAGCGTACCAGAAAACATATTGTTTTTTCAAGGTGCCATTTTTATTTGAGCATCTTTGTAAAATACTCTCGTAGATACAATTATCATCCTGGTTACATATGAATTGCATAGCTCAGACAGCACTCCACCCAAATTGGAAGGAAATGACACGCTGTTAGTTTTTCGACCTTGTGTAGAGATGGGATACCAGCATATTTTACAAAGATGTTTTAATCGTGGATAGAAAATTTATAGGAGAAACACAATATACTACTATATGTAGGCTATAAAGCATACAGTTGCTGCTCGTCAACCGATTTTCGAAATATAAATCTTCTATATAATATAATAATAGGGCTAAATACAAAATGCGTATACTTTGTTTTGGGAATATACAAAATGCGTATACTTTTAACGGAAAATAATGATTTAATTATTTTCGATTTTCGGTAATTTTTTCAACTACTGAATCTTGCTTGCTCGTGCTCAAATAGAATTTGTGTGTTCCTTTTCTGATAAAATTCCAGCTTTACGATCACAATGAAAATGACTGAGTTACAAGTAGAGTCCACTTTGTACGAAGACTATTCGGAGGCAGGTTCATCAAGCGACAACGAGTTCCTGAGTCACTTTGATGTTCCTTCGCCTGTCGTCAAACCCAATTCCCCGCCATCGGGAGAAAGCGACGATCAGCCTTTCGCTGATGAGCATAAGGGCTTTCTCGCTCAGCGTTGGGAGTCACGCCAACTTGCTACGCTGGCTGTTCAGGCGTATGCCAATGAACAGAATCGCTCCCTGGTCATATGGAAGCGACAGAACACCGGGAATTCTTGGGTTCTCGTCTGTCCGACGAGGTTAAAGCAAGGAGTCCTTGACCCAGAAGTCAAGTGTAAAGCCCAGGTATCTCACGCATTCTCGAGAGAGAAAAGTCACGCAGATCTTCCGTATTATATCCGCCGGAAGAGCACTCACCTAGCACACGCGGAATGCGGTGACTTGAGAACTGCGAATCATGCTCATATTCTCAACGTGCTCCTGTCCATATTCGTTTCAATACGAGCTTCCATGCTGCCATCTCATAGCGGTTGCCCAGCGTCAAGGGCTTACGTGTGATAACGATGCCTGGATGCGCGCAATCTGTGCGAAGTTTCTGCAAAGGGATTACTATGTGACACTGCAAGGCTGTATTGTAAGGCAAGTCTTATTACAGCACCTCAGTCCCGACGGAGTGACAACGGGTCCTGTCATTGTTGTGCCGAGGCGGCAGGACGACCGCCGAAGAAAAGCAGAAAGGAGACGAAACCCGCTAGCTCTGCCCGAGCCGCAAATAAGCCGAAAGGAAGGCCACCGAAAACTACTCCGCACGCATCTGAGGGAACCTCAATAATTGCTGAAAATCGAAAATAGTTAAATAATGATTTTTCGTTAAAAGTACACGCATTTTGTATTTTCCCCTATAATGATATATACGTTATTATAATAATACAATAATATATGTCCTCTATAATTCTATAATGATACTTTGTCTGTTCTGATTCTACTTAGTAGAGAGTAATGACTTCTGATTTATTGTACTGTTGTGGTTTCTGCCTAAAAAACAGGACTTGCATGCTACTCCCTACGCACGGCATTTAACAGGCACAATGCATTGGAGTTTTGTGGATAACAAGACGCCATCAGCACGAACGCTAAATGTAAAAGTCCACGACAAGGTTCCATAAGAATAGTTGGACCTACTCCATACTTGTAGAGTGATGGTGTATGTGTGATGGGCATGGTATATACTATTGTGTAATATATATCGTAGGTGGCCTCATAGTAGTTCTTGGCAACTGACTACTTAAATAGACTCTGGCGAATATCAGTGGTGCGAATAATTGCTGCCACAAACGATAAGCATACGTGACATGCTTTTTTGTACTGAAGCGCAATTAGTACCTCTGACAGGCCAAAACCCCGGAAGGCACGTTACGACGTTGATCCGATCTTTGTGGTATCGACCATTATGTGCTAATTCTGTCAACAAGCATGTGATGCCTTCGTCCGAAACCTCATCCATCATCGTATATTTACCTTGCAAATGTGCTGTGTTCGAAAGGAGTACTCTCCATAGGCACAGTTTTTTCGCTTGTAGAAAATATCGAGTTTCAGCAAAGAATCAAATGGCACTATTTGTCAGATGCCCTCCTATGCGTTCTGGGGAATCTCGACAGCCCATTATACGCATTTTCCACACGTTGGCAACTCTAGGCAGTTATGTGTATTTTTAGCATGCGCCGACGACGGCATCAGTCAATTCGACTGAGCAACAATTTGTTCACTCAGGAGTAGCAAGATGTGGCATGTAAAAAAGTTCTTCTTTTCCCGTTTTGTATTTCAAACTAATAGATGAGATTCGCATTGGTCTTCCTCGACGCAGCCGATCCTTCGCTTGGCAGAGTTGACCTCGAGTCTCTCCCACAGCAGGCATTGATGGAGATGGTCATTGAGGGGATAACGAACAAAGAACAGATTTGCGGAGACGCCAATGAGCCGAAAGACATTGAAGAATGGGAAGGCGTGGGAATTGAGGATGGTCAAGTCGTAGAGATTTTTTGGCAACGATTTGATCTCAAGGGGGAACTTCATTTTGAATGGCTGCCTTCCTCTGTGAGGGAATTCCATGCGTTCAAAAATGGACTCACCGGTACCCTTGATTTGGCATCTTTTCCCACATCTATGAAGGAATTGTCGCTAGGGTTGAATGCGCTCATAGGATCGATCATCTTGGAGAGATTTCCAAAGAACATGGAGGTTTTCCGTGTTTTCCAAAATCAGTTGAGCGGGCCTTTAAAGCTAGAGAGTCTTCCGGATACGCTGACAGATTTCATCGCCGGCTACAATCAATTTACTGGAAGCGTTAATTTGACTCAATTACCAGCAGCCTTGTCATTTCTCGATCTTGAAAATAATCGGCTGAGTGCTAACCCGACGAAAGGACACCTCTCCGTGGTGGGTTGGACCAGTACCCAGCCCTTGGGGAGGTTCGGGAAACCGCCAAATTACTTCCAAGGGAACAATCTCCTTGGTGGCGAGACGAGGGAAGACATCTACTAATCCTCTGTTTGTTTTCAATCCGCGGGATGAGATAAGCCCGCATGCATAACGCGAAAAGCAGAGAGCATGCGCATACGTGTCGAAAGGCACGTGCAATTTTCAAATTGCGCTATAAAAACAAAAACAAAAACAAATCGGCTGAGTGGCTGTGTTGTGCTGACGCGACTTCCAGCCTGTCTCAAATGGCTTATTATATCAAGCAATCAGTTCAGCGGAGGTTTGGATCTGACGAGATTACCACCACATATGTCTGTGTTAGAGTTGGACAATAACTCTTTTGCTGGCACAGTGGATCTCAGTCAGTTACCGCAAGGAATTCAAGGATTATACCTGTCAGACAATGAACTTTCGGGTGAGGGTTTTATTTCCGATGATCTCTTTGACGTCGTTCATGTTGACAATACAACACTCATTAAGCGGCACATGGAATGACTGAAACCAACTCAATAATTGAGTTATTGACGTGATTATATAATTGTAGAATTGAGTAGAAAATTGAGGGCATTAAACACTTTAAGCACCTTTTTGAAGTTTGAGCCACAGAGTAATGTATTTGTTTGAAACTTTCAGCAACTATTTAGCCTAATAGTCACCCTAATAGATGACATTAGAATTAGTCCTCCTCAACACAGCCGATCCATCGCTTGGCCGACTCGACGACGCTTCTCTGTCGCAGCAGGCATTGATGGAGGTGGTCATTGAGGGGATAGCAAACAAAGAGGAAATATGCGGGGACGCTGATGAGCCCATAGACATTGAAGAATGGAAGGGCGTGACAGTCGAGGATGGGGAGGTGGTAGAGATTGACTGGGAACAGCTCTATCTCGAAGGGTCATTTCATTCTGAATGGCTCCCTATCTCTGTGCGGAATTTCACGGTCTTCTTTAATCAGTTCAGTGCTAACCCGACGAAAGGACACCTCTCCGTGGTGGGTTGGACCAGTACCCTGTCGTGGGGGAAGCCAAGAGCCTTCCGAATTCTCGTCGTGTTTCTGTCATGGCGCCGACCCTATTGATGGCCATCGCAAGGTGGTGGGTCAGGACCAGTACCCAGCCCTTGGGGAGGTTCGGGAAACCGCCAAATTACTTCCAAGGGGAGAATCTCCTTGGTGGCGAGACGAGGGAAGACATCTACTAATCCTCTGTTTGTTTTCAATCCGCGGGATGAGATTAGCCCACATGAATAACGCGAAAAG
This sequence comes from Perkinsela sp. CCAP 1560/4, assembly GCA_001235845.1. NCBI lineage: Eukaryota > Euglenozoa > Kinetoplastea > Prokinetoplastida > Perkinselidae > Perkinsela > Perkinsela sp. CCAP 1560/4. Next base: position 35,691 of record LFNC01000085.1, on the reverse strand, counting down.
CAGAGAGCATGCGCATACGTGTCGAAAGGCACGTGCAATTTTCAAATTGCGGTATAAAAAAATCAGTTCAGCGGATCTCTTGACCTGACGAGATTGTCGCCGACTATGTTACAATTGCATGCTGATAATAACTGCTTTTCTGGCACAGTGGATCTCAGCCGGCTCCCACAAGGACTAGAAGAGTTATATCTGTCAGACAATGAACTTTCGGGTGAGGTTTTTATTACTGATAATCTCTTTGACGCCGTGGAGGTTGAGAATACAAAACTCATCAAGCGCCACATGGCACTGAAACTGAATTGAATAACTGAGTTAGTATCGTGATTATTCATAATGGTGAATTTAGTTAGATAAACACTTATAGTGTTTTAAGTACTAGTAAAGTGAAGGCATTTAACACTTTACGCACCTTTGTTAAGCTTGAGCCACGGAGTAATGTATGTGTTCGAAACAGCTCAGAGAGGTAGATGAACGAATGGCGTTGTTACCGGTCAGTGGAGTTTCCGAGGCACGGACGAATGAAGTGATTACTACATATGTTGCGTGTGTGCGCGAAACCGAAAAATGAGTAAACATGCACTCAAAAGGTGAACGCCATGCTTATCCTACGATATGCTTATCTGGCCGATGGAAATTTGCTCAACGAGTATAAAGCTCAACGGACATTCTCATATTCTACTTCAACTGTTGAGTGCTGAAGAGGGAATCGAGTCCCAACACAGAAAGGAGGCGAAACCCGCTAACCTATCCCAGCTGCGAAGAAGCCGCGAGGACAGTCACCGAAAACACTCCGCATGCGTCTGAGCAAACAATCACCTCAATCTCGGTCGCGAACAAGCATGTGGGACCCCGCTCGATGTAGCCGAAAGTCATTGAAGAATGGAAGGGCGTGACGGTCGAGGATGCTGAAGTGGTATATTTTGACTGGCGACAGTTGAAGCTCGAAGGGTCACGTGTTCCGGCTGACCACCTACTTTAAAAAGCGGAATGCTGTCTTTATAGGAGCGTAAATAGACATGACGCTTATGTATTATACTCAATCTGTCTCCTATAGCTGCTACGCATGCTTTTGTGTCATCTCGCATACGCTTCTCATTCAATACATCAAATCACCTTGTGGGCCCCTTTTTTCTCTTTAGGCAGACGGGAATCTTGTCGCTCATGTTTTCGCCGTCTCCCTTTCGACTTCATCAGTGGTTGCGCGGTGGTCACCCCATCCGCCACCATATCATCCCAACAAACGGGGTAGAGACGTATCTCTGTTATACTCGCTCTGCGCAAACTCAGTGAGTAACTCGCCTTTAGATTTCCGAATGCGCGCTGCAACAAGCCTTTCAGGGTAGCTGCGGAGTTGATTCAGTGTCAGCTGATCTATCGCATACAATGATTCCATGCGTCGAATGGGCATGTTCATCGCATTCTTCATTTGCATGTCCTGCTTTCGTGGAGAGTTCAAGTTTTGATGTGCGACCACAAACACCAGCACTCTGCAGGAAAGTGCGCTAAGTAGTCTGCAGCTGATGGGCACTTCAATCGTAGATTTGCCAGGTTACTTGTCCTCTGTCTGGCTTCTTTGAATCCCCCATATAAGGCCCATATTTCCCAGTGCTGGCCTTCCGGCAGTTATCAAGAATGTGTTTCGTGCAATGAAAGTGCAACCAAAAAATGCTTCTTTTGCATCGGTATGATTACTTTGTCCCGATCGGACATTTAAAAGCTGTTCAGCCAGCTCTGCAAAATCAGCTGGCCAGATGGGCCTTTTAGCCCAAAACAAATATTAGACGCACGCTCGTAAAAAGCGGCATTTTCTGTCGGGACTATTGCCAATACAATTACTGTCAGCCTCGTTCTGACCGAGACCAGATCAGGTTACGTGTAGCTCCCTGTACTTCTGTCTACACCCTTGAAGGAAATTGCAAGTCACTCGGTACAGGTGTTCTTGGCTGTAGAGTCAACATCTCGGTTAGCATCCGACGAATGATACCAGCCACCAATGTGTTTCCAAAACGATGCCGAATTAAGCGTGCCTGTGATGTCAAAATTCCATCCGACTACGAACCCACCCACAGAGGAGGGCAACCATTCTAACTGGAGTGACCCTTTCAGATTAAAGTGCCAATCAATCTCTACCACTTGACCATCCTTGATTGTCACTCCTTCCTATTCTTCAATGTCTTTCGGCTCATCTAGCTCCCCGCAGATCTTCTTCGTGTTCTTTATCCCATAAATGACCATCTCCATCAATGCCTGTTGTGGGAGAGAAGCGTAGTCAAGTCGGCCAAGCGAAGGATCGACTGCCTCGAAGAAGAGCAATTCCAATCTCACCTTATGATTTAAAACACGAAACGGGAAGAAAAAGCACTTTTACATGCCACATGAGCTTCATGTCTATTCACGGTCCGTACGAGAAACTTGTAGTTTTGTTTACCTGCTTTTCAAGAGGGAACAAACATTAATCCTCCGCTGGAGAGATGGATGGTGCTACCACCCGAGCAGCTCTTCACAAAAGCAGTTCATACAATTATGCTACAGTGCAACTAAAAAAATGCGTAGTAAAATGTTTTCAAAATGGTATCCCGTTCTGTCCTTTTCCCGAAAGCGTATGCTCCTAAAATCGATTTTCCAAGATTATGATAGATAAAAGCAATCCTCTATTCAAACACTCAAGTTTCTCAAGTCGACCGAAGCTCTTAGTCTATTTTGTTTTGTGAGTGCATTTTTATTGAACCGTTTGTTCAATTTGCACATGCCCGCGTGTTTGGATCATTTCTCTAATAAAATCCCATAAGTTCTCTTGCACAAGTTGGTTATTTGATAGGACAACACAACTAAATAAACGACGTTCCTCGACGAAGCACTTACAAATTTATTTTATAATAGTTGTTATAAGCAGATGTGATACAGAAGGAATACATATCTTATAGTAATAGTAACACTTTAAGAAAATGGAGAAGCACGAGTTTACTTACCTTTCTTAAAACAATTAAAACTTCACGCATCACTTCAAACTTAACTCAAGCCTACTCGAAACTATACAAACTTATTATCAAGGTTAGCTTCCATTGGATTGCTGCTACCCAACACGGCGCTAGTTGTAGCAGTGTCGACACTTGGCGCTCATCGCAAAGAGCCTCGGCGCATCGCCCGTCGGATTCGTGTGCACGTCCCGAGCCCAGAAGAGAGATAGCACTGACATCGCTCCAGCATGCATATGCATGGACCATGGTATTAACACGCAACATATGTGATAATTACTTCAGTCGTCAGTACCTCGGAATATCCACTGACCGGCAATAACGCCCTTCGTTCATCTCTCTCTCTCTGAGCTAAATGGTAATTAAATGTTTCGAACAGATACACTACTCTGTGTGTTTCTTAATCCCCTGAATTTCCTACTATATTCTACTATTATAAGTAATGACGCTAATAACTAACTCAGCGGCTTCAGTCATTCCATGTGCCGCTTAATGAGTTTTGTATTCTCAACCTCAACGCGTCAAAGAGCGCATCAGAAATAAAAACCGCACCAGAGAGTTCATTTGTTTTTTATAAAAGTGCAATGTATTGAACAACATTTCACTGATTGTTCAATTTGCACTTACCTTTCGACACGTATGCACATGCCCTCTGTTTTTATCTTTATTCGTGTGGGCTCATCGCATCCCGTGCTTTGATCCACAGAGAATGAGTGGACTTTCTCTCGTCTCGCCACCAGGAGGATCCGGGATCCCCCATGGCAAGAAACGGCGGTCTCCTGAACCTCCCCATGGATGGGTACGGGTCCTGACCCACCACCTTTCGGCGGCCGTCGATAAGGTCGGCGCCATGACAGAAACACGACGAGGGGTTTGAAAAGGTTCTTGGCTTCCCCCAAAACTGGGGTACTGGTCCAATCCACCACGAAGAGGTGGCCTTCCGTCGGGTCAGCAGAAAGTACACTGTCTGACAGATCCAATTGTTCAAGTCCTTGTGGGAGCTGGGTGAGGTCCACTGTGCCAGAAAAAGAGTATTAAACATGTGCCACGCGAATTTTATCCGCGAGCTCCGTGAGTTTTCGCTGCATGTACCAATGCAAATCGTGCTGGCCACCAGCGCCAGTGTCTTATCACGGTGGTGGTGGATGTGCTCCGGACTCACGCCTCCGCCTGATACATGCCAAGGGCCGGTGCCCGGGTCTTCTGAGCGTCGTATCTGGCGGTTCCTGTCCTCCCCAAGTAACTTTCTTTGTATTAAAGATTGTACGGGTACTAGACCGACCCACCATCGAGAGATGGCCATCCGTCGGGTCGGTGACCTGCTAAACGGCGTGAGCGGGGATCGATGTTGCGACGCTGTGCACGTAACCCTGCAGAAAAAGAGTTATTGTCTAAATACGAATGGTACATACTTGACGGCAATCTCGTCGGATCGAAAGATCCGTTGAACTGATTTTTAAAAAGATAGAGGTACTCGAGCCTGCCTGGAAGCTGCGTCAGCACAGCAGAGCCACTCCACGATCTTCCAAACTCTCGCCATGTTTCTGTTTTGACACCGACCCTATCGACGGAAAATCCACTAACCGGTAATAACGCCCTTCGTTCATCTCTATAACTGAGCTAAATGACCGGTTAAAGTTTCCTACAAATACACTGCTCTGTGGCTCATACAAAAAAGATACGTAAAGTGTTCACTACTAACTAAATCCTACCATTATAAATAGTCACGTGAATAACTCGGTCATTCCACTCGTTTCAGTGCCATGTGCCGCTTGATGAGTTTTGTATTCTCAACCTCAACGGCGTGGAAGAGCACATCAGAAAGAAAAATCTCACCCAAAAGTTCATTGTCTGACAGATATAATTGTTCAAGTCCTTGTGGGAGCTGGCTGAGGTCCACTGTGCCAGAAAAAGAGTTATGTTCCAAATTTAACTCGGACATATGTGGCGGTAATCTCGTGAGATCCAAAGATCCGTTGAACTGATTTTTTGCGAGATAAAGATCTTCAAGCCTGCCTGGAAGCTGCGTCAGCACAACAAATCCACTCAGACGATTAACTTCAAGATGGAGACTCTGAATGGCTGCCGGTAAATGCGTCAAATCTACGCTCCCGAAAAATTTGTTGGTGTTGGCGTAGAAACCTGTGAGCGAATCCGGGAGATATTCTAGCTTTAAAGAACCGCTCAAGTTATTGTAGGAAACACCCAAATACACCATGCTCTTTGGCAATCTTTCCAAGTCGATCGATCCAGTAAACGAATTGTATGCGAGAGATAAGGTTTTCATAGATGTGGGTAATGATGCCATATCGAACGTACCAGTAAACTGATTGGAATCACCCGTGAATTCACTCACAGTGGAAGGCAACCATTCTAAATCGAGGGACCCTCCGAGATAGCGCCACCCCCAATCAATATTTACCACCTTCCCATCCTCGATTGTCACACCTTCCCATTCTTCAATGTCTTTCGGCTCATCATCGTCTCCGCAAATCTTCATTTTGTTCGTTATCCCCTCGATGACCATCTCCATCAATGCCTGTTCCGACAGAGACGTGTAGTCCAGTCTGCCAAGCGAAGGATCCACTGTTTCGAGTAAAAATATTGCGACTCTCATCAACTAGTTTTAGAAAAAGGAACACGAGTGAGCAAAATTCAGTAGGTGAAATAGTAGGTCCGGAATGCAATGCTGAAGGGGAGGTCGAGTAGTTTCAATGGTCATTCAAGCGCGCGAGGGAGATGTCACAACGGGATTTCAATGTCGTCCTTTGAACATGATTACCCTTAATATGCAAACAAACCTCATCATCGCTGAGAAAATGACATGCTTACACCTCGGTAGCACCAAGATACGTGGTCCTCTAAACCGCGACAAGCTTCCACTCGGGATGCAAGAAGTGTTTTTGAATGACAACAGATTTTGTGCAAAACCAATCCAATGGATATATATTCAAATGGAGAAGCGTCACATCGAGCGGGGTCCCACTTGCTTGTTCGCGACCGAGATTACGGTGGTTGTTTGCGCAGACGTGTGCGGAGTGTTTTTCGGTGACTGTCCTCGCGGCTTCTTCGCAGCTGGAGTAGAGTAGCGTTTTTCACATCCTTTCTGTGTTGGGACTCGATTCCCGCTTCAGCACTCAATAATTGGGGTAGAAATTAGAATGGTCATTCAGCTTTATTCTCGTTGCCTCATTTTCCATCGGCCTGATAAGCACTCGATGCTACAGCAACCACTTCTGCGAATTCTCGCTGGGAATTCAATGACAAAAAGTGTTTTCAAGTCAAACAAGGAACTTCACATGTGCAGGCTTGATTTTCACCAAGGATCGCGAAGGCACTTCAATCAGCTTCTCTGTAGAAAAGAAGTTGGACGGTTTTTCAAATATTAAACAAGTATACGCATTTTGTATTAAATATTTAAATGTATACCTATTTTACAAAGTTTCTCATTCATAGCAAATCTATAGAAGACACATAATATACTACTGTATGTAGGCTATAAAGCATACAATAGCTGCCCCTTAACCTATTTCAGAAATAGCGCATCAATAATAGTACATGCAAATTATATAGTTTACTATTACACGGCTTCGTATGCTTTGCAGCTGTGTCTATTATAAATAATCGTGTAACTGCCGGAAATATTTCCTTACTGAGACTTCGCGTGCATGCAAGAAAAAAGCACTTGCCCTAAATTTTATGGTCTGTTAATTGTCGTACAACGCTGCGCACAGAGCAAAAAAAGCAGTACTTGCAGATATGGAAAGTGGTCAATAAGTAAGGCATCCTAAGGATCACTAATATAATAGCTTACTAGCGTGACGGTCCACTTAAAAAAGTCACTCAGAACGACGATGCATTGACGTGCAATGGGAGATACTACATTGGAGTATCTTGGAAAGTGGTTATTACAAAATACGCACAAAACAAATCGTCTGAGTGGCTCTGTTGTGCTGACACAACTTCCGAGCAGTCTCTACTTGCTTTTTCTCTCAAACAATCAGTTCAGCGGAGCTTTGGATCTCACGAGATTGCCGTCAAGTATGTCTGTGTTAGAGTTGGACAATAACTCGTTTTCTGGAACAGTGGATCTCAGTCAGCTCCCCCAAGGACGATTATATCTGTCAGACAACGCACTTTCGGGTGAGGTTTTTTCCGATGCGCTCTTTGACGACGTTTATGTTGAAGATACAAAAATAATCAAGTGGATTATTCACAGTCATAGAATATAGTAGTAATTTGAAGGGATTAAACACTTTACGTGCCATTTTCACACATTTTTTTGTACATTGGTTCGAAACTTTTTACAATTATTTAGCTTAGTGATCGAGATGACCGAATGCAACTGCGACCGCACTCCTCGTTCAGGGGACATGAACCTTTCCGGATTCACGTACGATAATTGTAATATGGAAAACTTTACCATTTCAAAACACGATGCGAACGAGCAAAGGATACCAATTGATAAGGTATTGGTCACCTGCAGGTCGGAAATCGTCATTTGTCTCAGTTTTGCCTCCCCATTTTTGGTGTCCTTTATCTGTTTGAGCTTGTGCCAATGTAATTCCATCACCTCCAGAGATGGAATTGGCATCTGCGATCTTTCGACGCTTACCAAGCAGCACCCTACGGAGCATTTTCCGACGAGCGAAACCGGAAGAATAGTCCAAATTACAAAGTATTTTGCTTTCGTTCGGAATTGCGCACGACCACTTAGCATGTTCACAATAGCCTGCTTGGCATACAACGACGGCATCGGCAGAGCAGACCGGTCGAAGCTTTGGCAGCAGACTTTGATGGAGCTTTGCATATTTCCCCTGACTGACCGAGAAAACATATGTGGCAGTTGTGAGTGTCCAGATGAGGTATGTCAGTGGAATGGTGTGATGTGCGACGCAAATGAAGAGGTTGTGCAGTTTTCGTGGCGAGTGAAGTGCCAAACTGGGACTCGCACAATCTCTTTCGAGTTTTTTCCGTACAGTATGAAGACTCTTAGTTTGTCCATCTTGACCTTACTGGAACAATAGAGTGGCCGGACCTCCCAGAGAAACAACATATCTTTCTATATTGCAATCATCTGACAGCTGACCCGACGGAAGGCCACCTCTTTGTGGTGGGTCAGGACCAGTACCCATCCATGGGGAGGTTCAGGAAACGGCCGTTAGTTGCCATGGGGGGTCCCGGATCCTCCTGGTGGCGAGACGAGAGAACGTCCACTCATTCTCTGTGGATTAAAGCATGGGATGAGATGAGACCACACGAATAACGATAAAAACAGAGGGCATGTGCATACGTGTCGAAAGGCACGTGCAAATTGAACAATCAGTGAAATGTTGTTCAATCAAATTGCACTTGAAAAAAGCCTTTCTTATATTTGGACTGAATAAGCGGCATATTTGGCGGTATGGAGAGCAGTAATTGTCTAAAAGGGGGTGGGCTCGATGAATAATGAAAAAGGCACAATAGTAATGCGAAAAAGGCCTGTTGTCAGCGGGTATAGTATAGATGTGGCAGTGGTATAGTAAGGAAATTGATTAGAGCAGATCTGCAAGAACAATCGACAATAAGGGACAACAGAAACCCAAGCTAAATCGAGCTGGTGATTCGTTATTTTGTTTGTCCACTTTTCTAGAATAGTAACATGGTTTTTCCATACCCCCAAACTATATTGGGCCCAACAGAGTGCATGTCCGGAAGATATACCGAGTTCACCCATAAAGAACTCCTACTTATCACACTTTGTTATTATTCTGTTGTTTGGCTGCAATTATTTAAAAATGTCCACAGTGCTTGTCGTCGCATGTGACGATGGAATCGGTAGATGTGGCAAATCGACACTTTCGCAGCAAAGCTTGATGGCGCTTTTCATCTTCGGAATCGATCAAGCGGAGGAAATAAGTGGCAGTCGGGAGTGTCCAGAGGAAGTATGCAACTGGGAACGCGTGACGTGTAACGCTGATGGAGAAGTCGAAATGCTTTTTTGGTCGTGCGAATGGGAGTATGGCACCGGCACACTCGGCCTCGCGTTTCTCCCGTGCAGTATGAAGAATCTCAGGATGACAGAAAACGCCCTCAGTGGGACCATTAAACTTGCTGATCTTCCAGGGAAAATGGAAGCGATCTATGTGTATGACAATTGCCTGACAGGCAGTCTTGACCTCGACGGCCTCCCTGCGACGATGAAGGACCTTCGGCTGAGTAATAACCAGTTCTTTGGAGAAGTATCCCTCGAAAGTCTCCCCGAAAGGCTGCAATATTTGGATATTGCGAATAACCAACTCAGCGGTGCAATTTGCCTCACTAGCTTGCCACCAGCGCTGATACAACTCTTTCTCGAGGGCAATCACTTCGAAGGGTCACTGGACTTGACACAGCTGCCAAGCAAGCTCCAGAGTATTCAACTATGTGATAACATATTTTCTGCTGACCCGACGAAAGGACACCTCTCCGTGGTGGGTTGGACCAGTACCCCAGTTTTGGGGGAAGCCATGAACCTTTTCAAACCCCTCGTCGTGTTTCTGTCATGGCGCCGACCCTATTGATGGCCATCGCAAGGTGGTGGGTCAGGACCAGTACCCAGCCCTTGGGGAGGTTCGGGAAACCGCCAAATTACTTCCAAGGGGAGAATCTCCTTGGTGGCGAGACGAGGGAAGACATCTACTAATCCTCGGGTTGTTTTCAATCCGCGGGATGAGATTAGCCCACATGCATAACGCGAAAAGCAGAGAGCATGCGCATACGTGTCGAAAGGCACGTGCAATTTTCAAATTGCGCTATAAAAACAAACAAACAAACATATTTTCCGGTACAATCGACTTGGGACATTTACCGCTAACTGTAAGCCATCTGTCCGCATCGAACAATAATCTTAGTGGGACCCTGCGTGTGCCGCCGAGTGTTCAATTTACACGCGAAGGGAATACGAAGCTTACGTTGGAATTCATGCCAGAGAAGAAATTGTTTTGATGGGAAACCGTTTCGCCGCGAAGGTCGAAAATGATTCTATTGATCATATGCCGAAGCTGACGAGTGGTGGTGGGCTTTCAATTGTATTGGCTTATTTGATGCGTTCAGGTTAAACTAAAATGCCTTGAGATATTGCTGGCATAACCACGCCTGTCGGAAAAAAGGGTAAACGAATCGTTATCCGGGCCCTGGAAAATCACTGTATGTATATTCGAGTGTTGTGAAATGAACTTTATCTCATTATGCGCACCTCTGATGTAATCTTTATAGACACATCTCTTTCAAAACGCATTGAGCAGAATTCCAGCAAAGCCTACACTACTCGAACTCTTCCCAATGCTTTTCCATGCATACCACTGAAGCGTTTTCATTTGCTAGCATGATAAAGGTATTTTATAAGGAATTACCTTCTGAGTGTGCTTGCTTGAGTTTTCTTTTTCCTTCAATCCCATTGAAACATGCAGATTTCCGCGTCTGATTCCATATTTCTGCTCATCCGAATAAAATGTGCTTTCTTTCAGTTATATTCGCCATCGACCCTTCACGTAAACAATTGGATTGCGCTTCGCTTTGCTAACAAGCCTTGGTGGAGTTACTTATTGGCGGTTTCAAAGACGTTGATCTGATTTGTGGGGGCCGTGAAGCGCCAGACAAAGTAGAGGAATGGCAGGGGGTTGATTGGTGAAAGACGAATAGTGAGAGAAATAAGCATCTTCGGAAGATATAAGTTGAAATAATGAAGCAAGATATTCAAAATAATTACCGAAATCGAAACTCAAAAAAATATGCATTTTGTACAAATAAAATTAAAGCACAAGCATTTTGTAGTAAATACTAAAACGTATACTTTCAACAAGTATTTAGCTCAGTTATAGAGATGAAAGAAGGGCGATATTACCGGTCAGTGGAGTTTCTGCGAGAAACCAGTAGTCAACGTTTTTTGCGTCAATGAAAACCGTGTGAAATGACCAACAGGTGAAACGTATATTGAGTTTAATGTAGGTTAGGTGGTCAATCACTTGACCTTTGGTGACTTGGTGTGAAGTCACTTTTGGTTAAGTGTGCGTGGAGTCACTGGTTCGATGCCCACCGAGCGCGTTTTTGCGTGAAAACCGAGTGGAGAAGCGTAGACAGGGCGTGCGTGAGACCGCCACCTTTATATCCCGGGTTCAGATCGCCGATTCGCATTGTCGTCGATAGTGGGTGCTTCTGGGGTGGACGCTGCTGGTCCCCATGCCTGCATGATCGTCAGTGTTTTCGTATGTCTACATGGTATATCTATGTAAAACGCCCATCGTTCCCCCAGTTGGCCCCGAATCTCTAATATATTATTATAATAACATTTATGGGATAACGAATAAAGAAGAGATTTGCGGAGACGCTGATGAGCCGAAAGACATTGAAGAATGGAAGGGCGTGTCAATCGAGGATGGGGAAGTGGTAGCGATTATGTGGGGCGAATTGGATCTCAACTTCAATTCAATTGGAATGGCTGCCGTCTTCTGTGAAAATGTTCGGGGTCAGAGGGAATAATCTCACTGGTACGCTTGATTGTGCATCTTTACCCACATCTATAAGGAAATTTAATCTTGGTCACAAAATCAGCTAAAACAGTTACTTGGGGAGGACAGGAACCGCCAGATACGATGCTCAGAAGACCCGGGCATCGGCCCTTGGCAGGTATCAGGCGGAGGCGTGAGTCCGGAGCACATCCACCACCACCGTGATAAGACACTGGCGCTGGTGGCCAGCATGATTTGCATTGGTACATGCAGCGGAAACTCACGGAGCCCGCGGATAAAATTCGCGCGGCACATGTTTTAATACAATTTAATATCAGCTAAGTGGCTCTGTTGTGCTGACGCAGCTTCCTGACAGTTTTGCCTTTATCTATCAAATAATCAGTTCAGCGGAGCTTTGGATCTGACGAGATTGCCGTCAAGTATGTGCGGTTTGGGGTTGAACAATAACTCTTTTTCTGGCACAGTGGATTTCAGCCAGCTACCACAAAGATTAGAGTGTTTAACTCTGATAGGCAATGAACTTTCGGGTGAGGTTTTTATTTCCGATAAACTCTTCGACATAATGTTTGTGGAGAATACAAAACTCATCAAGCGGCATATGGAATGACCGGACCGAACTAAAAATGCTGAGTTATTAACGTGATTATTTATAATAGTAGAATAGAGTAGGAAATTAAAGGGATTAAACACTTTAAGCACGTTTTTCAAGTTTGAGCCACAGAGTAATATTTTTGTAAAAACTTTAAACCATTTAGCTCAGTAATGGAGATGAACAAAGGGCCTGTTTACCTGTCAGTAAATTGTTTTGTGGCACAGACAAATGTTATCCCCGTGCGTGCTGTGGAATCTCGAGATCCCATTATACGCATATCCGCGGATTCCCACGCGTTTCTAGCTCTCGAAGGTAACTTTCACCGTAGCTCGTGATTAAATCAATAGACTACTGAACCTCTACTATTTCTTTCTGAGTCACATAACCCTGACCACTCAGGAATAGCAAGATGTGGGATGTAAAAGTGTTCTCTTCTCCCGCTTTTGTATTTCAAACTAATAGATGAGATTCGAATCGGTCTTCCTCGACGCAGTCGATCCCTCGCTTGGCCGACTTGACTACGCTTCTCTGTCGCAGCAGGCATTGATGGAGATTGTCATTGAGGGGATAGCAAACAAAGAGAAAATATGCGGAGACGCTGATGAGCACATAGACATTGAAGAATGGCAAGGCGTGACAATAGAGGATGGTGAGGTGGTAGAGATTGACTGGGAACAGCTCTACCTCGAAGGGTCATTTCATTCTGAATGGCTCCCTATCTCTGTGCGGAAATTCTTGGTCAGATGGAATCATAAAATCACAGGCACGCTTGATTGTGCGTCTTTACCCATATCTATGAAGATGTTAGATATTGGATTCAATGCTTTTACCGGATTGATCCACCTGGAAAGCTTGCCAGAAGGGATGGAGGAGATAGATATTTCCGAAAATGAGTTAAGCGGTTCTTTAAAGCTACACAGTCTTCCGGATACGATGACAAGGTTCACTGCCGACAGAAACAAATTTTCCGGAAGTGTTGATTTGACTCAATTACCGGTAGCCATGTTAACTCTGTTTCTAAAGCATAATTGTCTGAGTGGCTCTGTTGTGCTGACGCAGCTTCCTGCCAGTTTTGTAGGCCTTTATTTATCATATAATCAGTTCAGCGGAGCTTTGGATCTGACGAGATTGCCGTCAAGTATGTGCGGTTTGTGGTTGAACAATAACTCGTTTTCTGGCACAGTGGATCTCAGCCAACTACCACGAAGATTAGAGGATGTAAATCTGAGTGGCAATTCACTTTCGGGTGAGGGTTCTTTTCGCCATTGGTTTGAAGACGATGAGTAAGCAGGTACAAAACTCATCAAGCGGCACATGGAATGACTGAAGCCGCTGAGTTAGTTATGAACGTTATTATTTATAATAGTAGAATAGAGTAGGAAATTAAAGGGATTAAACACCTTTGTTTTGCATTTTGACCACAGAGTAGTTTATTTGTACAAAACTTTCAACAACTATTTAGCTCAGTGATGGAGCGAAAGGAGTACTATCCAAAGGCACAGTTTTCCTCATATAGGCGGGTAGTCAAATGGTCTTTTTGTCAAATGCTCTCCCTTGCGTCCTGGGCAATCTGCGCATCCCATTACACGCGCTTGTAACTCTAGGCACGTATGTATATTTCCAGCATGCGCCGACGACGGCCTCGGTAAATTCGATTGCACAACACTTCTAAACAGAGATGGAGGAGCTTCTCATATCCGGCGTGATTGCATCGAAGAAATCAGTGGGTTTTGCAAAGATCCATCGGCGTGCAAATATGGAATGCGATGCGGAAGGGGAGCTCGAGAGATTAGTGTGCATGTGTCAAGGTCTACAGGTCGCACTCGAACTTGATGGATCTCTCATATACATATATACGTGTATTCCCTGACAGTTGAACCTATGGAAGGTCATCTCTTCGTAGTGGGTCAGTACCAGTATCCATCCCATGGGTAGGTTAAGTAGACTATCGAATACTTCTATGGGGGATCTCGCATCACTCTGGTGGCGAGAGAACTAAAAATCCACTATTTCTTTCTGAATCACATAACTCAGACCACTTAGGAATAGCAAGATGTGGCATGTAAAACTGTTCTCTTCTCACCCTTTTGTATTTCAAACTAATAGATGACATTTGAATTGGTCTTCCTCGACGCAGTCGATCCTTCGCTTGGCCGACTTGACTACTCTTCTCTGTCGCAGCAGGCATTGATGGAGATGGTCATCGCAGACATAACGAACAAAGATCGGATTTGCGGTTACGTTGATGAGCCGAAAGACATTGAAGAATGGAAGGGCGTAGAAATCGAGGATGGTGAGGTCGCAGAGATTCACTGGGACAGGTATCGCCTCAAAGGGTCACCTTATCTAGAATGGTTGCCTTCCTCTGTAAGGAAATTCTTAGTCGGATGGAATAATCTCACTGGTACGCTCGATTGTGCATCTTTACCCACATCTCTCAAGAAGTTAAGTTTTGAATCCAATGCCTTTACCGGATCGCTCGGCTTGGAAAGATTGCCAGACGGGATAGAGGCGATAAATGTTTCCGAGAATACGTTAGGCGGGCCTTTAAAGCTAGGCAGTCTTCCGGATAGGCTGACACATTTCTACGCCTACGACAACAGATTTACCGGAGGTGTTGCTCTGACTCGATTACCAGCAGCTATGTCAAATCTCGCTATTGAAACAAATCAGCTAAGTGGCTCTGTTGTGCTTACACTGCTTCCAGGTGGTCTTTCCGTGATTAATCTCGCAAACAATCAGTTCAGCGGAGCTTTGGATCTGACGAGATTGCCGTCAAGTATGTGCCGTTTATATTTAGACAATAACTCTTTTTCTAGCAGAGTGGATCTCAGCCAGCTCCCACAAGGACTTAGAGAATTGCATCTGTCAGACAATGAGCTTTCTGGTAAAGTTTTCATTTCCGATAAGCTCTTTGGCAGAGTGTTTGTGAGGAATACAAAAATCATGAAGCAGCACATGGCGTTACTGAAACCGAACTGAATAAATGAGTTATTAAGGTGATTATTTATAATAGTAGAATTTATGGTAAATTTGAGGGAATAAACACTTTACGGTTTTTATTTTGAGCCACAAAGCATTTGTACGAAACTTTCAACAATCATTTAGCTCAGTGATGGATATGAACGAAGGGCGTTCTGACCGGCTGGGTTTTCAACCACGGACGACTTACCGCATGTGGGGTATGTGTGCGGGAAACAGAGAAATAAGAACGTGTTTTGCGTCGATGAAAACTCTCTGCAATAACCAATAGGCGAATAGTATTTTAAGGGTTCAGTGTAGGTTATATGGTTGTGCGGCTGTCAAGTGTGTGCAGAATCGCTGCCTCTAAATCGCTGCGGTCGCCGATTCGCATTTTCGCCGAGCCAAGGATGGCACCATCGTGGATCAATAGTGGTTGCTGTGAAGGTGTACGATGCATTATCGTCAGTGCTTTTGTATGTCTACATGGTATATCCATATAATCAAGCGGCACATCGAATGACTGAAACCGAAGGCTAAATACGAAATGCGTTTTTTTTATTATGTAATATTTAATACAAAATGGGAAAATACAAAATGCGTCGAATTTTAATTTCGGTAATTAAATAACTATTTCCATAATTTCGTACTTCTTAGGTAAGTAATACAGATTTGCCTCTCGAACTGCGACCTCACGCAACTTTTTTTGCACACTCAGTCAGCTTGTCTCAACACACATGAGACACTGTGTGCTAGACCTTTGTTTATTCCGAAGTGTGCTGGCCTAGTGTTTCGGGAAGATGACGTTATCTTAAAAGAATTACGAAAAACTCAAGTTGACACGTGGGATACGCATATAGCTACGATTTTCAAAATGCTGAAGAAAGGTACTTGAATCTGTCCTAGCTCTGAATGTTTCATGATATCTCATTCATTATCGCTGCTTCTGTGTAATCTTTATTGCTGTCTGTTTTTCCGGGGGCGTCCACAGGGCTTCTTGCTGACGAGAGCAGTGGCTCCTTTGGGCAGAGTTGGGATTTGAGTCCCGTCGGTTTACTCCCCGCCGGGATAGGAATTATGACTCCTTCCGGCTCTGTTAGTTTATTCCTTCGAGGTCGTCCTACTGGCCTCTTCGCCATGTGCACAGCGCCGATAGTTTCGAAGCCTGCCCGGGAAATTTCTTCCGTTCAGGGCAAACTGTCACCCCGTCGGGCTGTATGTTCTGGAGAGGAACAAGCCGAACGCTAGAGGCTCTTAGACTATTATAATAGTCATTCATTAAGAACTTCGAGCATGATCTACGGATCCACTCGTTGTGCAGAAGGCGCTTATGCAGAGCGCCCGCTATGATATGGCGGCATGGTATAAGGTATTGTCCGGGATATGGACACGAGCATGTTATCTCGAACATGTCCACTTCATATCGAACGGCATGGGAGCTCTTATATGACAAAGCATACCCATACCGTTCGCTCGACATGTGAGCCGAAAATTGGGCGGCAAAAAGGCGCTCAAAGTCATATAATTCTTGGGCGTATTCTGTGAGCATTTCGCCCCTTTCCAGCCGCTTCTCGGCTGCCTCGCACTGCTTTTCGTGCAGTGACATCTGGTAAAACGCCATAGCGTCCAGGGCATCCAATGGCGACATCGCGTGTATTTCCGATATGAGAGAGTTACAACTCTCACCATAGTTGCTTGTGCGATGACCATGTAACGCATGAATGTTTACATGCGGCCAGGCACACCAGTTCTTCGGAGAAATGGCGCCAAGGTAATTTGCCGCGACCGGCGATACTCTTTCGAAATCTGCGAGTTTCTTTGCATACTCTCGCTGGGTTGGGCACTTCTCGAGGTTCCAGATGAAGTCTGGATCGAAATTTCCGCAATTTTTCTTCGCGTTCTTTAGCAAATGGAATGTACAGTACATCCTCTGCGCGCGACCGTAATTTAGGCCCTGAGTCACGGGAATCCCTTCATCCGGTCTGAAAACTGGACATGATCTGGGTGATCCAGCCAAGCTTGAAGAATTGCCTGGCCAGAGCTATCCCTGTACCCGGAGAAAATCTCAAAACTTATGTTGTAGTAGTGTGGGTTTTCTACGGACACCATTGCATGCCCTATCACTCGCATTCCCCCTTGGCTTCGCAATATCCCTGGATATTTTGAAACTTCTCCACGCACGACAGTGCACTTTGGTTTACTAAAGTACGGCGGCAGCGCTGCAGAGTGTATTTCTTGGCATTTGAAAAAGAATTTAGCAGTTCACGATGCGGGCACACTTTACATCGTACAAGAGAAAAAAAAGCTCGACGCATTTTATATTTTGCCCTGAAAAGTGGGTAATAAATAAGGCATCCCAAGCATCACTAATATAATAGCATAATAGCGTGAGCGGTCAGTTGAGTCTTTGAGATGGGCGACTGAAATGATTAGCGCATGTGTTGCGTGTGCGCAAGAAAGCGTTTTCCCCGGCACTGAAATTGTCTGCAATGACCAACAATATCTGTTCTGGGGTACTGTGCAAGGGGCAAGTTTGCCTTGCTGAATCAAACAATTTTTTGTCTATCAATCGTGATAGGAAATAACCATTTTTTTCGTCAAAAGTGTACGCATTTTGCATCTAGCCAGATTTTCGGTCACTGTCGATTGAGATAATTTGCCAGACACCTGTAAGATTTGCGGAGTCATTAATGAGCCGAAAGACGTCAAATAATGAAAAGAAATGACATATGTGGCAGCCGCAAGAGTCCATTTGAGGTGTGTAAATCGGCAGGGGTGATATGCAACGATAATGGCATCCGCTGGTCGTCCTGGCTGGGGCGAGTAGCAAGATGTGGCATGTAAAACTGTTCTGCTTTTCCCCTTTTGTATTTCAAACTAATAGATGAGTTTCGAATTGGTCTTCCTTGACGCAGTCGATCCTTCGCTCGGCAGAGTTGACCACGAGTCTCTCCCACAGCAGGCATTGATGGAGATGCTCATTTATGGGATAAAGAACAAAGAGAAGATTTGCGGACACGTTGATGAGCCAAGAGATATTGAAGTATGGGGAGGCGTGACATTCGAGGATGATGAAGTGGTAGCGATTGTTTGGGGCGGCTTGGATCTCAAAGGGTCACTTCATCTAGAATGGTTGCCTTCCTCCGTGAGGGAGTTATCGGTCAGATGGAATAATCTTACTGGTGCGCTTGATTTGGCATGTTTACCCGCATCTATGAAGAAGTTGAATCTCGGGTCCAATGGCTTTACCGGATCGATCAGCTTGGAGAGGTTACCAAAGAATATGGAGGAGATAAGTGTATTCGGTAATCACTTGAGTGGAACTTTGAAGCTAGAGACTCTGCCGGATACGCTGACACTTTTCGACGCCAATACAAACAAATTATCCGGAAACGTTTATTTCACTCAATTACCCGCGGCCTTGGTAGATCTCGCGCTTAATGAAAATCGGCTGAGTGGCTCTGTTGTGCTGACGCGACTGCCAGGCAGTCTCGAATGGCTTATTATGTCAAACAATCAGTTCAGCGGAGATTTGGATCTGACGAGATTACCATCAAGGCTTCGCCGTTTGAGTTTGGAACATAACTCTTTTTCTGGCACAGTGGATCTCAGCCAGCTACCGCTAGGAATTAAAATATTAAATCTGAGGGTAAACAAACTTTCGGGTGAGGTGTTCATTTCCGATGCGCTTTTTGACTGCGTTTATGTGAAAAATACGAACATAATCAAACAACGCCTCGCTGACTGACTAGAAACGCCGAGTTATTAACGTGATATTTCATAGTAGTAAAGTTAAGTAGTAAATTGAGGGGAATAAAACCTTCCGTGATTTTTTTGATTTTGATTCACAGAGTAGTGTATTTGTTCGGAACCTTTTTAAAGTATTTAGTTCTGTGCTCGAAATGAACGAAGGGCATTTTTCCAGGTCAGTCGACTTTCCGAGGCACGGACGACTGAAGTGATTACTGCATGTGTTGCGTGTGTGCGAGAAACCAAGAAATGAGTAAACGTGCACCCGGAAGGTTAACGCCATGGTGCATGCAAGTGTGTGCTGTAAGAGATGTCAGTGCGATCCCTTTTCTTGACTGGGGACGTGCACACGAATTCGACGGACGATGTGTCGAGGAAGCTGGAAGCACGCGAAACGCATCGACGGCAATTTGACAGTTGGGAAAGACCACACCAAAGAAAAGATTTGCGTCCGGACGGTGACACCGATAATTTCGTTTGCTCAAAATAATAACTTTCTTGAGAAAACGACAGAACAGGGTACTATTTTGTGAAATCTGACAAAGCGAGGTACTCTATCTGCGCAATCCATTGAGTTGAACTGGGTCACTCACCGGCAGGATGGCATCTTCGTATCGTATTTTATTACTTGTTCCCGTGCAAATGGAATTGACCGCGTCCATAGAACTGTTCGTTGCCCGTCCAAAGGACAAATGACGCGATCTGCCTACACCGCATGCCTTTTCTTCGCTACCGCCGACACACCGGACACAGAGCTGTCGCAAGCTTACCAGCTCGCCTGCATGCGATACCTCATCAATGTTCGCAAACGTGGGTTATCACATCAAACCTCAAATTCGAATCGGCGATGCCCGGCGAACGAATCAACATCTGTTTGTGGTAAGGAGTAGAGTGCGCGCAGACCGGAATTATCACGGGCATCAGTTGGGCCACTTGGGTACTTTGAAGGCATAAGCCCATGCTGAAACCTGTGAGATCTTTCCCTGAGTTCACTAGTGCTTGTGCAGTTCAATCTAAGCGGAGATCTCAAGCGTAAGGTGTAGCATAAAGCAGTGCATATCCAAAAATGCTGCATAAGTAATATTGACGTTACAGAAGCCAGATGAAGTATGTGTGCACATCAGGCTCTATTTGTAATAACCGTGATTATTTTTGAGTACAGTGGCTTTATTGGATATTCATTTTTCATAGCACACGCAGGCATTGCAGGTGTTTTCTATTATTGCATCCACACCTAGTCCAATACGTACATAGTATTGCAGCCATACACCCCATACACTGAGAGAATACAATCCTCGTCACAATGGTGTTTCGGTTTGCATGGAAATAGAGAAACTATCAGATTGGAGGGAGCCTCTGCAGCATTTTTATGAATACCCACTCCTTGTTGTGGACCGCCACCTCGCGCTTCACTGACTGCGACAGCTGCTTGCTGGTTCTCCATTCATCAGTGCCGACTTCCGTGCGACTGTTCGCAGCGAGATGAAGAACGGAAAATCATTCTGGTTACATGCTGTGACCCCACGCACGTTCAGTCTTCTGCGTGCGCTTGGAGCTACTATATTGGACGTCTCCGCAAATCTCCTCTTTGTTCGTTTTTCCCTCGATGACCATCTCCATCAATGCCTGCTGCGGGAGAGACTCTCTCTCAACTCTGCCAATCGAGGGATCGACTGCGTGGAGGAAGAGCAATTCGACTCTCATCTATTAGTTTGAAATACAAAGGGAGACAAAGAGAACATTTTTAGATGCCACATCTTGACAAAACTGGGTATAATCTTTACGCAGTCAATTTCGTTGCACAGTGGGATAATTGTATGCACTGTTTCTGTGAAGCGACGATCGGGTCGTAGCACCATCTATCTCTCCAGGGGGGATTCATTTTCGTGCAATCGTTAAAAAGTAGGCAAACAAAGCGGCATGCTGNGAAGAGCAATTCGACTCTCATCTATTAGTTTGAAATACAAAGGGAGACAAAGAGAACATTTTTAGATGCCACATCTTGACAAAACTGGGTATAATCTTTACGCAGTCAATTTCGTTGCACAGTGGGATAATTGTATGCACTGTTTCTGTGAAGCGACGATCGGGTCGTAGCACCATCTATCTCTCCAGGGGGGATTCATTTTCGTGCAATCGTTAAAAAGTAGGCAAACAAAGCGGCATGCTGTCTTTATAGGACCGTAAATAGACATGACGCTTATATATTATACTCAATCTGTCTCCTATAGCTGCTATGCATGCTTTTGTGTCATCTCGCATACGCTTCTCATTCAATACATCCAATCACCTTGTGGGCCCCTTTTTTCTCTTTAGGCAGATGGGACTCTTGTCGCTCATGTTTTCGCCGTCTCCCTTTCGACTTCATCAGTGGTGGTGCGGTGGCCACCCCATCCGCCACCATATCATCCCAACAAACAGGGTATAGACGTATCTCTGTTATACTTGCTCTGCGCAAACTCAGTGAGTAAATCGCTCTTAGATTTCCGAATGCGGACAACAAGCCATTCAGGGTAGCTGCGGAGTTGATTCAGTGTCAGCTGATCTATTGCATACAATGATTCCATGCGTCGAATGGGCATGTTCATCGCATTCTTCATTTGCATGTCCTGCTTTCGTGGAGAGTTCGATTTTTGATGTGCGACCACAAACATCAGCACTCTGCAGGAAAGTGCGTTAAGCAGTCTGCAGCTGATGGGCACTTCAAACCTAGATTTGCCAGGTTACTTGTCCTCTGTCTGGCTTCTTTGAATCCCCCATATAAGGCCCATATTTCCCAGTGCTGGCCTTCCGGCAGTTATCAAGAATGTGTTTCGTGCAATGAAAGTGCAACCAAAAAATGCTTTTTTTGGATCGGTATGATTACTTTGTCCCGATCGGACATTTGAAAGCTGTTCAGCCAGCTCTGCAAAATCAGCTGGCCAGATGGACCTTTTAGCGCAAAACAAATATTAGACGCACGCTCGTAAAAAGCGGCATTTTCTGTCGGGACTATTGCCAATACAATTACTGTCAGCCTCTTGTTCTGACCGAGACAAGATCAGGTTACGTGTAGATCCCTGTACTTGCGTCTGCATCTTCAAAGGAAATTGCAAGTCACTCGGTACAGGTATTCTTGGCTGTAGAGTCAACATCTCGCTTAGCATCCGACGAATGATAGCAGCCGCCAATGTGTTTCCAAGACGTGTAGTCTAGTATGAGAAATGTTACATAGGCTATTATAGGCAATACTGGGACCACGGAGAATGACCAACCATTTATGAATAAACAGAAACATTCAAGCCCCTGTGAGAGTCAATACAGACCGTGTTAGCGTCTAGGCAATGCCATGGGCTATCCAAGCATACACGCAACACATAGTCATTTGATTCGTCTCTAAACAATCCACTGAGCGGGAAGACGCCCTCCGTTCATCTCGATCACTGGGCTAAATTATTGGGGAAAGTTTCGATAGATGCACTACTCTGTCGATGGAATTAATAAAGTAAAGTGTTTATTCCCTCAAATTCACTACTAAATTCTACTATTATAAATAATCACCTTAATAACTCATTTATTCAGCTCGGCTCCAGTCACTCATGTTCCGCTTGATGAGTTTTGTGTTTGCAACATAAACGCTGTCAAACAGCTCATCGGCAATAAAAACCTCACCCGAAAGCTCATTGTATGACAGATATAATTGTTCAAGTCCTTGTGGGAGCTGGCTGAGATCGACTGTGCCAGAAAAAGAGTTATGTTCCAAATTCAACTCGCATATATGTGGCGGTAATCTCGTCAGATCCAAAGCTCCGCTGAACTGATTATATGATAAATAAAGGCCTACGAAACTGTCAGGAAGTTGCGTCATCACAACAGAGCCACTCAGA
>LFNC01000085.1:0-11021 GCA_001235845.1 Perkinsela sp. CCAP 1560/4 | reverse complement strand
CATCGGAAATGAAAACCTCACCCGAAAGTCCATTGCCTGTCAAAGTTAAACACTCTAATTTTTGTGGTAGCTGGCTGAGATCCACTGTGCCAGAAAACGAGTTATTGCCAGCAAACAAAATGGCCATATTTGGTGGCAATCTCGTCAGATCCAAAGCTCCGCTGAACTGATTGCTTGCTAAATCAAGGTACTCTAGACAGCTTGGAAGTTGCGTCAGCACAACAGATCCACTCAGACGATTATTTTCAAGATGGAGACGTGACAAGGCTGCCGGTAATCGAGTCAAATCAACACTTCCGGTAAATTTGTTATTGTAGGCGTAGAAATGTTTCAGCGTATCCGGAAGACTCTGAAGCCTTAAGGACCCGCAAAACATATTTTCTGAAACATCTATCTTCTCCATCCCTTCTGGCAAGTTTTCCAAGCAGATCGATCCGGTGAAGGCATTGTTCGCGAGGTCTAACACCTTCATAGATGTGGGTAAAGATGCACAATCAAGCGTGCCTGTGATTTTATGATTCCATCCGACCGAGAATTTTCGCACAAAGGAAGGCAACCATTCAAAATGAAGTGACCCCTCGAGATCAAAAAGTGACCAATCAATCTCTACGACTTCCCCATCCTCGATTGACACGCCCTTCCATTCTTCAATGTCTTTCGGCTCATCAGCGTATCCGCAAATCTCTCCTTTATTCGTTATCCCCTCAATGAGCATCTCCATCAATGCCTGCTGCGGGAGAGACGCGCGGTCAACTCTGCCAATCGAGGGATCGACTGCGTGGAGGAAGACCAATTCAAATGTCATCTATTAGTTTGAAATACAAAAGGGGAAAATAACCACTAGTTGTAGACAAGAGCACGAGGAAGCAAAATTCAGTTCAAATAGTGAATGAAAAAATGAAATAATTATTTTCCGTCAAAAAGTGTACGCATTTTGTATGCAAATAACTACAATTACCCGCATCTTGTATTGGAGAATATATATGCGGGACATGCCAAATGCGGGCAAAATAGACAATGCGTACACGTTTTGACAAAAGAAAATATGCAATTTTTCTTGAATAAAAATGGATTATATATAATAAACATTTTCTAGCCTTTTGCGGATGCCAGAAGTGCTATCCGTCCCTTTCCGGGAGGATACATGCTGTTTGCGGATAAGTAGAAGTATAAATGATTCGTATAAGGGAACGATCTTTCGAATTCCAAAGATCAACATAGCTGACCATGATTGAGCTGATTATTTTTCCCAGATGTGTGCGGAGTGTTTTGTGGGATGTCTTTGCGGTTTCTTTCCAGATGGAGTAGAGGTAGGGGGTTCGCTTCTTTTCTGCAGGATCGTCCTCGCCGCCTCCGCACAACAATGGCAGGGCCCGTTGTCACTCCGTCGGGACGGAGGTGCTGATAAATGTCTCATGATAGCCCTTTGCACAACCTTTGAGCTTAGCCACGAATTTAACGAGGCCTGCTTATCGATGAGTTCAATGAAGTTGCAGCACTTGCGAGGAACCAAAAGACCTTGCTGATCGGTGAAAAGGTCCTGTATGCCAGAAGTGAAGCAGCTATGAATAAATCGAATGATGGATGGGCTAGGAGACTCAATTCCTGACCATTTCAGTCGTCCGTGGTTCGAAGCCTGCTCAGTCGAAACGCCGTCCGTTCATCTCAATCACTGAACTAACTGGTTTTTAAAAGTTTCCAACAAATAGACTACTCTGCGGCTCAAAATGAAAAAATTAAAGTGTTTAATCAGCGGTTTCGATCACTCCATGTGTCGTTTGATTATGTTCGTACTCTCCACAAAACCTCTGTCATCGGGAACATAAATCTCACCCGAAAGTTTATTGTATGACAGATATAATTCTTCAAGTCCTTGTGGCAGCTGGCTGAGATCCACTGTGCCAGAAAAGGGATTCTAATGCAAAAACACAGATGTCACACTTAAGGGCAATCTAGTCAGCTCCAAAGCTCCGCTGAACTTATTGCATGAGAGATAAAGCAGGCAGAGACTGCTCGGAAGGTGCGTCAGCACAACAGAGCCACTCAGACGATTACTTCCCAGATGGAGATTCGTCAAGGCTGCCGGTAATTGTGTCAAATCAACACTTCCGGAAAATTTGTTGTCCTAGGCGTAGAAATCGGTCAGCGTATCCGGAAGACTGTCTAGCTTTAAAGAGCCACTCAGCTAATTATGAAATACATATATCTCCTCCATCCTCTCTGGCAGTCTTTCCAAGCCGATTGATCCAGTGAACGCGTTAATTCCTAGTAGTAATTCCTTCATAGCTGTGGGTAAAGATGCACAATCAAGCGTGCCTGTGATTTTATGATTCCATCCGACTAAGAATTTCTTCACAGAGGAAGGCAACCATTCCAAATGAACTGAACCGGTAAGACTACAATCGCGGCAATTAATTTTTACCACTTTACTATTCTCGACTATTACGCCTTCCCACTGCTCAATGTCTTTCGCCTCTTTATTCTTTACTCCTTCGATAACCATCTCCATTAATGCCTGCTGCGGGAGGGAATCGTGGTCAACTCGGCCAAGTGAAGGATCGACTGTTTCGAAGAAGAGCAATTCGAATCTTATCTATTAGTTTCAGAGAAAAATGGGGAACAGTAGAACATTTGTACATGCCATACTCTCTACTTCTGAGTACCTACGTATGTAGCTCAAAAATGGGTAGTGGAGGTTCTCTCGTTTCGCCACCAGGGCGATGCGAGATCCCCCATAGAAGTATTCGATGGTCTCCTGAACCTCCCCAGGGCATGGGAAACAATTCTTACTTGAGCATTATCTGTTCTTCGCAATGTCATTTCACAAATACTCTATTATTGATGCGCTATTTCAGCAATCAGTTGACAAGCAGCTATTGTATGCTTTACAGCCTACATACAGTAATACATTGTGTTTCTCCTATAAATTTGCTATCTGTGATCAGAGATTATTCATATTATAGCGAATATCCATTATTTCATTAGCAATTAATCCCATAACTATAATTCAATTTTATTCTATATTATACAATTCAATAATTGCACTTTGTCTGTTCGGATTCTACTTGAAATATTTATGTCATCTGTGCACATTATCAGACCGTTTGCATACATGCATCCCACGACTAGTGTCTGGCTGTCTTTCACCTAACCTTCCTGCGAAACAACTGCCTCAAAATATATTGTAATAGTAAAAATAGAATAGATGCTCCTTAACCTATTTTTGAAATATAATTGTCTTCTATAATTCAATTTCATTCAACATATTATGTATTGTATTCCAATTCCAATTACAATATAATTTAATTCTATATTATATAATTCTATAATTATATTTTATCTGTTCTGATCTACTTAGTAGAGACTAATCACTTCTGATCTATTTTACTGCTAGGTTCCTGCCTAAAATATAAGACTTGCATGCTACTACCTACGCACAGCAATTAGCAGGCACGATGCATGCATGTAGTAATTGGAGTTTTCTGGATAGAAAGACGCCATCAGCACGGAAGATAAATGACAAAATGCACGACGCCGTCACATAAGAATAGTGGAACCAACTTCCGACTTGTAGAATGATGGGGTATGTGTTATCATAGTGGCTATTGTTCAATATATATCGTGAGTGAACCTCATACTACTTCTGGCAACTGACTACTGAAATAGACTCTGGCGAATATCAGTGGTGCGAATAGTTGCTGCTCTAAACGCTAAGCATACTTGCCAATAGGATTGATTGAATCTGCGAGTGATTAACGTGATTATTTATAATAGTAGAATTTCGTAGTAAATTGAGGGGATTTTGAGGACACTTTGTTTTTTAAGTTTTGATTCACAGTGTAGTGTATTTGGCCAAAACTCGACGATGCGCCATAAGCACTGAAAATCCTCAGAAACCAGAGTCCTGGTGGTGAGGAATGAGCATTTTATCCATTGCACGCTGTACGCTACCAATCATATGTAGTGGCCGATATATTCCCGCTGCCGCGAGTCGCAAGATGTGACATCTAAAATTATTTCTTTTTCCCATTTGTTTCTTAAATAAATAGATGAGATTCCATCTAATTTTGCTCACTCGTGTTTTTTTTTTCTAAAACCAGTTGATGGGATTCGAATTGCTATTCTTCAACACAGTCGATCCTTCGCTTGGCAGAGTTGACAAGGAGTCTCTCCCGCAGCAGGCATTGATGGAGATGGTCATCGATGGAGTAAAGAATAAAGAGGCGATTTGTGGAGACGCCAATGAGCCGAAAGACATTAAGGAATGGAAGGGCGTGGGAATTGACGGTGGTATGGTGATAAAGATTGAGTGGGAAGAATTCAGGCTTAGAGGGTCACTTGATTTGCAATGGTTGCCTTCCTCTGTGAGGAAATTCTTGGTCAGATGGAATAATCTCACTGGTACGCTTGATTTGGCGTCTTTACCCACATCTATGGAGAAGTTAAATATCACAGGGAATAAGTTTACTGGATTGATCCACCTGGAAAGCTTGCCAGAAGGGATGGAGGAGATAGATGTTTCCGTAAATGAGTTAAGCGGTTCTTTAAGGCTTGAGAGTCTTCCGGATACGCTGAGCAACTTCATCGCCTTCAACAACCAATTTTCTGGAAGTGTTAATTTGACTCAATTACCAGCAGCCTTGTCATACCTCGATCTTGAAAATAATCGTCTGAGTGGCTCTGTTGTGCTGACGCGACTATCAAAGAGTCTCAAATGGATTATTATCTCAAGTAATCAACTCACCGGATATCCGGATCTGACGAGATTACCATCAAGTCTTTCTCGTTTAAGTTTGAACAATAATGCTTTTTCCGGCACAGTGGATCTTAGCCAGCTCCCACAAGGCCTTGAAGAACTGGATCTGTCAGACAATCAACTTTCGGGTGAGGTTTTTATTTCCGATGCGTTCTTTGACGCCGTTCATGTTGAGAATACAAAACTCATCAAGCGGCACATGGAATGACTAAAACCGAACTATATAACCAGGTTATGAACGTTATTTTTTATAATAGTAGAATTTAGTAGTAAATTGAGGGAACACACTTTAACTGCCTTTGTTTTTCAGTTTGTTCAAATATGGGACAAGGGTTTTTAGCAGTTTTGTCATAGAAGTAAATAATAAGCTCATTATGACTAACGAACATTAGTGGAGCAGACGTTGAGTAACGAGAGTGACGCGACTGGCCCACATGAAATACGCTTGAGCGAGAAAGTATGTGTCGAAAGGCGCGTGCGAATTGAACAAATGGTCAGTTGAAAATGCACTGAAGATTTTATCTATCACACGCAATCATATGTAGTGGGCGATATATTCCCGCTGGTGCGAGTCGCATGATGTGGCATGTAAAAGTGTTCGCTTTTTGCCAGATCAACAAAACCCGAAAGCGCCTTGGATCACTCGAAATGGCGGACAAAAATACCGAGAGGAACTATTCGACGATGACTTTATGATTATAGCGGAGTGCTCGAAATACACACTAGTGGGAAATAGAAAGGACTTGCACGACCCATATGTTGGCAACTTCAGCGAGCGTACATGCGACTGCTGGTATCCAACCCACCATTAGTCGGCATGACCTATCACATGTGGCAACGGAAGTTGGCGAGACTTGTAACCATGCGAATAGGCTTAAGCTTACGTGCGCTTACTTTCTGCTGCAAGGTTATCTCCGCGCATTCCAAGTGGACCCAATCGGCTTGTTTGCACGGGCTTGAGCAAGATAGTACAACTCTTGCCCCCATGGCTCAAAACAGGATAAGACGATCTCGCACTAATTCATCGCACACGATCGCGTGGAGAACAAAGAACACGTGTAACCGGACGACTCAGACGCAATGCATGCAAAGCGTATATCATGGCATTCTGATAGAAGAGCATATATCATCCTTCTGTGATTCTGCGCTTCACATTCATCTATACCCTCGCTTTTACATTTGTTTCTGACAATTTATGGGATTTATGCTATTCCGCATCGTAAGTGCGATGAGTCGCGAATTGAATCTCTTCCCGGCAGAACTCGGTCGAATCGACGTACCACTGAGCTGAATTTGTTTTGGCTCAGTTTCACAATAGCCTTATCGATAACCGAAATATAAAAACCACTCAAAACAATTAAGCTGCATGCTAAGTGAATAGGATTGATAAGTACCCATAGCTAGAATCACGATGTGCCCAGTTATGAAACTACACTCGGAGAGCAGGCAAACAGGTAGTTACGAATGAGGGAGATTAACAGGATGCCCAAACCAAGCACATATACAATCGGGAACGTACTTCTGACTTCACTCAAAGTGCGCCTTGCGAAAATGCCATTTCGTGGCACAATCAGTTCGGTGCATCTTCCGTCTGTCGTTAAATTTGTCTGACACCGAATGCAACTGCGGCCGCACTCATCGTTCAGGGGACATGAACCTTTTCGGATTCACGTGCGATAGTTGTAATATGTAATACTCTACAATCTGGAAAGACGATGCGAACGAGAAAAGGATACCAATTGATAAGGTATTGGTCACCTGCAGGTCGGAATTCGCCATTTGTCAACGATTTCCACGCTCACTTTCGCTTCCCCTTTTTTCACCTGACTGACCCAGAAAACATATGTGGCAGTTGCGAGAGTCCAGATGAGGTATGTTAGTGGGACGCGAATGAACACGTTGCGGAGTTTTCGTGGTCATTAAAGTGCCAAACTGTGGCTAGCACAATCTGCTTCGAGTTTCCGCACTCCCACAGCTTGCAGGTTACCACGTTTGGAAGCTAGCCATACCGTTTATTGCACTTTTCATGCGTATTAATTCATGGGGTATAGAGCTCCGCAACAAATTACATCTTACGATGGTTATTATGAGGTGCCGGACGTTCCGACGGAAAGTTTTCAATTCACAGATTGGGACAAAATATTCAGGTGGGAGCAGCAAATTGAATAAATTTGCCCGGCAGTGTAGAGGTCGTGCAAAGCGGCCTGAGCAGCAACGCCAGAAATATTTTGTCTATCACACGATGTCGAAAGGACAGCCTTGTCTTGAGGACTTTCCAGACGCGTTATGCCCTGTTTGTTTGAACCGCAAACGAATTTGCAGGGGACACTTTCAGTCGCACGTGACAGGCCATCTCTTTCTAGTCCTCATCGGCCCACAAAACGCAAACTTTTTCCGAGGCAAATTGTTGTGCCGCGGCAAGTGGTCAATGTACGGCGTGTTGATACACAATAGTTGCTAGAACGCGTGTGATACAAAACAGTCCATTATGGTCGCAAAAATGGTATTCAGATCACGGTGGGCCACTTTTTCTCACGCGATGCAAACTACTTCCTGGGCAAATGTGATCGCTCGACACTCTCCCATCAGACCCTCATGGAGCTTTTCATATGTGAATTCGACAGAGTGGACAGCATATGTGCCATGCGCGAGAGTCCATTTGAGGTGTGTAAATGGGCAGGGGTGATATGCAACGATATTGGGCTCCGCTGGTCGTTCTGGATGGTGCAAGTAGCAAGATGTGGCACGTAAAAATGTTCTCTTTTTCCCGTTTTGTATTTCAAACTAATAGATGAGCTTCGAATTGGTCTTTCTCGACGCAGTCGATCCTTCGCTTGGCCGACTTGACTACGCTTCTTTGTCGCAGCAGGCATTGATGGAGATGGTCATTGAGGGGATAGCAAACAAAGAGAAAATATGCGGAGACGTTGATGAGCCGACAGACATTGAAGAATGGGAAGGCGTGACAATCGAGGATGGTCAAGTCGTAGAGATTGCTTGGCGTC
Source organism: Perkinsela sp. CCAP 1560/4 (assembly GCA_001235845.1). Lineage (NCBI taxonomy): Eukaryota > Euglenozoa > Kinetoplastea > Prokinetoplastida > Perkinselidae > Perkinsela > Perkinsela sp. CCAP 1560/4. Next base: position 3,260 of record LFNC01000085.1, on the reverse strand, counting down.
AATTCAGGCTCAGAGGGGCACTCCATTTAGAATGGCTGCCTTCCTCTGTGAGGAAAGTCTTGGTCAGCTGTAATAAGCTCACTGGTACCCTTGATTGTGCATCTTTACCCACATCTCTCAAGAAGTTAAATATTGGATGCAATGCCTTTACCGGATTGATCAACATGGAAAGCTTGCCAGAAGGGATGGAGGAGATAAGTGTTCACTGTAATGACTTAAGTGCTAACCCGACGAAAGGACACCTCTCCGTGGTGGGTTGGACCAGTACCCCAGTTTTGGGGGAAGCCAAGAACCTTTTTAAACCCCTCGTCGTGTTTCTGTCATGGCGCCGACCCTATTGATGGCCATCGCAAGGTGGTGGGTCAGGACCAGTACCCAGCCCTTGGGGAGGTTCGGGAAACCGCCAAATTACTTCCAAGGGGAGAATCTCCTTGGTGGCGAGACGAGGGAAGACATCTACTAATCCTCTGTTGTTTCAATCCGCGGGATGAGATTAGCCCACATGAATAACGCGAAAAGCAGAGAGCATGCGCATACGTGTCGAAAGGCACGTGCAATTTTCAAATTGCGCTATAAAAAAAAAAAATGACTTAAGTGGGTCTTTAAAGCTAGACAATCTCCCGGATACGCTGACAGAGTTCACTGCCCACCAAAACAAATTTTCCGGAAGTGTCGATTTGACTCAATTACCGGCAGCCATGTTAACTCTGATTCTAGAACATAATCGTCTGAGTGGCTCTGTTGTGCTGACACAGCTGCCAGACAGCCTCTGCAAGCTTTATCTCTCAAACAATCAGTTCAGCGGAGCTTTGGATCTGAGGAGATTGCCGTCAAGTATGTTCTATTTGTTTTTGAACAATAACTCCTTTTCTGGCACAGTGGATCTTAGCCAACTACCGCAAGGAATTAAAGGATTAGATCTGTCAGACAATGAACTTTCGGGTGAGGTTTTTATTCCCGATGATCTCTTTGACAGCGTTGGGGCTGATAACACAAAAATAATTAAGCGGCACATGGAATGACTGCAACCGAACTGAACAACTGAGTTATTAAGGCGATTTTTTATAATAGTAGAATTAAGTAGTATATTTAAGGTAATAAACATTTTGCTTTTTTTGCTTTGAGGCACAGAGTAGTGTATTTGTATGAAACCTTCAATAACCATTTAGCTCAGTTGTAGAGATGAAAGAAGGGCGTTATTACCGGTCAGTAGATTTTCTGCAAGAAACCAGTAGCAAGAAAACGTAAACGTTTTTTTAATGGCAATGAAGACGTCACTGTGGAGATCATGTAAGAAGTGGAATATATTACGGCTGACAAGCAAGATATACATAAGAATACGATACGACATAAGTCTATACTGAACGAGGCTATTGAATGCATGTGTATTTCAAGTTCAAAATTGGTCAATGGCTACCCCATCGTGTTTTCCTTGTATTGATTACCTATCATTTGTCATGAAAATAGTGGGTCGATAGCCCTGAACTCAGTAGTTTCAAATATTCCGCCTGGCGACAAAAACCCTTTTCCGCTACAATGGCAAACCATTTTAATGGACCGTTTTTATCCGGCGAAAAGTAAAGTAAAAGCGAAAAGTAAGCGTACAAAGGAAAGTAAAATTGAGCGAGTGGATTCTTTGAAAAATGCCCCTTCGCGTGACTATTGCGAGTGGGAGAGTGTGAAGTGCGTCGGAGGGATTGTGGTTACAGTAGACCACATAGATCGTCACGATAAATTGATCGATATTCACGTGTTGCCACCGACCGTGGAGTATATCCGTTTCACAAGCTGCTCGCTGCGTTACAAACTTCATATGCGAGCACTCCCACGGGCATTGAATGAATGCAACGTTTCAACGAATCGACTTTTTGGGTCTGTCGGCTTGCGCACCCTTCCGGAACATCTCGTAAATCTCGATTTGTCTACAAATCGGCTTGTTGGTCCTGTTGATCTCACTGAATTACCACGCACGCTTAGAAACCTCAGTCTGTAGGACAACCATATTCGACAATCGATTGTTTTCTTTGGCCAGCTTCCACCAAACTTGATATTCATCTGGTTTAACTATAGGCTAATAACCAACCAAATCGGCGAGCTCCGCGGCACATCCACGGAAAATGTGGAAAGACTTGGAAACTTTTCGAAGGCATTCCGTTGCAAAACATTCATATAGAATGGGAAATTTCCGCGAGGGCCATTCCGCACGCTATAGTTCGAAAGGAGTTTACTATTCTATAATGATAATTCTATTTGTCGCTTCGCGCTTCGGATGGAAAGCTATCGTGTTTGAGTAGTGAATATAAGCGACAATATTTACGAATTCAATGTTGCGAATGTACGCGCCACAACAATCTCTTGACGCCCACAGGATTCCATCTAGCGTCAAAATCTTCTACGTAATGAATTCGCACCTTGCTGAGTCTGGTTGCCTGACACCAGATACTATACTTTCGGAGATGGCTTCCGTCCAAAGTTCGCGGGTTGACTCGAGCTTCCTGGTGTGGTGTTATCAGTCGCGACGCGATCTCTACAGACCCAAAGCGCATACACGTGGTAAATAAAGCAGGACTTCAAGCAATTCCTCCACAATTTGCCTGAGAGAGTCATCGATTGCTGCAGTGGAATGCTCACAGTCTATCGAAACAATCCAACAGTGGAGGCTTACCTCTCTATGTCACAAGAACAACCATCGATGTTGTTTGTCTTACTGAAATCGTGCGTAGCGTTATTTCTGTTTTCAAAATCCAGAATTAACCCTTCTGTGGTCGCCCCGATAATATGACGGATTTTGATTATTCGCCGATGTGAGGCATTTGGCCCATCCACTGATGGGGAGAGTGGAGGGTGTTTTTGGCTTCAACAGTTGAGGCTGTTTCCATCGACCTATCTCATCGTTCACCCAATTGCCACCGACCTGATAAGCAATCGGTGCGACAACCACTTGTAGAACGACTGTATAGATTCTGGCTAGGGGCTTCAATGACCTCCTTAAACGAGGGGACTTCAAGAATACTATTGCATATGGAGGCTTGAGTTTCGTGAAGGATGACGTAGGATCCCTGAAACCCAATTTCACTGTAGCTGGGACGAAATCATTCAGCATGTCTGCGTCTTCTACTTTGCATACGTCGGCGATGGAACCAAATTGTTTGAAAACAGCAACAAATTTGCGCTGTGTTTGGTATTCAGTTTCTATTTCAACTCCCCCTGCGTCAATTTATTTTTTTTCCTTCATGCACAAAATGTTGTCAAAAATGTAC
>LFNC01000084.1:6745-35714 GCA_001235845.1 Perkinsela sp. CCAP 1560/4 | reverse complement strand
GGGGGGGGGGTTCGCGAAACCGCCGTTTGGTGCTATGGGGGATCCCGGATTCTCCTGGAGGCGAGACGAGAGAGCTTCCACTCATTCTCTGTAAATCTAAGCACGGGATGCGATGAGCCCACATGAATAACGATAAAAGCAGAGGTCATGTGCATACGTGTCGAAAGGCACGTGCAAATTAAACAAATGGTCCAATCAGGTAGTCTCATTTTTATTCAACAATAAATCAAGAATACTTACTGAAAAATTGATTTTGTTTTTCATTTGGCATTTGGGTTTCGAAAATGTATACGCATTTTGTATTTAGCTCTCGGGAATGAACAGGGTTACGTCTTGGTGCGTTTATTATCAAGCATCTTCGTCGATGCGTTTTAGATGCATGCAGTTTCCTCGATGCATCGTCCGTCGCATATGGGTGCACTTCCCTAGCCCCAAAGAGAGCCTGCACTGATATCTCTTAGAGAACGCACTTGCATGCACCATCGCGCTAGGCTTTCAGGTGTATGTTTTCTTATTTGCATGCACACAGCACATGAGCGTCCTTCGTTCATCTCGACCACTAAGCTCAATGGTTGTTGAAGGGTTCGAACAAATACACTAGTCTGTGGCTAAAACTGAAAAGGGCACGTAAAGTGTTTAATTCCCCCAACTTGCTACTAAAATCTACTATTATATTCTATAATCTACTGAATAATAAAGCGCTTCCAGTCATTCAGCGTGCTGCTTGACTATTTTCGTATTCTTAACATTAACTCTGTCAAAGAGCTCATCAGAAATAGAAACCTCACCCGTAAGGTAATCATTGCATGAGAGTTTTAATTCTACAAGTCTTTGCGGGAGATCGCTGATATCCACTGGGCCAGAAAAGGTATTTTTGTCGACACGCAACCTGGCCATACTAGGCGGTAATTTCGTCAGATTCAAAGATCCGCTGAGCTGATTACTTGTAAGAAAAAGGTATTTCAGATTGCCTAGGAGTTGCGTCAGCACAACAGAGCCACTTAGGTGATTCTCAATCAGACTGAGACTTTGCAAGGATGCCGGTAATCGAGTCAANTGAAAACAAACAGAGGATTAGTAGATGTCTTCCCTCGTCTCGCCACCAAGGAGATTCTCCCCTTGGAAGTAATTTGGCGGTTTCCCGAACCTCCCCAAGGGCTGGGTACTGGTCCTGACCCACCACCTTGCGATGGCCATCAATAGGGTCGGCGCCATGACAGAAACACGACGAGGGGTTTAAAAAGGTTCTTGGCTTCCCCCAAAACTGGGGTACTGGTCCAACCCACCACGGAGAGGTGTCCTTTCGTCGGGTTAGCACTCAGCTGATTAGCAGCGAGACTGAGGCGTGCCAAGACTGCCGGTAATTGACTCAAATCAATGCTTCCGGAGAATTTGTTGTAGTGGGCGAAGAAATCTGTCATCGCCTTTGGAAGACTCCCGAGGTTTAAAGACCCGATCAACTCATTAGAGGACACATTCAGAAACTCCATGACCGGTGGCAAACGTTCGATATCTATTGATCCAGTGAACGCATTCAATCCAAGCTCCAACTGCGTCATAGCTATGGGTAAATTTGCCAGATCGACTGTACCGGTGAGTCTACTCATGCTGCCATTGAATTTCCTTACAGAGGAAGGCAGCCATCCCAAGTGAAGGGATCCTGTAAGTTCCCGTTCATCCCAGTTGATCTCAACCACTTCACCATCCTCCATTAGCACGCCATTCCATTCTTCAATGTCTTTCGGCTCATCCAGGTCTCCGCAAATCTCCTCTTTGTTCGTTATTCCGTCGATGACCATTTCCATTAATGTCTGCTGCGGGAGAGACTCGCGGTCAACCCTCCCAAGCGAAGAATCCACTGTGCCGAGGAGAAGCAATTCGAATCTCATTGAGTTTGATAATTGCATTCGAAAACCTATTGGCTACGCCTATAGTAGACCCGCAATGGAGAAAATGGACAAAGAAAGCATCTGCTAAGCCGAAAACTCAAAGCATAACACTGAAATGGAAGGCAGTGTAACTGCTGGCGCAACAATAGATGCCTGGCAAATCGCACGTACGCAAAATAAGCTGCACTTGGAAGTACTCCTATTGACGAATGGCGATGCGCTAGAGACCACTGGAACCCTAACATGCACAAAAAGCCGATCGTGCTGCTTGATGATCTATATTCCGTAACGTGAGTAGCTTAAAAATGCTACTAGCCGAAGCCGCTGAATATATAAACTGAAAATCATTGAACCATTGCTAGTGAAGCATACTTCTAAACGTATTTGCTGGAGTGTACTAAAACGAATAGAGATTCTGGGCTTAGTGTATCCAGAAGTCGATCCATATTGAAATAAGAATGCGTTTCTCTTTTAAGGAACGATCAAGTAACTATTACGCAGTAGTACTACCAATTTGAAGTGAGAGTTTGAGTAAACACAATAAGTGACACCTGTGAAGAAAACCACAGACGGAAAAGCCCTCCTCTACGAGCAGTATAATAAATGTCACTTATAAATGCATACATGTAATCTAATTTGGCGCTTTCTATCACTTTATGTGCCGTTTGATTATTTTTGTATTCTCAACATCAACGTCTTCAAAGAGCGCATCCGAAATAAAAACCTCACCTGAAAAGTCATTCTTTGACAGATTTAATTCCACAAGTCTTTGCGGAAGATCGCTGAGATCCACTGTGCCAGAAAAAGCATTTCTGTCGACACGCAACCTGACCATACTAGGCGGTAACTTTGTCAGGTTTAAAGATCTGCTGAACTGATTGTTTGAGAGAGAAACGAACCTGACACTGCGTGGAAGTTGCGTCAGCACAACAGAGCCACTCAGGTGATTCTCAATCAGACTGAGACTTTGCAAGGATGCCGGTAATCGAGTGAAATCAACGCTTCCGGAAAATTGGTTGGTACTGGCGTAGAAATGTGTCATCGCTTTCGGAAGACTCTCTAGCTTTAAAGACCCACAAAACATATTTTCGGAAACATTCAAATACACCATCGCCTCTGGTATTCTTTCCAAGCCGATCGATCCAGTGAACCAATTGGTTCCGAGATCTAATCTCTTCATAGATATGGGCAAAGATGCCCAATCAAGCGTACCAGTAAGTCCGCTTAGAACTGCAGCGAATATTTTTACAGAGGAAGGCAACCACTCCAGGTGAACTGATCCTTCGAAACCACACTTCCTCCACTCAATCTCAACGACTTCACCACCCTCGATTTTCAAGCCATTCCATTCTTCAATGTCTTTCGGCTCATTGACGTCTCCGCAGATCTTCTCTTTGTTCGTTATTTCTTCTATAACCATCTGCATCAATGCCTGCTGCGGCAGAGACTCCTTGTCAACTCTGCCAAGCGAAGGATCCACTGTATCAAAGAAGAGCAATTCGAATACCATAGTTATTCTGCGAAATCAAGGGGATGAAACATACAATATCAGCACGCTCACAAGAAAAATTGCAGGAAAAAACTTGTTGAATATCCCACCACCACTTGGAGCCTTACACACAAAAAACGAGAGATCCATGAGGTAAAAAAGTCAAATTCTCGCAAACATCAACAGCGTCACAATCTTCGTCTCGCATAAAGATACAGCGGATTCCTCCCAATCGTTGCTGTAGCGGTGTGTCATGCTACACGGGAAGTCGAGGTAAATCCAGTGACCCACAGTGGTTTTTCGATATGTAGAGATGGACCAACGATGGATATGCTTTTTTTCGACGAGCACAGTGAAGCCTCGAGAAATCAGATCGAAACCACTGCCGTAACACCTTAAAAGGGCTACCGCAGGTGAATTCTATGGCAAAAAGTGGAGTTTGACGACGACCTGCTTATTGAACAGTAAAAGCTTAACCTATTCGACATGCAGGAGCTCATTCGATTAAGTGAAGGCAAATCAATCAAGAAGAAGTGGGGAGATAACATCATGGATGATGAAGGTTCTCCCAGGCTCATGGACGCATCAATGGAGGACATTGATAGTGAGTTGAACATAACAGATTTCATTGCAATGGATGGTGAATATAGCATTCCAGCTTTAAGCAAAGCGTTTGCAGGCGTAGCGGCCGCATTGTAGATACGGGTTCGAAGGCAGCCAAAACGCCAAGTGAGAAGTGGTCATGGTGTTCCCATGACTGCCTTTTAAGCCGCTAAAAGAATGTCCCGAACAGCGTCGATGACAGAAAGTGGACAGGCAAGTTTGTTTCTTGTTGCTTGGCTTTTCCTAGCGCCATGGTTTGCTTTCCATAACACACACATAGGCCCACAATTTACCAAACAGAGGCTCCACAGACATTCGACCGGCAGATTGCTTGATTTTTGTCGCTTGACTCGAACGCACGCAACCGACTACTACTGTTCGGCACTGCACGCGGCACTCGTGCCCATGAATATATTTCTACAGGAAACCCACCACTCCGATGTACCAAAAATAGAATTGAACGAAGTCGAGCCGCATAAGCGTGCGATTGGCGAACAAAAACTCCTCGCAATGCGTCATGCACACACAGACAGACACTCTACACGGCGAACAGTATCCTTCCAAAGAATAACTGGAGCGGAATGGTGAGCCGAACAAAAGACACCGCAACGGCCAATGAAAAGAAAATGCTTGAAGACACTTCGTGAACCCACTGGCCAGTGAAAATGTCCTTCGTTCATCTCGATCACTTAGATACGTAAATAGCTGTTGAAAGTTTCCGACAAATACACTACCCTGTGGCTGAAAATGCAGAAAGGCAGGTATTTCATCCCTCAATTTATTACTATAATTTATTATTATAAATGAATCAGAGCTTTCGGTCACTCAATAAGCCGCTTGATTATTTTTGTATTTCGAACATCAACTCCGGAAAAAAGCGCAACGGAGACAAAAACCTCACCCGAAAGTTGATTGTATGACAGATTTAATAGTTCAAGTTCCTGTGGGAGCTGGCTGAGATCCACTGTGCCAGAAAAAGAGTTATTGCCAACATTCAAACGTGCCATACTTGATGGTAAACTCGTGAGGTCGAGAGATCCACTTAGCTGATTATTCAAAAGGTTGAGCCAAACTAAAGCTGCCGGTAATCGAGTCAAATCAACGCTTCCGGAGAATTTGTTGTAGTGGGCGAAGAAATGTGTCATCGCTTTCGGAAGACTCTCTAGCTTTAAAGACCCACAAAACATATTTTCGGAAACATTCAAATACACCATCGCCTCTGGTATTCTTTCCAAGCCGATCGATCCAGTGAACCAATTGGTTCCGAGATCTAATCGCTTCATAGATATGGGCAAAGATGCCCAATCAAGGGTACCAGTGAGTCGATTCCACGTGACCACGAATTCCCTTACAGAGGAAGGCAACCATTCCAAGCAGAGTGATCCGGTGAGGCCACTATAGGGACTATGGCGCCAATTAATCTCCACGACTTCACCATCCTCGACTTTTAGGCCTTTCCATTCCTCAATGTCTTTTAGCTCATTGGCGTCTCCGCAAATCTTTTCTTTGTTCGCTATTCCTTCGATAACCATCTCCATCAATGTCTGCTGCGAGAAAGACCCGTGGTCAACTCTCCCAAGCGAAGAATCCACTGTGTCGAAGAAAAGCAATTCAAATACCATATTTATTCTACGAAATCAAGGAGACATGAAATATTTTAGCCTCTCCACGATCGGAAGAAACATTTCGGGAAGGACAAACTCGCTGAATATCCCACCTCCACCGGGAGCCTTACACACAAAAAACAACATATTGATGAGGTAAAAAGTCAAATTTCCGTAGACACCAATGGCGTCGCAATCTTTGGCTCCACAGTGAAACAGTCGATTCCGCCCAATCGTCGCAGATGTCCTTGGTCTCTGTATATGTAGCGTTGACAGTACACAGTGCCTCCACCTGACGAAGGTCACTTTGCCCCGTCGACTCACGTCGTGACGTAACTCTGCTTCCAGTGTTCCCGTAGTGGCTGGTCAATGTACGGATTCCGAATTTCCATCGAGCTGAGATCACGCATAGACTTGCCTGATTTTGTGAGAATATCACCGAGTGACTTCCGCTTGGGCTGCGCCATTCGCGTGTACAGGGACTGATTCGCCGAGTACCGCGCCTGCTGGGTTCCGACAGGTTGGCTGGTGTACTGCGGCACGCGCACTCTGGCGCGCTGCTCGTCACCGCGCAGGCCAAGGTGATCATTGGTGAGCTTCCCCGGCCGTCCCGCGAAGAAGTCCTTGTAGTAGACGTCGTCGTAGTATGTGCGCTTCATGTGGTCGGGCAGCCGATTGTCGACGACTCTGTTGGGATGAAAGTACTCGGCCGATTGGACGGCACCGCCCGGGTGCTGCGCCATCATCCCTTTCCGCCGGCGGACTTCCTCCAGATAGGGGTAGTAGTTGTGGAGGAGGCTGCCCGCGACCTTCCCCCTGCTGTGGGCGACCTCGTTGATGCACCGGTATTGCCGAATGGCCTCGAAGACGCCTTTGACGGTAAGGTTCAGCGAGTCGCCCTGCGCTTGCTCCTTCCCGAGCTTGATAGAAATGCCGCCGGTTTTGAACCCGAACGCACACAGGATATCCGCATACATGGCGTGGGCCACTATCTTGTTGGAGGGGTAGAGCATTATCCGCTTGCCTTCGTAGTTGATGTTGACGGGGTACTTCACGCCGTCGTCCTCGAGGTCGACAGCGAAGCAGTTGGCAAAGGCATCGCGGATGGCCTCCTTCTTGGCCTCCTGGAGGGAGGGCGCGAGCCCGTCGCCGAGGCCGGCAATGCCCTTCCCGGTGCCGACGTAGAGGCACATGTGCACCCAGTGGCGGCTGTCGAAGGGCCCGAACTTGACGACTTTGCTTTTCGTCGAGACGACGTTCATGTGAAAGTTGCACAGAAAGCGGCCTCGGTGCTCCTCGGGGATCAGATCTGGGGTCCACCAGGTGTTGCTCCGCCATTGGTTGTACTCGGTGTTGAGCTTGTGCTTGAAGTTGAACCCCTCGGGGTAGATATCCGGGACGACCTTATACTCGTTGTGCAGGTCGATGGCCGTGTCGTAGCCCTTGGGGCCGTAGGAGTCGGCAGCGGCGACGCCCGCCTCGATGGGCATCCGGTGGTCGCGGTAGTAGATGGAGTGCCCGCTCTCGAGGTCGGCGTAGGGGTTTTGCATTTTTTCAAAGTGCCGTCGGGTGTAGCTCCCTGGGCGCATCCACGTGTAGTAAATTCGTGGGACGCCGCCCTTCCATGTGCCGATCGCTGCGGTGCTGTGCGACATTTTCTCTGGCGGTAAATAAGCGGGAACGAAAAACTAGGCAGTATCTACGGGAATTTCGCGCGAAGGGAGGTCATAATGGGGCCAATTTTTCTACTGACTGATTTCAGTTCATTCGGTAGATGCATCACCGTCTTCAGACGCGCACTACGAAATGTCATCATATGGAAGTGGGGGTGGGGGGTGAACTGCGAAAAATGCAGTCACGATTTGAGGTCTCAGGTATCGCAGGGAGTTTCCCGATTGGGAATTACTCTGACTAGAAACAGAAAGGGTTTTTTGCTTTCCATCGGGTTCGGGGGCCAATAAACACCGGATGATGATCCTTTCCGGCATTCTATAGTTTCATCACCAGTGGTAGAGAATATTTCCACAGTCCACCGTGATATAGATGGAGATTTGCCGATGGCAGGATAAAAGATGCGGGTAACCGAAAGAGAAAACTGCGAAAATACTTAGTGTGCCTACCTGGGCGCAGGCATTTGCCCAAGGCGAGTAAAAGGGCATAAGGGCGTATGGCTGCTGGCCTGTCCCTCCATCGGAGAAAACTTCCGCTCCGGGCCAACCCACAGTGATGTCAGGGATCGTCCAGCCAGAGTGACGCCTTCCGTTACTGCATCCCACATGAAAAGCGTCAGAGACGCAAGTCATTGTGCCCGCGCGAAAAGGCAACCAGTAGTCTAGGGACTAGAACTAGAGCTACAACGGCGGTGATGCCCAGATGGATGTATCCCCCTGACCCCTCAAGGGGAAAGCTTTTGATTGACAAGAGTGGAGACTGGGCGTTCTTCCAGACAAGCGTAACGTACAATATCCGAATGCACTTGTGCTTGAGAGTTGGCGCTGTAGGCACTAACTTGCCATCTCTCTCCGGCAAGGAAGTGTTTCTGGACAAAAATTATTTCGTCCATCCCTAAAGACAGATATTTTCGGAAGATTCGAAAGATCAATCAGTGCTTTCTTCCGATGGGAAGAATCGAATAGTAACTTCTACGGCTTAGCGTCAAGTTACAACATACAATCGGTCAAAGGCATCCAGCCGCAATATTTCACACGCAGAGATAGAAAACATCGTTTGGCGTCGGAGAGGCCGACTGCGACCTCGACGTGCCATCGCTGCACCCCGTCTACGTTTCCAATACAGAGCGTCACCAGTCAGTCCAATCAGTTTTTCATTAGTAAAATTTCCACAAAGAGAAGAAAAATTCGGTCGATTGCTTTTCAGTTGGACGATTTTACGTCTTTCCAAACAGAAGCCAATCTGAGAATATATACAGCCCGAAATCTATTTCGGATAGGAGGCATGGTGATATGCTACACGACGCCACTTCGGCCATCAAATTTCGGAAGCCGCACTTTCGAGGGGTCTTTTCGCTGCTCGTAGATGAGCGAGCCGATGACAATAAGGACCGCCAATCCCTGGCCGCTGTGTGTTGCGATTCGTTCCATGAAGAGCGCAGAGCGCTGCAGGTAGTTGGCCGCCGGGTCGCGCGTTGTGAGGTAATTCCAGAATCGCCGATACATTTTGAGGTATACTATACGATTACGAGACGAAAGCCAGCTACGTGTCAAATGAGAATACATCCGCTGGCCATCCAAGGCGTCAATTTAGCCACTCGGCGTGTACTCCACCGAGGAATCATCCCCGTTCGGTGCAGTATTGGGCTGGCCCGCTGGTGCGTTCGCCTTTTCCGGGAGCACGCTGGGGAGAATTCCCCGCTCCTGCAGCAAGCGGTGGACAAATTCACTTGGGTTCGGTGGCTCATAATTCGGATATGCCTTCAATCGATACTTTTTCGGGTCGACCGGCACTTCTGTGCCAATACTCACCGGCGCCGGCACGACCCGATCGTCCGGGACAGCCCGCGACTCGTCGTAGTCCACATGCCACCCAGGAGTGTCGCTCCCCCAGATCTGCATCGGCCGGAGGGACGACTCCCCGTGGAAGGTGATGTAGCCGAAAGCTTGTCCCAGCTTGCTGTCCCTGGGCGTGGGCTGCACGTGGCAGAGCGTGACGTACTTGTCGTACGTCCCTTCCTGCCACTCCCGGCGGTAGAACCGCTGCCCCCTCCCCTTGAACTTCTGCTGCAGCGCGAGCTGGATGAGGGTCTGCCCAGTGCTCCGATCGTAGTCGTGCCTCGCGACGATGTACTTGAGTATGTCCAGTGGGTCCTTTTGGACGGCTCGCTCGATCCCGGCGGGAAGGTCGTGGCCGTCAAGAATGGTTCGATTTCGGGTGTTCAGAACGAACGACGGGAAGCGTTCTTGAACAGCCGTCCATGGCATTCGCTTGCGGTGCGCACCACTGTGCAGGCGCCCCTTCGTTCTGGTGTGGAAGATGCTGCTTCCGCCTTGCCAGGACATGTCTGTCTGGTGTATTTCAAAAAAGAAATTGAAGAAATCGGTGTGTTTGAGGGATATATTCCCAAAAGGCAAATTTCCATTTTCATGCGATGGGAAAAGTGGACGAGACAGGCATATCTTACGAGGTTCGACGCGAGGCTTCCTATGGTCCCTGTGGTTGCACTGGTCGCTGGTCGCCCCACGTGCGGCCGAACGACGCTTTCACACGAAACTTCACGTCTTTCCAGTTCATTTCCGGGTACATCTCATGGAATATCAGATTGACGCCTTGCAGCATGTCGCGGAACAGCACGAGGCACTCCTCAAAGACGCTCTCGTGGACGTCAAACACAAAGCTGTCGTGGATGACATTGACGAGGAAGGCCTTCTGGCCGAAATATTGCCGACGCTTGAGCACAAGGGCCAGCCTGGACGCCATGACATTGGCGATCTCTGCCGCCAGCCCTTGCACGGGGTAGTTCTTCAGTAGTGTCGAGGTAAATTTTTGCATTCCAGCCAGCGTTGTCTGTACAAATCGGAAAGTCGCGCCCGTTGGAATGACCCCCTCGCCGATGTATATGGCAGCATTGTGGGCCAGCTTTTCGGGCTTCTGAATATCGGGCCGCAGGCGGTGCACCACCGCCTCGAATTCCTTGCAGAATAGACCCATGCGGGGATACCGCCGCTTCTCGTCGCGGATGAGCGAAGTGACTTGTTGCTCGCTCAGCCCAGACGTTTCGACAATCATCCGCTGGGATGCCCCATAGAGGCGCTGAAACGTGAAAATCTTGGCTCGCTCCCGGAGCTTGATGAGCTCGGGGTTGTTCTCGACTTTGATTTTGCGGATGAGCTCCTCGTAGGTGTACTGTGGGTTGAGCACGACGAGATTCCTCGTGTGGAAATCGATATTCGCGTTCATGTCGTCTATCATGCCCTGATCGCCGCAGAGGACCGCCATGGTGCAGATCTCAAGCATCGAGTAGTCGATCTCGAGGATGTACCCCTCACCGCCGAAGCGCGACGCGAAGGTTTGCCGAAGCTCCGAGCATTTCGGGACGTTGAGGATGTTTGGCGATTTCGCGGTGAACCGCCCAGTGCACGTCTCTGTGAAGGACAGGTTGGGGCTGATGTAGTTGCCGTTCAGGAACCCGGCCATGCTGTCTTGCGATAGGTAAGTGCTCCCAATGAGCCTCGTGAGCTTCATGATCTTGCACAGCTGGCGCGCTTCGGTGGTCCCCTCGTGGTGCATCAGCTCGTCGATCGACTTGGACTGCCCGACCTCCGACAGCTTCGCATTGGCGAGTTTATTCTTGTAGCTAATCATCCCCGGCAGCGTCTCGGGCTCCTCCGCTTCGCTCCTTGTCTGCGTCAGGAACGGATCATAGGGGGTTCCGACGAGGGCGCCAATGAGCCTCTTTGCGTTCCCGTCGCTCACCGAGAGCAGGTCGCGCCAGAGGTCCACGGCGACGTCGAGGAGGTGCCGCTGCATGGTCGTCTCTTTGTAGGTCACGCGGTTTTTGAGACAGACCTGCTTTTGGAGACCCGCCGACTGGGCGTAGAGAAAGATCTGGCTCAGGTCGGCGTAATGGACGGCGTCTGTCTTGAAGTTGATGTTTTTCAGATGTTTCCGAATGAACGGCTCGCCGTGTGCCATGCCGTTGGCCGAGAGGATGAGGTAGTCGACTGTGCCGGAGAGTTTCCCCTTCTCCACCTTGCCGGTCATCGGGTTGTACAGGACAAGCTCGACGATGTGGTCGTTTGTCGGGTTGAGCCCGGTGGTGTGATGGGCAGCGACGAGGAGGTGAATCGGCCTGCCAGCGGAGGCGGTGTGCTCGGCGGTACGTCGCATGTTTTCGATCTGCGTGGCGTCCGCGTCCGCTCCGGCGTACTTTTTGAGAACCTCTTCCGTCAGTTTCCCAGCCGCCGCTGCGAGGCTGAGTGCGACGCTGGGGTCCGCCGGGGTGATACCCTGCAAGAGATGCTCGCCCGGCGTTTGTTGCGTCGATGCAATGCGCCCGCCGAGGAAGAGCGTTTTCAAATGGGCCATATCGTCCCACTTGAAGTCAGCCCGCATCACAGAGGGGACGAGATGCTGCAGCTGGCACCGAATTTCGGTAATCTCATCCAGCATCTGCTTCCGGGCGATTGGAATTTGCGTCTGGTCAAAGTATATCCGGGCATGTCGCAGCTCGTTCACCATAATGGCGCCGGCCATCATCGACGCGATCGTTATAAACTGCCGATTGTCGATCGCCGCTTTCTTCTGCCGGAGAAAAAGCTCCTCGATGAGCGCTACTTTTTTCGACGGGTGGAGTGTCGGTGAGTCCATGAACCGACGCGCGTCCTCGAGCATTACGTCTCGCCGAGCCATGTCGCGTCCGTTCAGCATGTAGGCCGCGCTGGTGACGCACCACACTTTGCCTCCCCGAGAGAAGAACGCGTGCATGTCTTTGGACTGCCACAGGTCGTGGATCAGATCTTTGGCACAGAACGCCACGAGGCATTGGCAGTGTGACAGTGCGCTCACGTCTGCTGACTGCATCGACGTAGCCATCTGTGGGGGGCCGCCTTTCCGCAGCGTGGTGAGGCGCTCAAGCGAGTCGTGGCGATCGTACTGCATGCAGAGGTAATCCGTGTAGGACTGCGCGCAGGCGAGCTCCCTCTCGTATCTTCCCGGGTCAGTTCGAAACCCAAACCACTGTGGCAGGACGAATTCGTTGTCGGACTGCGTTTTGATGTGGGCTGGCTCGATGTCGACGGTCGCCGATTTTTCATTATCGAGCCCCCCGGTTCGGCCCATTCGGTGCATGACCGTCTTGCGGAACAGAATGTAGCTCACGAGGTAGCGGCGAATCGCACGGAGGGTGTCGGTCTGGACGCTGTAATTTTCGCTGACTATCTGCTGCCAGTTCTTCCACATGCTGATGGGCTTCCAGAGGCTGGAGTGCGCATCGGCGGTTTTCATCTTGGCACGAAGCTTCTTGGGGACAAACTGCCACAGCTCAAGCAGCTCGCACTTGAGTTTGACCCGGGCGGCGCCGGTGGTGATCATTTTTGCATCGAGCGTGTCTCTATAGAGGATGATGTATCGCGTGAAAGGCTTTCCGATTTTCTTCATCCAGTCGACGATGTCTTTGACTATCTGATGTTTCGTTCCGCCGGTGAAGCTTTGAGTGATATCTTCCTCGACGAGATAGACTTTACAGGTCATCTCGGATGTTCTCCCGCGAGCGTACTTCTCCCGTGGCACGAACTGGTACAAGGCAATGCCCCACGGTCGTGTCAGCAAGCAGTCCATCTCAGTGCCAGGCCCTGTCCCGAATGGGTTCAGTTTGTCGCCGAAAATCCGGAGAACTGCGTGGAAGTCCTTGCCAGACGATTTGAGCTCGACTTCTTCGGGCGTCAAATCTTCACCGGTAAAATTTCGCGGGGAGGCGACGCCAAGCTGTAGGGCAAGCGTTCGGGCGCTGCTTTCCGCCGGGGCGAAGTAGAGGTTCGGATGATATAACTGCATTTGACGGTGAAAGATGGGAACGTCAAAGGTAAATTCCACGTCCGAATAGCCCCCGCGGTGGAGACCGAGAAGCAATTTCAGCACGAGGGCCGTCGTGTCGCATGTGAACATTGCATATGATTTCCCGGGCGCCGATTGTCGGAGGAAGCAGATGGCCTCGTGTGCAATTTCCGGCAGAGATGCCGGGCGGTCATTGGGCATTTTCAAAAAATACGATTCGCCGTTGCGCATCGTCAGGCACACTCTCGTGTCATCACCTGTTACCATGACGACCTCCATGGGACGAACACACGCGAGTTGAAGTTTGGGTGTTTTTCGCTTTGTCGTACTTTCCTTCTTGCTGCGAACGAAGATGTGGAGCGCATTTGCTTGATCCTTTATGGATTTGACATCAACTGGGGTTTCGGCCTTGGGGCGGCCATACCGACGGCCTTGCGAGTGTTGGTTCAGCGACGGACTCAGGAGAATCCCCGTCGAGCCCATGACGTTGTGGATTTTATGTCGCTCCACGGCATCGACAATCGCCTTTCGATCCGCCACGTGCAGATCGACTTTGATTTTGTTTTGCGTGCAATAATTTATGAGTTCCTCGTCACTCATATGCTGTGCTTCGAAGGAGTAGTGGTGTCGTGTGGTGGATTGATACACCGAATGCGCACCTCCCGCCGTTCCGCGGGGAATCATAGGTGCACAGGGGTATCGTCCCAATAATCGTTTCTGCATTAATTGACTATCTCAAATAGATTCAGAGAATGAAAAAAACGTTTACTCGGTCGATTTGGATTTCCGCTTCAAACAAACGGAACTATAGGAAAAGCTGGCCCGAAGTATATCTTTCCTTCGTGTGGTACATACCGAGCGCTGATATCTCATCGACGACAACTCGACCTGGGGATAGGTTGCTCCTGACGGTCAGCTTTCCCGACCAGGTCTCATTGGTGTTCGACCGATCGAGCTCGAGCACAAGAAGAATATCGTTCCCGAAAATTGTTCTGCCATGGAAAAACGCATGGACTTGCGATCGATCGGCGATGTTCGTAAGGGGAAGTCGGAGCCGAAGCCCTATGCGATGTTGAATATCATCGATGCACACTTGTGGATCGACGATATCGCGAATCTTCAGTCGGTCTTCGTACTCCAATCGAGACCAGAGAAGCTTGTAGTCCTCGAAGAAAATATCGCTCCCGCAAAGGTATTTTCGAAGTGGAATTGCCACGGACTGCAATCCAAGGGTTTTGGTTTCACCATTGGGGGAAGTCGAGTAGTGCAGTTTTGCGAGGACGGAGGATGCGATAGTCCCAGGAAGTGGAATTCTGAGTGAGGCTGTTCCACTCGTGGAAGGATCAAGAGTGATACTATTCGACCAGTGTCTTCCGCCATCCGCGCGTGCGGGAACAAATTCAAGCGACACATTATAGAGACGATCACTGGATCTGTTGTGGAGAGTGGCCTGCATGTGTACCGACAGGTTGATTCTGGTCATCCCACAGGATACGTGGACGATGTCGTTCACGCTGCTCAGCGAAGATGCCTCGGCGGTATTCTCAGCTTGGAATGATGTCTGTACATGCGATGACTGAGGGAAAATGGAGAAATCCTTTGCAAATGCGTTTGCAAAGAGATCGGTTGGAGCATTCTCAAGCACTATACGGCAAATCAGGATATTGCGCTCTAGAATTTGATCCGATTCGGCAAAATCTTCAAGTTTCTTCAACCCCTTTCGAAGGTGTTCCAAAAGTTCTTCCTTTTGGTCGATATTAACTGGTGTTTGATGCGCTTTGGTGATAATCTGTGCGAGAAGAAGGGCGTTCCGTGAGAGCTTATCGGTATCGTGGGCAGCGCAGGCCGTGAGCTGTTCCAAGGCATGGGCGACTATCTTCACTTCTGATGCATTTTGAAGGGCGCTGACGATGAACGTGATCAAGCAGCGGATCTGGTCTTCCGAACAATCCATCTGAAGCATGTCAAACATCCATGATAAAATTTGCGTCTGCTTTTCCGGATATGAAGTAATGACACAACGAAGAAGCACCATTGTATTCTCCGCTTGACCCGGCAGGTGAAAGAGGTGTTTGAGGATGAAATTCATCAATGCTTCTATTGTGTTTGGGCTCGATGGGATTGCTGAGGAGAGAAATCTGACAAGTGGCTTTAAGATTGCGTGCGAATTGGGTTCTGCCAGTGCTCGTTTCAGAGATGCTAGGATTATCTCAACGCTCTTCGGGGACAACGCTGTTAGCAAGATATCCAATGCCAAAGTTTGCAACTGACCGGAATTGTCGAAGGTAATTTTGATTAGTTCTTTTAAATATTCATTCAGTTCGTCCGCCTTTGGCGAGTATTCCAGAATGAGACTCAAAGAGCGATACTTGACTTCATCGACTTCGGATTTTGCGGTCAGATTGAAGAAGGCCTGGAGCCCAAGGTGGAGGGCATCGGGCCTCTCAGGGGCAAGACTCAGTATTGTTTCGGCAGCTTCCAGGTGTATATACTCCTTTGATTCACAGAGAAAACACCGGCTAAAAGATAGAATAGAGTCAGTTGAGTATAATTCCCGTGGACTTTTTCGTAGTAGCTCAAATAAAAATCGAATATAAAAGTAGAAGTATGACTGTTCAAAAGAATTTCGGTCGTACTCACGTTTGACCTGTCGCATTTCTTTTTGAACAAAAGAGATGATCTTCTCAGGGGATATAGAATTTAACGTTTCCAACAACGCATGTTTCGTCATGGGGTCTGTGAAATTGGGCAGTATCTCAAGTAAGGTCTCATCAATGTTCACGAAGTACTTTGGTGACCGAGAATAAATATTCTTCAATGTGAAGATTGCATCTCTTCTGACAAAGGCTTCGGGATGTGTGCAGCATTCTAATACCGCGCTGAAAAGGGGGTCGACAAGTTCAACAAGCTTCAATTTGGAGACGAAACGTAGAGCAATCGATCTTATGAATTCATTAGAGTGTAACAGATCGTTACGCACGGAAGAAACCAGCAGCAATGTTTCAGGAAGCGTATGGCCCTCGAAGTCTTGTAGCGTAGCTTCTTCAAGATACAAATAGATGATCCTTCTCAGCCTATGGTTTTTTTCTGGAAGACAGTACTGGATAATAGGCATGAGAAAAGAATTTATTTGGTAGCCACACTGGCTCAATGCTAGTATGTTTTCGATTGCTTGTATCTTTTCACCCACCTTCACGGATTCCAGTCCTTTGCGAGCTGATTGTAAATCACATACTGCAGTTTTTGTTTGAACTACAAATGAGGACACAGGTCTTCGTGCAGAATCCATTGAATTATTGTTACTCGAAACGAGAATGGAGAAGGGCTAAATCGTTAGGTAGACATGGCACTCAAAGGCTGCTAGCGATTTTTCCCACTAGACGTCCCGCTACATGATAATATAACGAGCCACTCAAGCACTTGCATTTTTTTCTGTATCTGGGGGTTAGGTTCGATACAAATGTCTGTTCGGACATCTTTCTCTTTGATGATCGAGGGAGTTACATATAGAACAGGACTGCCGCGATGATGCCCGATGTACCTTATCTCTTGATTTGCGGAGATATGCGTCACGTTTGTCTTTCATGGGACAATAAAGTGAACTATGTCCTAGTTGATTACAATGATTGCAGTACTCATACGAAGAAGAGGAGGGTGCTTTTAGTTTGCTCTGATCACAATTATCTGCACGATGTCCGCATAGACCGCATAGACTACAAATTTCGGAGCCTTCATCAGAGAAAATAGGAAGTGGAGCTGCCTTCGGACATGACTTCGCATCAATAGATTCTTTTTTATCCATTTCCTTTTCGGTTTTATTCCGTGATTCAATTTCACACAGAAATTCACGGAGAGCTTTGAGTCCATTAGAACAATAATTCTCTCCTTCATTTTTTTCTTTTTCCATGCCTGCTAGAAATGCCTTTTTGGAATCATTGTATCGTTCCTGATGCATTAATGCATATCCAAGCCGGCCATACCCTTTAGAATAATTCTTACATAAATCAATGCACATCCTCGCGTCTTTCTCGGCATCTACATAGTTAGAAAGTTTGAGGTGAGCTGCACTTCTATTACTGAGCCACATATGGTCTGTTGGGTCAATATTAAGACCTTTGGTGTAGAATCGCGCTGCTTGTTCATATTGCCCCGATACGAAACAATCTTTTCCCTTCTTTTGAAATTGACCTTTGTAGAAGTCAATCTGCTCTTTTGATAGAGGCATTTCTAAACGTGGGGAAAAAGTCAAATTTGCCGAAGCAGAATGAAGAATTACGTTCTGTCATTGGTTTTCTAGTAGCTTATGCGGAATCTTATTCGGCAATCAAAAATATTTAGCTTACATCAACGTACTTATCCGAATCTGTCTTATTTACTTTCATGCTTTATGGTTTTGTGGTTAACTATCACCCCGTAAATGTAGAGATTCTTGTGTATATGCCCATCATTGTTTTTCGTTTGCGAATAAAATTTTTCATAAATTAGCAGACCTATGGATACTCCGATTCGAACGCCCGTTGAAGTTGAAAAGCTACTACGCCTCACAAAGTACGGTACTGTAGATGAAATAATTGAGGAAATCAGAAAGGGCCATAACCTTCTTAATGCCGAAGATGCTTCCGGCAGAACAATAGTTCATTTTGCTGCTTATTTAGGTCGTTGGGAACTTCTTGAAGCCATCTGCAGCACTTTTCCCACAGAGGTTGAAGTAGATCATGAAGATTTCGACGGGAATACTCCGATAGTGCTTGCTGCCAAGCAGAGAGAATTACGCGCGGTGAAGACATTAGTAAAACATAATGCGTCTTTAAGCAAGCGCCTGAAGCGAAATGCAACTGTGCTCCATCACGCCGCATGTATTCCAGATAACATTCTTGTACTCAAATATATCGCTGAAACCATTCCGGAGGAAATTTCAGCAATAATATCCGACTCAGAGCCTGGAAGTCCGTTGCACTGGGCATGTCATTCAAATTGCATCGTTAACCTCGCATTCTGTTTGGATGAAATTGGAATTCCGGTTGACACACTTGACTACTACGGGGGTTCTGCCTTGTTTGTTGCTGCAAGTCTCCAACATCACGACACCTTAAGATTTCTTCTGGAAAGGGGAGCTGATATCACAATAAAAGCAAAGGATGGCTCTACTGTTATTTCACATATCATTGAACATGATAAACCGGATGTTCAGTGTCTTAAGACGCTTTGCCAATTCGACTTTGAAGGATTCTTCGCTTGCTATGACAAGAGTAGTGTAACTGACGAGACCTTGCTCTATGAGCTTTCCAAAAGGAAACTATTGCCAGCGGAGCTTGAAGAACAAGCCGTGCGATTCAAGGCCCAGGGGGACAATAGCTTCCACGCAAAAGAGTTTTCGAAGGCTATCCGGTTTTATACTCTGGCTATCTCTTACACCCCCAAGAACAAGGTTCTTTTTTCGAATCGTAGTGCCTGCTATTTTAATACAGGAGGGTACCACAAAGCGCTCGCTGATGCGGTACACTGCATTTCACTGGATGACGGATGGGCAAAGGGGTATTACAGAGCTGCAGCATGCTACTACGAACTGGATTCGTACAAAAAGTGTGATTTTGCGTGCAGTAAAGGGCTTGTATTGGATCCATCATTGGGTTCATTACGTCAAATACAGAAAGACGTAAAAAATAGGCTTTGACGTTGGCTCTAGAGTGACCAATATACTCACAATTTCCCCTATGTTCAAACATATTCTATACAGAGATTTTGCGTTTTAGTAGGAGAATGGGAAACGTATCGAAGAAGGGAGTGGTACACAGTGATGTTCCATGTATACCGAAAACCGGCACCCCATGTGAGGACGGTCCGGTGTTCAACTTGCCACCGAAAGAGATAATTATGGAAGACAGTGAGTTCTCCAATAATTCTCCTCTTGGAGAGGAAGCGGGGTTTGAGTTTCTTCATATTGCACAAAGAGAAAAATCGAATGGAAACGACTTGGCGCGTCAATTGCTACTCGACCATTCGAAGAGCACCTCTCTGCAAAAAGAGTCACTGTGTACCATCGAGCTTCCTTCAACAGCTTTTACATTCAATGCCCAAACGAACGAGAAAGCGAGTGGCAAGGTAGGCAAACTCACGATTGACGACTCAGGAGGTGTTACTGCGACAATCTGCGGCAATACATACGATGTTTTCGGCCACGAACCCTATTCGAGCAAACAGATTATAGCTATAATTAGCGGATCTGATTTTGGGAAGGTCGCTGATGACGGTATTCATATCGGAAGTGTTTCCCGTACGCTGCGGTTTGTTCCCAGGATTGGATAGCACGTCTTCTTGTACGCTCGGTTCAATAAGCAGCACCCCTTGGGGCATCACGCTGTTTCAATGGGATAGCCGTGAACACCTGAGGTTTCGGAAAGTGCTATCTTCGCATGTGTATTAACCGACTCAGTAGTACCGCAGGCTTCATGGATTCCACAATCGTAGATTTGTGTATGACTCTATTCACTATATTGAACCATGCACCTCTTTCGGAAGCTCAGACCGTGCACAGTCTCGGGCCTCTGTCGGCGTGACCTGTCAACCCATGGATCGGCACTCTTTGCTTCCCCAGTAGCCTGTTACGCCGTATCTCACGGAAAAAAATCCGAGGAGAATCTCCATAAAGCGCAGCCCATATCACCCAACACCATCGAAGCCGCTTCGAGCAAGACTGATCCGAATCAACATAGCCCATTATACCAGTTTCTTTCATGCTGCGAAAAACTCAAAGTTTCTCCAGAAAACGGCGTCAATTCGAAAAACTTTCAAAAGTTCTTGAAAAAGCAGGGAGTAGAGGATAGCAAGCGTGTGCACGAAACGCTTCTCAACCATCCACTCCTTCAGCACGAAGGTAAAACCGCGGGCACCATCGCACTTCCCAGCTCATGTCGATTTATTGCGGAATATGACCGCATGGCCCTGTGCCTTCGATGCCAATTGCTCGAGAAAATAGATGCCATCGAAAAGTATGCGGCGGGCACTCCACAAGACGGCATCTCAGAAAAAGCGTTTATGGAAGCAATATCACAGATTGCGCTGGCATCCGACGAAAAAGTCGATGAGCGCTTGATCGTGTCTCTTCGGGGCGCATTGGCATACCTGTGGCTATTCGACCCACAGAGCATGCGGTATTACTCGGTTGGACGAAAGCTCACACAGATCGCCCAGATGCACGCACAGGATGTGATTTCCTTTCGCGCACTTCAGGCGCTCATCCAGCTACATTTCCCGATTTCCTGGACCTTTCAGCATCCACAACACACGCTGCCGGCCTTGTCGGACTATAGCATTATCCCATACGCACAGACGCAGCAGGCAATTTTGATCGACTGGAAATCAGTGCTCCACAAGGCGTGCGAAATCGTCGAAAGGGAGTTTCAAAAAAGCGTCGCCGACTCCCCAGAAGGGACTGTTTTATCACGAAAAATTCCGATGGAATGCTTCGATAACATTCTGAAGGATATAATTCCACACTATCCAAAGTGCATGCCGAAGGTGTTTTCACTTGAAAAGCTCATCGAGATGCACTTTCAGAGCGAATTCGAAATTTCAACTGACAAAGATGGAGTTTGTGAGGTTCAGCCTCAAGGGAAAAAAGATTCCGCCTGGTTTGAGGAACGGGTGCGGACAATCCTCCGTGAGAGCCCGTGCAAGTCCAGCGACGGGTGGATGGACTATGAAGCAGTCATCGCATCGATTGACACAATTGAAAAAACTGTTGTGACGCCGGCCGAATGCGGCGCCCAGTCGTGGCTCGATCTGCTGAAAACTACTCCCAATCTGGAGTATGCTGTTCAAATTCGTGTTCGTGAGAAACTCCCAAAGTGAGCTTCTGCTACATATCTGGCCCGCTGTTTGCCTTCGTGGCGACTATTTTTATCCAAACCAAAATTTCAATTTTGTAGACTGAAATGTAGACCCGCAGGGAAGATGTTGCACAGAGCCACGCTGACGTTCGTCCGCGGACAGTCTCCACCGACACAGCGCCCGCTCGACCTTGCGGGTGTTTTGAAGCGCTTGCCAAGCTGCACGAGCACTGCCGAAGTCGTCGACAATCTCAAGAGATATACAGCCCATTGCGCTGAGAATAAGTCACCGGCCGCCCTGGGTCCACACGCGCGAACTTCACTGTTTCGCGGGATTCCGGACAAGACTTTGCACGACGCCATTTACGCCTACTGCATCTCTGCCCGCATCATCCCAGATCTCCACGATTTAAACACTGATGTGCACGAGAAGAAATTCGGCTCACAAACGTACAGTGAACTGATTCGCACACAGACGACGACATCAGTCATCCTGGAGTATTGGGCGAAGCTTTTGCGAGCAAATGGCCCAGTCAGCGAAGAGACGCACAAGCTCCCCAGAGAATTGGAAGCCGCCGCCCTCTATGCGTTGGCGCATTGCATCGCAGAGAAGAAATTCACCGATGCGGTTCGAGTCTTTGACGACATCCATGGCCACGTGAAGAACCGCCTCTACTGTGACCCATTCACGAACAAGGCCCAGCTGGAGCGCCATCTCGTCGAGCTTCTGCTGGGTCTCATGGAGTCCGGGGAAAAGTACTCGACTGTGCGACGGGTGACGGATGCGTTTTACTTCCCGCTGTGCGACGCCCTCATGGCCACCAGCGACCGTCCGATTGTCGAGTCGACGCTCACAACAGTTTTGCTCTATCTTGCGGGATACGGCCATAATTTTCAGCAGATCGAGGGCATCTGGGAGGCTGCCCGGCTGGAGACCCACATCGATCGAAGCACACTCTGCGTGGCGATGTGCCGGGCGTGCGAGCTGCTGCGGTTCGATGGGATGAAAGCATCCGATTTCACTCGCCTCCTCCGCGTCATTGAAGAGGTCTATAATTACCAAATGCAGAGCGTCACCTTCGATGTCCACCACGAGCGGGCAATCATCGCCGTCGTGGAGCTTCTCGAGCTACTGGTGGGCGACTGTTTCCGAGACTGCACGTCCACACTCGGCCGGCTGAACGGGCTTGCACCGGTCTCTTCGTCTGGCGCGGCGAATCCCATTGTCGTCGGCCGATGCTTGAGCTTCGCGGCGCAAATCTTCCTGCGGCACGAGTTTACGACACTCTTTCAGCGGCCGTATTACTCGTCAATGTTAAAAGTCCTCACAACCGACCCGAAGCGGTCCGCCAATTGGACGAAAGTTATCCTCCTGGAGATGTCGCGGCAGGGGTATCGATACCTCACTTTCGACGAGCGATCAACGCTGGTCACCTCGACGTTGCTTGCGTTTACATGGAACGTCCAATCGCTTTTCCAGACGGAAGCGGACGACGTCAGTCGGTTTTGGGACCTTTTCAAGATGCGATCCGCAGGTGGGGATGAGTGGACAATTTACAGCGCCGATCACTTCGACGCATTGCTGTTTGACGGCGCAGTGGTCAGCGGACTCTCTGGTGGGCGAATACGGGAGAAACCGACGAGCGTCGACGAAGTGTATCGACCAGCGCATGGCGTCGCGAGAAACGATGCCAGACTCTCTGGGCTGCTCGTTCGATTTTGGCTCCGAGCCGCGATACTTTTGGCAGTCGTGACGTGCGTCGAGAAGGCAAGTAAATCCCCAGGTGCCACCGACTGCCGTCTTTGGCGGTCTTCCGAGAAGTGCCTGCGACTTCTGCGGGCAGAGATAAACAAGCAGTACCCGTACATATCGTCCACCATATTGCGACACGCCGGTGCAGACAGCACGCCGATCTCCGCAAAGACGTTCGAGGCGCGACGGCAACAGCTCGTGCGAGAGAATGTCGTCATCGAGCTCGCAAGTACACTCGCAGCACGACCGACCGGCCATATCCTGACAGCATCGGCGGTGAGGTCCACGGGGTTTGATTGTATCCCCATCACGGAAGAGATCGTCTGGTGCTATCGGTGGGTGTTGTCGAGATTCGCCTCCCATGCGACAGGAGCTAACGACGCTGAGGTTTCAGAGGATTTCCACCGCGTACGGATTTTTCAGTATTATCGGGTCGCCTGCGCCCTCGAGTCTCAGTGGGGTGCCGCCACGTTGACGGCCTACGCACGGTCTCTTCACGGCCCGTCGAGCGCAGTTGTTTTGTAAGTAGAATTTGTGTTCATTCTCACCTCGAAAGGGGATTTTTCCTGCATGTGAAAAATTCACATCTTTTCATGTGTTTGCAATGCATTTTAAAAATGCCACGGATCTTGACAAAATCATCCCAGGACGAGACGATATGCACCCCCAAGCGCAAGCTCACGCAAAGCTCGAGGCACGGAAGCGCATCGAGCACGCGGAAAAAACGGTCGAAAGAGATGATTGCCACCGCGCACCACTTGAAAGGCCTTGTTATTGAAGTCGATGGCGAGGTTCTCAACGATGATAACGGCATATTTCTTCGAGCAATCTCCAAAGGTGATTTTGATCTCGCCGAGCTTCTCCTGCAGCTTCAGAGCGTTGTCGAAAAACTCGAAGAAATCGGCGAGAACCCGGGAGATTTCGATGTATCAGCGCGAAAAATCCGTCACAGGGCGCCGTCTTTTACACCGGCGGAGTCATCTCCTGCTGCCACGCGGGCTAGTACGGGAAAGCCGCTTGCCACTCCTTACCGGAGTGTCGTCCACGATAGCGAAAGCGAAGCGAGCCCTCGAACCTCCGCCACGCCTGGACGAAAATCTCGCTCGAGCACAGCTGGCACGGAACCTGTCGAGAGAGAAGAGAATGCGAGCAAATCTGCCGTCGAAATTGTCACGCCGAAAAAGACTTCTGAGAGAGTCAGCGAGGGCGTATCGCCGGACCACCCAAAGGCTCGACTCTCAAAATCCCCGACATTTTTCGAGCGCATACGCAATAGAATATCTTTCGGATTGACCTCGTAGTCGATTGACGCCCACTTTTCTATTTGTGTGCGATTTTAGCTACACATCCTATCTGGTACTATCCGCTTTTCATCTTCTCAACACATGGGATTCCCCAATGATGAGCGCATCGACCTCCTCCCCCAGCGGAGTCCACACGACCAGAAAGCCGGGATGAGAAGTCACCAGGGCTCGCAGTCAAATCTACCAAAAGTCGGAGAACCCCAGGCGGCGTCACATCCGCAGCCAGACCCAGCAATGTCTTCCATCTACGCTGTCGAGCCACCGGCCACCACTCCAGCCGAGGCAGTCTCCCTGCCGCCATCGCTGGACAGCACGCTCTGCCGCCCATCACGCATTGTGGCCATCACAGTCCCTCCGCGGGGTAGCTTTGGCAACTTGACCGACGCGAACGAGGACGAGTTCCATTTCGTGAATCACTTCTACGAAAGCATTCAGCGGCTCGGCGAGGTCGAGCGGGTCCTCTGCTACCGCGAGTGCCTCCCGAACGGCACGACGAAAAACCGCATGATCGTCGCCTTCGACGAGCTCGAGCAGGCCGTTGAGTGCGTCCGGTCGCTCGATCGGCGGCCTTTTATGGGCACGAAGCGCGTGACGCGGTGTCAGTTTGTGCCGCTGCAGCTGTATGATAGACTGAAGACACTCAAGCCGGAATAGGTAGTTCGGTGGTGTGTCTTTTGCGGGCTGTGTGCCCTTTGTGATTTTCCTCTCAAAGTCCACCCGGAGGGCATTATATACTCCCAGTCCCTACTTTTAGTAAACATCTCCATGTCATCCTCCACAAAAAACTGCGAGCCAAAGGACCACGATTCCTTTGATGACGACTCCCTGCCGAAGGACGTCCAGGTCGTGACGACGTTCGACAACATGGGCCTCGAGACCGAGCTCCTCCGCGGTATTTACTCGTACGGATTCGAGAAGCCCTCCGCAATTCAGCAGCGCGCGATCATCCCGTTCATTAAGGGCGGCGACCTCATCGCCCAGGCCCAGTCCGGGACCGGCAAGACCGGCGCGTTCGTCATCGGCACACTGCAGCGCGTGGACTACAAGAAGAACACTTGCCAGGCGCTCATCCTCTCGCCCACCCGAGAGCTCGCGCTCCAGTCGATGGAAGTCGCGCAGCGCATCGGGTCGTACATGAAGGAGAACGCGGCGAAGGTGCCGTTCTGCCACTCCTTCGTCGGTGGCACGAAGGTCCAGGACGACGTCTCGAAGCTGCAGCGCGGCGAGGTGCTGATCGCGATCGGCACGCCCGGGCGCATCTACGACGTCATCCAGCGGGAGCACCTGCGCACCGGTGACATGAAGGTCGTCGTGCTCGATGAGGCGGACGAGATGCTCAGCCAGGGCTTCGCGGAGCAGATCTACAGCATCTTCAAGTTCCTGCCAAAGCACATCCAGGCGACGCTCTTCAGCGCGACGATGCCGGAGGAGGTTCTCGCACTCACGAAGCAGTTCCTCACGACGCCCGTGCGCATCCTCGTCAAGAAGGAGATGCTCACGCTTGACGGCATCAAGCAGTACTACGTCGCGGTCGAGGAGGACCACAAGCTCGAGACGCTGTGCGACCTCTACGACTCCGTCAGCATCGCGCAGAGCGTCATCTTCTGCAACACCCGCAGAAAGGTCGACTGGCTCGCCGCTGAGCTCAACAAGGAAAACCACACCGTGTCGCTCATGCACTCCGACATGACGAAGAACGAGCGCGAGGCCGTCATCCAGACCTTCCGCAGTGGCGAGACGCGCGTGCTCATCACCACCGACCTCCTGGCGCGCGGCATCGACGTCCACCACGTCAGCATCGTCATCAACTTCGACCTGCCGACAAACCGCGAAAACTACCTCCACCGCATCGGGCGCTCCGGGCGCTTCGGCCGCAAGGGAGTCGCCATCAACTTCGTCACCGCCAAAGACTCACAGTCCCTCAAGGAGCTCGAGGCGCACTACCACACACAAATCGACGAGCTTCCGATGGACTTTGCAACGCATCTGGAGTAGGCACAGAGGGGTCGCTCAGGTTGACATACAAAATAGAACAACAATACTACAAATAGCTTCGATTGACGGAATGCGAATAAATTGACATTTTATGCAATCGATTTTCGGCATGGCCAGGCGGGGGTCGGCCCATTGTTTTTCAGGTTTTCTTTGTTTGTCTACTTTTTCACTCAAATGATCGAAAAAAGCAAGCAAACCGTCTGTCCCGATTTCAATCTTGAGAACGGATTCTGCAAATCAGGCGAAGGTTGCCTCAATTGTACAGTATCCGTTGCCTCCCGCTCTCTTCATTTTTTTATCACGCTATGAATATTCACTGCGTGTACTCCTCGACAGCGCTTTTCTCCAAGCGTATGAAGCACACGCGCTCGCACCATATTATTAAATATCGGCACAGATCCGTCGCATCACATGTCCCTCGGATGTGCCGCCGTTGAGGACACAAATTGCACTGCCCTGCAATAAATTCAAACCATCTCTTGAAGCTCATTCTCAACCTGGTACACTCTTTGACACGGAATCCGCTGTATCTTTATCCGAGCCGAAGATTGCCACGCTGCTGGTGTTCGAAGAGATTTGAAATTTTTACCTCATCGATATGTTGTTTTCTGTGTGTGAGGCTCCCAGTGGCGGTGGGATATTCGGCAGATTGGACTGGCTGTTGACGTGAAGTTCGTAAACGCATGTTCCCACAAATCGACAGTGAGCGAGGGCCACATGCCATATGATTAAACACACGCGTTATATGGCATGTTGACTATGCGAACTCCGTTCGAGCTTGGATCATAGACCATTCAGGTCCATCCAATTGCCAGGTGACTATTGGCGTATTGCATATACTCATCGTAAAGCTTTGTAAAATCGGTGTTTCGAAATGTCTCCTTGCCCTTCTCCCAAGAGGGTTGTTCTACGGTTGATGGGCTCGTCGATTTCGCCCGAATAATCTGTGAAGACTGAAGTGCCTGAACGAGGTTGGGATAATCTTGCGCGAGAACACTTTGCTCTGTGTCTTGAATTTCTGTAGTTGCGTTCGACTGGCTCACTTCGAGGTTCTTCATGCACCGAAACATGAAAAAATGATTGAATATATCGGACGATACTTTATGCAGACCTGATCGAAAGGACGCTGCGCAGCTCGGGTCGGCAAGCAGCTGCGCCTGTGGAGAATGTTTCTGGCACCCAACTGGAACGCTATTGGCGGTTTCGGGAAAGGAAGCGCTCCCAATGACGAGTTCGGCTATTGGGGCTTTCCAGTCTGGATGGAGAATATGCTGAATGGATTCGCTTTCGTCTTTTGCTTTTGACTTGACTGTTTTGAGCATCCCTTTCGACGCCAGCCTGGTGGAGATATTTTGTACCTCCCCAACTGGCAAGTTGGGATCGAAATAAATCTCTCTCGAAGGACCGAATTTCGGGTACTCATCTGCCGTTGGGCGAATTCACTATCGCTAAGTGTACTTCCCAGAAGGTAATCAAGTTGCTTCACCGTGTGATCTACTCGGTTGAGCTGTGCTGTCAGCTGGTGTTTTTTCACCCAACTTTCGGTTTTGTATAGGCCTGTGATGGTTTCCTTCATGGATGATGAAAGAATTTCGTCCATTGCCTTCGGGACATGGACCGGAAGAGTGGATCGTTATGCGAGCCGGAGATTGCGACGCTGCTGGTGTTTGCGGATATTTGACTTTTTTAAAGAAACCCCATCGATCTCTCGTTTTTGTGTGTATGGCTCCAAGTGGCGGTGGGATATTCAGCAAGT
Source organism: Perkinsela sp. CCAP 1560/4 (assembly GCA_001235845.1). Classification (NCBI taxonomy): domain Eukaryota; phylum Euglenozoa; class Kinetoplastea; order Prokinetoplastida; family Perkinselidae; genus Perkinsela; species Perkinsela sp. CCAP 1560/4. Next base: position 7,983 of record LFNC01000084.1, on the reverse strand, counting down.
TTTTTCCCGCAATGTTTCTTGTGGGCGTGCTGATATTGTATGTTTCATCTCCTTGATATCGTCAAATAACTATGGTATTCGAATTGTTTTTCCTCGACACAGTGGATCCTTCGCTTGGCAGGGTTGGTCACGACTCTTTCTCACAGCAGACATTAATGGAGATGGTCATCGAGGAAATAACAAACAAAGAGGAGATTTGCAGAGACGCCGATGAGCCGAAAGACATTGAAGAATGGAAAGGCGTGACAATCGAGAAGGATGAAGTGGCTGAGATCAACTGGGATGAACGGGAACTTACAGGATCCCTTCACTTGGGATGGCTGCCTTCCTCTGTAAGGAAATTCACTGCGTTTAACAATAGACTTACTGGTACCCTTGATTGGGCATCTTTACCCACATCTATGAAGGCATTGTACCTCAGACNCAGCTCCCACAAGGGCTTAAAGAATTGGACCTGTCGGAAAATACGCTTTCGGGTGAGGCTTTTATTTCGGGTGCGCTCTTTGACAGAGTTATTGTTCGGGATACAAAAATAATCAAGCGGCACTTGGAGTGATTGAGTAGATTATAGAATATAATAGTAGATTTTAGTAGTAAATTTAGGGGATGAAATACTACGTGCCTTTTTGCAGTTTTAGCCACAGAGAAGTGTATTTGCTCGAACCTTTCAATCACCATTTAGTTGAGTAATCGAGATGAACGAAGGGCGCTTTGACTAGCTGGGTTTTAAACCACGGACGATTGAAATAGGGAGCAAAATAGGGAAGGCCTCCCTAGTCCATCAATCATTCACTTCAAACCTTTCATGATGAACATTTCAGCGTACTCAGTTAGCAATTCTCCGCTGGCGAGCCTTTTTTGTGCCGCGTCTCAATGCTTTGCGTAATGGGCAGCTTGCCGAAAGCACAGCGCGTCAAGAGCATAAAGTGGCTCCATACAGCGCCCTGGATGAAGCATTGAGTTGCCGCTTTCTACAGCGTTGCTTGTCCTGCTCCCGTACAGAGTCCTGGTCTTGAAGTGCGGCCAGCGACACCAGGTCTTCGGGTTGATCTTTGCGATATAATCCGCTGATCGAGAAGCTTTTAGTTCGTGAAATAAAGTATCTTGCAATTGTCTACAGAGAGAGAAAAATAGAATAGCTTGCCGCAACAACAGAATAATTTACAATAAAACGCCCATTTTTTCGTCTATTAGGCAAAATAATAGCGCCCTTTTTCGTCCATTCCCCTATGTATATT
>LFNC01000083.1:0-36083 GCA_001235845.1 Perkinsela sp. CCAP 1560/4 | reverse complement strand
ATCGCATCTTGAAAAGCGATCTTTCTCGTTTGAAATAATTTTGCTTTTCTTACTTGTTTCCATCCCTCTGAAATGACGACCCTCGAGCAAGAGTTTCAACGAGCAGTTGAATTTGTTCGTACTCCAAATTCGGAGCATACGATAGATTTCGACAGTGCAGTGAAACTTTTGTTTTACGGACTCTACAAGCAGGCGACTGCTGGCGATTGCAATACTTCCCAGCCATGGGCCATTAGCTTCGAGGCACGAGCAAAGTGGGACGCATGGAATAATTTACATGGGATGACCCGTGAAGACGCCATGGAAAAATATGTCCAGGAGCTTCGAGCGCGGGTGCCCACGTATGCCTGAAATGTTGATGAATTGTACGCTTAGTGACGGACCGATATTTGACCTCAGCCTTTTCTTTCTTGATATATTTCCTTCAGTGTTCAAAAATCAGTCAAAACGTTGTATGATGAACCCACCACACCGGTCACAGCGCTGTGCACTGAATGTCAGTGGCCTCTCCAGCGCCGGCGTGTACACCGAAAAACACCCAGCGTGGTTTCCCCCAAGCGGGACGTTAAGCCCACAGCCGCAACTTCGGGTGCTCAACTCCCTAACTGAAACAGTTGAGCCTTTTATTCCACGCGACGGGCGGACGGTGAAATGGTACGTTTGTGGCCCCACTGTGTATGATAGTGCGCACATGGGCCATGCACGAGCTTATTTGACGTTTGACATCATCAGACGAGTGATGCAGGAGTATTTTCAGCTGAACGTCATGTACCAAATGAACATTACTGATATTGATGACAAAATTATCAAGCGCGCGCGAGTGAATTCCCTGTTGAAAGCATATACCGAGAAGGTGAAAAACCTAGAATATTCCGTGCTCGACACCGATATCGGCCATGCGTGTGCAATGCATACAGAACAGCTTTCGTCGAGGCGGGTAAGCATCGGGGATGCACTTCAAGGCCCTGTGACGAGAAAACAAAAAGATGAGTTGGAAGAAAAAATGAAAGAATTATCGTTAAAAGTGGAAAGCTTAGATGAGACAACTCGGTCGATCGAGAAGCTTCGCTCCCAGTCATTCGCAACAGCGGATGAAAAGATTTCCGCAGTGCTGCGCCTCTCAAGGGATATCCTCGGCGAATGGCTCGACAAGGAGAATCATGGGCAAACCTTCGATAACGAAATTTTTGAAAACCATGCACGAACGTACGAAAGTGAGTTTATGGAGGATATGGCAGCTTTGAATGTTTTGCCACCCGATCACATCTCCCGTGTCACTGAATTTCTTCCGCAAATCATTGCATTTATCCAACAAGTCATCGAGAACGGATTCGCGTACATCGGAGCGACGTCCGTTTTCTTCGACTTGAATGCCTACGAGCGTGATGGACATGCATATCCCAAACTCAAGCCCATCGCGAGCGCTTTGGACAAGAAGACTTCCGCTTTCGAAATGAGTGAGAGTGAAGGCGTCATGTATTCATCAGCCGATATCAGTGACAAACAGAATCCAAACGATTTTGCCTTATGGAAATTCAGCAAGCCTGGAGAGGCATCATGGGAAAGTCCTTGGGGCCGAGGTCGGCCGGGCTGGCATATTGAGTGTTCGGCCATGGCCTCTGAATTCCTCGGCGCGAACATCGATATTCATGGCGGCGGATGGGATCTCAAGTTTCCACACCACGACAATGAAATTGCCCAGTCGGAGGCGTATTGGGGGAACGGCCAATGGGTCAATTATTTTCTCCACGCCGGCCACCTCCATATCAAGGGTCTCAAAATGGCCAAAAGCCTCAAAAATTTTTCCACCATCCGTGAGACGCTGCAAGATTACACTGCGGATGATATTCGCATGGTTTTCTTGCTGCAGCCATGGTTCAAGCCGATGAACTTCTCCGCACAAGTCATTGCCGAGGGAAAAGAAAAGCTTCGTGTCATTACAAGTTTCCTCGGCAACACAGATGCTGTCTGTCGGACCGATCCTCTCCACCGCCACCAGCCTCTAGGGGAGGGTGAGAAAGCACTGTACGCCAATGCATCAGAGACCAATAAAGTCATACACGACGCACTGTGCGATAACTTGAACACTCCACGCTGTGTGGAAGGCATCCTTGAGCTTATTTCGAATGGAAACAAATACCTTCAGAGCACAGTCGACAACGCAAGTGGCCCCACCCACGCAAACACGTCGCTTCTCCGACGAGTGCAAACAGAAATCCGAAAGCCTCTGGAAGTATTCGGCTTGAAGAGTTTATCACACGACAATTCGCAAGATACCAAAGGTGAAGCCGTCCAAGATGGCATTCTCGACGCGTTCGTTTCGTTCCGTGACACTGTCAGAGATATTGCGAAGAAAGAGAAGGTCAAAAGTCTCTTTTCAGCGTGCGACGCGGTACGGGATGAACACCTCCCACCCCTTGGTGTTCGGTTGGAGGATAGTACGCAAAGTCAGTCCAGGTGGAGATATCAAAATCCAGTGGATATTATGAAAGAAATCCAGATGAAAAAGGAAAGCGAAGGAAAGAAGAAAAAGTGATTTGGTGAATGTTCAGCATGAGAGTCTTTGCGGTTTTTTGACATCAATATTGTGATCTTTATGTATTTGCGAATATTCGCCATTTCACTACGCAATCCAACACAGTAATGCAACGCCGGGTAAGGTTGGGCTCATTGTCGAGGAATTACTGTGTGCTTCGATCACCATCCCATGCGTTCCATGACTTGCAAAAGCACTTTCCACAGGGACCCGCCAATGGAAATTCGCCCGGGCAAGATATTCTGCGGTCTGCCATGAATGCTGTCCAGCAAATAGCCTCAAACTCGGAGCATCTTCCTATGCGACCAGGCAACCATGGGATGGTTGCGTTTGGGATAGGAAAGGACGAACACGGCCGAAACATTGCTCGATTCGGAAAAGTGGTCAAGAATGATGCTGGAGAAACCACAGAGGAAAAATTTGTTGAAAAGTGCCTCGACCCGGAGCGGGATGGGCTGACTGATTCACAGTCGCCGCCGAATTTTGCAGAGGATGACTGCATAGAAGTGGAAGCGATCGAGGTTACACCTGATGATAGAAAGCTTTCATGAGGGAAATAATCGAAAAAACTGTGTAGTTGTCATGTGAATACAAAAATCGATTCTGTCGAGATGGTCTGTGAGACTGGGCGCAATTGTCTCTTGAAAGTTGTCGCCACTTTGTGCCGAAAATTCCTTTGGGAAATTTTGCCAGCTAAGTGAAGTGTACCCCTTTCATTGTTCTTTTTTTGGCTTTGAGTCATGCAAATGCCTTTCTTGACCGAAAAGCAATTCATCATTGCCCTTCAGCCAGTCCGTCAGAGAATAAGTCAGATGCTGAAAGATCAAACGCAAGCCGCTCGTGTCGCGCATCTCACCAAAATCGAAGAATCCTTACTTGAGCACAAACGATTACACTCGGAGGTATTCACTTGGTGCGGATTTCAGTTCTACCAAAAGCATGTCAGTAGGAAAACGCATCACGTGCCACCGAAAGGAAGCATGGATTACTTTTCTCCCAGCGAATTCCCGCGAGACCTTTTGAAATGTGCCTATGCGTCGAACGTCGAATCAAACATATTTACAGAAAGAAACTCCAGCTATCTGTTGAATACGACGCACATTCGCGAAAACATCTGCGCCCACGTCGACGTGCTCGATCAACACAGGGGCTCAAAGGCCTCCACCATGGCCATTATTCTCCGGAAGGCACGAGTGAACCTCAAAGATGAAAAGTTGCTCATGCGCCTGGCGTACAAAGCATGGGTGGCATCAGAAGATCGAGAGGTCGATCAGATTTTTCTCATTTCAATCAATCCAGACTTTGTCGGGCCATTCTCGCTGGAAAAACTTGACTCTTTCTTTGTGTCGCAAAATGTGACTTCCCAAATTCGCGAACGCATGGAGACAATGAACGCCGAGAAGATCCACTCACTAAGCACAAGCGAGCCTGTCGCTCCAGTTCCACAAGACATCACCCCCATCACCTCAAGCCAGAGCGTATTGAATCTTCCTCGAATATCCGGTAAGCAAATGGAGTCACTTATGCATGCGAATATCACCCATGTCAATTCACCCCTCGTCCAGACAGATTTCGCCTGGTCCGCTGAGCAGAAAAAGCACATTGACCTACGCCTCGCCGGTGAACCTTTCATCGACCGAGTGAATCTGGCCCAATTTCTGCTTAACTTTCGGTTCCCGAGGCACTACATTGACTTCGAGACCGCCTCGATCGATATCTCTCCATGGCAGTGCAAGCCGTTCGAGGCAATGCCATTCCAGTTCTCGATGCACGTCCAAGACGATGCGAAATCGACCGTTCGACACCATTCCTACTTGCACCTTGATAGTCGAAACGACCCCATCAGCGATCCTCGCTTGCAGCTTGTCAAGTTCCTCGTGGACTCCTGCGGTTCCTCTGGCCATACAGGTGGTGTAATCGCGCATCATGCAAGTTTCGAGCGAAGAATACTTCAAGCTCTCGAAGCGCACATGCTTGCAATTGGCGAAAAATCACTTTCAGACAGCCTTCGCAGCATCCGAGAGCGTATCATCGACCTCGAGGATGTTTTCAAGCAGTTTTATATTGACCCACGCTTCCTCGGGTCCACATCGCTCAAAAAAATTCAGCCCATCGTTGTACCCATGCGGTCGTATGGAGACCTCCAAGGGTGTGTGTCGGATGGTCAGAAGGCGAGTGAAATCTACGCCCTGTGGGTGTCACAACCATTGCCCGCGTTCCGTGTGCGTCGACTGCGGAATGCACTTCTTGAGTATTGTCGACTCGATACGCAAGTTATGGTCGATATCGTCGAATTTCTTGAAAACGTCGTGCGAACAAAATAGCAAAAACGAAATCTTGCCGAGCTGTTTATAGTGATCTTTTTTTTTCCAGCGCAAATCTTGCCAACTGTGATACGCACCCTGTTCGACGTGTTATACTTCTCGAAAAATATCGATGTGCGATGCATGTGACAGAGCCGACACTCGTTTTGGAGGTCATCTAATTCCTCTCACGATCCATTTTCAGTCCCTTGTATGATGATTTCGAGGCATTTGTCGGAACTTTGTGAAGAAAAGACATCGATTGCTACCTTAATGAATTCTCTGATTTCAATATTCGGTTTGTTTACGTTGACATTTTGCTTGTCAGCCTGGCATAAGCTATTATTCTTTATCGATTATTTATCAGCTTCTTCCCTCTTGTATGAGTATTTCATTCTTCGAAGATAGGAATGAATCGCACTTTCGATATTCTATCATATCGTTCTCTGTGAGATTGGACAAGTAGCGGTCGCTTTCAAGTGGACTATAAAGCGTTTGGTCCTCCGTGGGAACATCATAGTCTCCGTCGATGACAATCGATCGGAGAGTCTCGTCGTTCACGAGGGTCCTGATTTGAGAAAGAGACAAACAGGGGGAAATTTTTAGAATATCGTCGACTGACTTTGTCACCATCTCGGTCTTTGTGGAAGAACGGCCTTTCTTGTTCTACTTTCCTGACAGTACGCGTGAATCACCTTTCGCTTTTGCTTTGCAGAGTACGCTTTTCTAGTTTTTCTGGATTTTGACCTTCCCGTGGGGAGCGTTCTGCTCGGGGTTATGTCCATAGTCCCGACCATCTCCAACAACTTGGAACAACTTTATTGTGCTCAATTGTTTTTTCGGATCAATACTCCAAAATTCGGTCTCAATTTATGTACAAAGCAGAATATTTATTTTATGTTTGTGACGCAGAATATTTTGCTTGGTTTTTCGGATATTTCTATATTTCCCACATGAGCGGTTCTGGGGTCCCCATAGAGACTACAGACGAAGCAAAGAGCTTCTGGCGCCTTCCCAGTGTGATTGAAAATACTACCCGTCGATGGGAAGAAGCTCTGAGCTTCGTCCAAAATTCTCAGGAGTCGAGCAACTCGCAGGTTAAAACGCAACCTGACGAGGCATTACAAACTCGCAGGGTGGCAGCATCGAGTGGAGAAAACAGTCAGTCAACCACAGTGATCTATGGTGATACGCATCTTGGTATCGTTGCGGAATTGACCGTAATTGACAAGCAGTTCCAGGGCCGACATGAAACCAATCCTCAAATAACTTCTTGGGCGCAGGAAAATACGCTTCCCACGTCTGTTGAAATACTGCGGCGTTCGTCCATGGCAAATCTGAAAAATAAATCCACAACTTGTGAACTGACTCCATCCATAGAAATTTCAGCCAACGTGGCGAGTACTCAACGTCATCCCTCGGGGTGGCAGTGTGATGCACAGCCCGCTCTTCAATCCCCAGGCGCACATTCCGGCCTCCCTGCGATTCATGCTTTCGAGTCAAGGCCCAGTCGAGGACTCTTCACGGGGGGAAATGACAGCGAAGAGTACAGTGAAACAGATGAAGCCCCGAATGGGGACGTCGTGGAGGCAGAGAACACGAGCGTCATATTTCCCATGGAAGCTGCAATCCTACAGGACGAATATACACAATTCCAACCCGAGGATACCGCCGTCGAGAAGAGTCGCACAACAGGCGGATTTTCAGCAGCTGCGGAAGTCGTCATCCAGAGTGAGGAAACGACGCTCACTCCCACGTCCATTCATATCCACCAAACTGAAACATACACTCAACCGACTACGGTAGATATCTCTGGCAGCTTGCCAGACTCGCAGTCCAGTACATTCACTTCAGTACCGCTAACCGCTTCAAAGATATCGGCGGATCTCACGGAAACCCAAACGCGCCTTCCCCATGAGTCTCATGACGGGGGAATATCAAAGCAGTTTTGCCGATTGATACGAAGAATGGTACCCTCTCTGAACTCTACGGCGATAAGAGAAGAATCAACAAGGGGAAAAGACCATCCCGGAATATCTGAGCGTATAGTGGCCTATTTAGGTATCAAAAATCCTGTGAAGCAGATGAAAATTGCGGATACGGTCGAGCCAGAAGAAAATCCATTCAGAAGGCTGACTCGGGGAAGAGACATCGTCCTTCGGCCGGATGACGCGACGGTACTCCGGTGGCTCAAGAAATCAAAGGCCTATAAAAGGAAGACAAAGCCCGTATCATCGAATGGAGTGCTGGAATCTGATTCGGTCGCGGAAGATTTGGGCATTCAAACTCCCATGAAACAGATGAAAAATACGAGTGAGTCGGAAGGAAATCCATATAGAAGAGTGACTCGGGGAGGAGACTTTTTCCTTCGGTCGGATAATGCGATGGTATTGCGATCGCTCGGAGAAACAACGGGCGAGAAAACGGATCCAATGCCCGCATCATCCGATAGATTGCTTGTATCTCAGAGAAAGATCAACCCCCCTTCGGGTAAAAAGAAGACAGACGCCAAAGCAGTTCAAAAAGGGGGCACTTCAACGACATCACCCAAGAGCGTTGCTCCCAAATTTCCTCTTCCAGCATCATCGAAGTCAACCAAGCCGACGAAAAATACCACACGAGGCCCTGTGAAGCAGCCCAAAAAGCCCTCTGTTAGAAAGGCCACAACTGTCCAGGCAAAGCCAAGCAAAGCACCCGCCAAGCGACTCATGACGCACACACAATCGCAAAAAAAGCCCCCAGCGAAGCGACCGAAGAAATAAATATGCAATTTGCCATTTCTAATGCGTATCGCATTCGTCTTACTTTCTAGTTCTCGTTGTCCCTTTCAGCCATATTTCGAAAAATACTCCTCAACCGATGCCTCTTCTTTATGCATCCGACAAACAGCGGCAAAATTGATCGATCGAGACATTCGCAGCTAACATTCACGGAGCTTTTTGTATTTTGACTAATGGATGAAATCAGTGGCAGCCGGGATAGTCTAGATGAAGTATACCCGTGGCAAACCGTGGCTGACGCAATGCTGACGGAGACAAAGGGTCGAAAGGCCATATCTTGAACTAACGACAGCTGAGAAAAACGAACGTGTATGCTCGATTCCTTCCCTATCTATCTATTTCCTCTCCCTTGTATGATGATTTCGAGGCATTTGTCGGAACTTCTTGAAGAAAAGACATCGATTGCTACCTTAATTATTCTTCTGATTATAACATTTTCCTTGTCCGTTCAGCACTCACTTTGTCGTTGCGTGCATTCTGAAAAACGCTCAAGGCTTCGCGTTTCAGTGGAAATAATAGTGCGGATTGGCATTCTGTTTACAGCTTAGAAACGATAAAATGATAAATGCGCGTGTAAATTTGGCACCGGAGGAAGTTCTTACGGTGTGTACACAGAGGTGCTTGTGCAGTCTCAACCACGACGACTTGGACATTCTGTTGGAGATTCGGTCTCTGTAGACTCTCGCTGCGACTGCAATGATAAGTTACCTCGAGAAGCTATACATTTATAGTTATCGATTATAATTAGGGAAAATGACAGAACGGTGTACTATTTCGAGGGTTTTCATGGGCACAGTCAATCGATTCATTGAAGGATAATTTGTATGCGCTGCTTCTGTGAAGAGCTGCTCGGGTCGTAGCACCATCCAGTTCTCCGGATACCCGATTTTGGGGAATAGCACCTCGTTTTGTTCTTTTATCCAATAATTGACCACGCACCCTCTTCAAATTGTAGTATTCGAAGTAATACTACAAAAAAGTAGTAAAAGTCTACCGAACATTGAGACTAAATAGTCTTCGCTAACACGTCGGTGCATTTCCATCTCCTATAAATATGGTTCATGACAAGTAGATACGCCAAGCTTTAACTTCTGCGATATGCGACCCTGTGAAATCAATGGCTTGGATAAAAAACAGCAGTCTACTTACATGGGTTATTATCTCTCGGCACCTCGTTGAGTCACTATAGATAAATCCTTTATGTCAGTCACGAATAGATCCATTGGTGCTTCTTGTGCATGCATTCGAGAATGAGCCTTCTAATGGCGATATCTGTTCCAATGATGAGAATCATAGAATTTTCGACCAGCGAATAAATTCGGGATAGACAGACATCTATGTTAGAATTGTTTTTGTCTCGTCAACAGGAAGGCCCTTACGAATTGGAGAAGATCTACTCCGTCGTACCAAATTCGTTTATCCCCGTGTTCCAGTATCAATAAAGTTTAGTTTTGTTAATGAACATCAAAGATTCAATGCCATGGGAGACTAGATAGGTCGACGGTTCCACTTTGTGTGATCAACTTGAGATAGGCTATCGAAGCACAAGTCATACTTTATTTCACGAAGGCATATCTGCAAAAATCAAGCCGACAATTGACAACTCTCCTGCTACTTGCATGCGAGCATTGTCTCTCGGGAAGTTGCGTTCGTTGTATTTTGTAGTAATTTGGCATCCATGAGAAAGGAAACAACAATTATAATCTGCAATACGAAAAATATTATTCCAAAAACTCATTCTATGACGCATTCTTCTTAAACAATTTCCTATTCTACTCACTAGTCGAAGTAAAGTATAAGTGCTAATTATCGCCTCTTTGTAGGATTTTTTCGAACTTGTTGTCCCAAAATCCGAAGTTTTTCGTACTCTTCAAGCCTCGAAGATCAAGGACTCCTGTGAGCATATTGTGGCTGATAGAGAAGTGGTGAATGCTTTCTGGAAGAGCCGAAATGTCGACTGTTCCTGAGAAGGAGTTTGCCGACAGATGGAGTCGTTGTAAGCTTTCTGGGATGGTTTGAAAGTGAAGGGTTCCCGAAAACTTGTTGTGCGAAAGGTCGAGCCGTTCGAGCTCTCTTGGCAGGTTTTCCAAGTCAGGACTTCCGCAGAACGCATTGTTGGATAGGTAGAGACATCGCAGCCGCTTGGGTAGGTGAGAGAGATTTGCAGTTCCCTCCATTTCATTCCACCGAAGAGAGAATAGGCGCATCGCCGAGGGCAACCAACTGAGATCGACACTACCACCGAGGGCCATCCCCGTCCAATCGGCGTTGAGGACATTCTCGTCTTCATCGAGAGTAACTTTCGGCCAGTCTGCGATACTTTTGAACGTTTTGGCGTCGTCGACAAAGTGCTTTGTGTTGCGCATGTCCCCCACAAGTATCTCCATGATTGCCTGTTGTGAGAGATTTTCACTGCTTACGCGACCCATAGCGAAATCGGCAGCCGCCAAGATTCGGAACATGATATGGATAATGCGAGGTTTAGTCACAAACAAAATATTCTTCTGTTGTCTGATAGGTACTATCTATTCATGCTTTTCTATATTTAAGTAGGTGTTCTGATTCATCTATCTGTTTCGCAACATCGCTGTCAGCTCATCACCAGCTGTTTTCCCCTTTCAGAGACGACTCGTTCGAGCTGCCCGTTGTGTGATCAGTTTCACAGGTTTTTCACTCAAAGAGTGTCTCATATAAGCTGCCATTTGTATCTACAAAAGATTGGATTTTGTTGTTGTCAAGGACAAGAGTGATAGTCTGCGTTCGATCACTCGAAAAATCAAGGGTGTCTTGTTGGAACTCTTGTCGAGGCGGCAGCGTTGACGGAAGAAACCGAAGATCAATCTCCCAGAAATTCTCCACATATTGCAATTCTTCCGGAAGAGAATGTGCAGCGATCGGCCCAGAAAGATCCAAGCACGCTGTGCTGAATTGGACTACGCCCGATGGGATCCAACGAAAGTCAACCTATCCTCACTGATGCACTTGGCCTGCCTCATCACCAGGGACTAACTATACCAAAGATTTTGAGGCAAATTCCCCAGAATTACTACAGAACAAAATCAGAATTGAAATCTCCAGAATAAGGATTGTTTGTCCTGATAACATTGCATATAATTTTCGAGGCCCATTGTATAGTTGCTCTCCCCGGAAAAATAATTTTGAAAAAGCGATGAACGGTTACTCGTATTGGAAAAGAGGTATCGATTCAATGGCGAATGGCACCCATCGCCCGTGCGAGAAGCGCACTCGTTCGTCTTCTTCGCGTCTTTGTATTGAGGACTTCTGACGGTCCATTCATCAGCATTTACACGTCAATAAACCTCCCGTTCAAAATGGGTGTGTCAGAAGCAGGACCGCTTACCTAGTGAATGACAAGCCTCCGTGCGGTGTACCCATCAGACAAACTGTTGGCCTTGTACCAGTCAAGTCGTCCTTTTAGCCTTGCAAAGTCCAGGTCAAAGCTGGGATCGCTCTTTTCTTTGGGTTTCTCTTCTTAGACTGTTGCGCACTCAATTCTCTGCGCGGTTCACTCATGGCTCATGAAAATTCGTCGATTCATCGACTGAGTTTCATTGCTACAGCAAAGTGCAAAAGCAAGCACGTCCGACCAGCAAGGACGGATACGATTGAATACCATCACCTTGCAATCGCCAGCGGCACGAGTACATAGAAACGTTAACACATTCGAAGAATCATCTATTTCCACAAAAGGTTTCCCGGAGGGGTTTCATCTACTAGCGAAATCGCAATGCAGAAACTGTTCAACTTTCCTTATGAGTGTCACATGACTTGAGATATTTTGGCGTCCGTAGTGTCAAGACAATGTAGTGATGATGGCTTCCACCGCAGTACCGGAAAGCTTTCAAGAATAAGGATTCAAGGGGCCTTTAGTGGATCAAGCAACTTCGACAAAATTTCATGCCGCTCAAAGCAAACGTGATCACGCTGCAGCTTGCCGTAGCCTTGTAAACAGACCACCATCCTACGGGCTTTGAGGCATTCGACTTCGCTCACTCACGCCACTCCACGAGAATCGACGGCTATTCGGCAGGTCACCGCAACAAGTCACAAAACAGCATTTGAAAATTCGGAAAAACTATACAACATCTTCGATAGTAAACCCCCGCAAGACGAAATGCCAACTCTTAAATTCATCTATCATCTATTATCTTTCCAGCTCGCAGTTCTGGCGGCCATCTCTCTCATAATAATTATACCACTTCAGGTGAAAGTTCTGTACTTAAGCAGAGTACTTAGCGACCATGATGTTACGCTTCGGGAGGGCAGCCTTGCGAATTCGCTGTGCGGCGGCGACATACGATGCTTTTCCTGCTTTGTTCAGTGCCGACCATCGCTTACCCAAAGCTTTCACGGTCAACGGCACCGTTTTTTTTCCTTTGGCGTTGATTGCCTTTGCTACTTTGGCGAAGTTGCGCTGGACGAACAGTGCGAAGGTGGTCATTTCGGCCTGCTTGATCACCGCTTTACGGGCGTCAATCTTTTGCTTGTTTGCCTTCGCAGCTGTCTGGTACTTGGAGAGCTGGCTCTTTGTCAGTCCATAGTACTGCTTACGGAGAGCCGCAATGACTAGCTTTGGGTCTTTGATGCTTTTGGCTGCATTTTTGTAGTTTTCCTTCTTAAACAGACCCCACGAAGTGATGATCATTGGCTCACCACCTTTCACTGTAGAGCATGCGATTTGGCGGGAGCTGGCGCTCATGCGGCGGGTTGCGGTTGTCAGAAGGCGGGAAAACATTTGTCAATAGTTACGGAAAACACCAAGAGGGAACTTGTCATTGAATACTCATGGAAGAAATACAATCCAGGCCTGAACATCATTAGATTATCTAAACATTCTCACCAGCGCGACTGGATGAAGATATTTGCCCATTCCTCCCTGTGTAAGAGTTGAAGGCACAAGGGTGGAGTGAACAGGTTGTCTCGATGCGCACGCCGGCGACACAGGGGCCATCAGCTTAGACCTGCTGGCTGCTGGCCTTCGACTTGCTCTTCTTCTGGAGGGCATCGTGCAGGTTTGGGGCGACGCCTCCCTGGGAGAAGGTGACGTTCCCGAGGAGCTGGGAGAGCTCGTCGTCGTGGCGGACGGCGAGGGTCACGGCGCGGGGGGTGATGCGCTTCTTCTTGTGCTGGGCGGCGACCTTGCCGCTGAGTTCGAGGAGCTCGGCAGTGAGGTACTCGAGGACGGCGGTGAGGTAAACCGGGGCCGCCGCACCGACGCGCTTAGTGTAGCGCCCCTTCTTCAGCATGGAGCGAACGCGCCCGACGGGGAAGATGAGGCCGACCTTCTTGCTGATGGTGCTGGTCTTCTTTGCGGCGGATTTCTTGCCAGATTTCTGAGAGGCTGCCATTGAGAAACGGGTATATATATGAGAAAGAGAGGCCATGAATAGTATGGATCGGGAGGCAGACGCCGCCACACCGACTATGCGATCAGTCTAAACGGCGTAACTACTCAGATGGGAGTGAAAGGCCCCCTGGGAGTGTGACGCTTTATTTGCTGGCGGCGAGGCGGGCAACGGCTTTCGTTCCCTCGGCCATGGCGTGCTTCGCGAGCTCACCGGGGAGCGACAGACGGACGGCAGTCTGGATCTCGCGGGACGACATCGTCTGGGCCTTGTTGTGGCGCGTCAGGGAGGCGGCCTCAACGGCGAGTCGCTCGAAGATGTCGTTGACGAAGGATGACATGACTGCCATGCCTTTGGTGCTGAACCCGATGTCCTTGTGGATCTGCTTCAGCGTCTTGTAGATGTAGCGATTGAAGGTCTGCTTCTGCTTGCGCCTGGATGGGGCGGAAGTGCTGCTGCGGTTAATCTTGGCCATCTCGATAGTACGTAAAGAAGAGAAAACGGGGGAAGGAATTTGAGAGAAGGTTGGCCGAAACCGCACCGATACCAGCTTTGAAAAGTATTAGTCTAAACTGTGGTATCGCTCACTGGAGTTGCGAATGCCAGCTCTCACACGCCTTACAGGGGGAAAGAGACGTGTTGAGGCGGATTCGTGGGTCACTGCGAGCACCTGGTGCCTGCCGTCTTATGCGTAGCCGTAGAGCATGCGGCCTCTCTTGCGGAGGGCGTAGACGACGTCCAGCGCGGTGACGGTCGTGCGCTTGGAGTGCTCGGTGTAGGTGACGGAGTCACGGACGACGCCCTCGACGAAGCCCTTCAGGATGCCGCGGACCTCCTCGTACATGACGCCGGAGATGCGCTTGACACCGCCTCGGCGGGCGAGGCGGCGAATCGCTGGCTTGGTGATGCCGCGGATGTTGTCCTTGAGGGATCGCTGCTGGCGGCGGATGCCTTTTGCGTCACCGGATTTCTTACCTTTGGCCATTGGAATAACTTGTAGCGAAGGGGCTGAAAAAGGAGGGTTTACATTTACCGCGCGGCTGTCAATACAACAACACGGTGTGCCGATTATGCGTCTAAACAAAACAAACCGCCGATATTTGTGTCAGGAAAGGGGACTCGGCCGTTCAGCCGCTCGGCGCCTAGAAGCGCTCACCGCGGAGGCGGCGGGCGAGCTGGATGTCCTTTGGCATGATCGTCACCCGGCGGCCGTGGATGGCGCAGAGGCAGGTGTCGGCGAAGAGGTTCACGAGGTGGGCCTCGGTCGCCTCCTGCATCGCGAGCACGGCGCTCGCCTGGAATCGGAGGCCGTCCTTGCCGGCCATCGCGATCTCTCGCACGATGCGCTGGAAGGGCAGCTTGCGGAGGAGGAGGTCGGTGCCGCGCTGGTAGCGGCGGATGTCACGGAGGGCGACGGTGCCTGGGCGGAAGCGGAATGGCTTCTTCATGTTCGTGGAGCTGCTGGCCTGGGACGACGCCTTGCCGGAGGTGGACTTCTTTCCCTTCGTCACGAGCACCTCGCGTGGGAGCTTGCCGGTGGATTTGCGTGAGGATTCTTTGGTTCGGGCCATTATGAGTCAACCTATTGATAATGCGAGAAACGGAAAGAAATCGCTAAAATTCTGCTTATAAAGCACTCCCAGACACGCTAGTAGTGTGGCAGAAGAAATCCTTTACGAGCTGTTCGTAATCGAATTAATAATACTCGTGGAAAAATGCTGATGTTATTTAATTTATCTGCTTAGTTTTTTGCTTATTTAGATTGCAATATTATTTAGACTTCCTATTTTAATTATTCTACTTATTATATTATGTAATAATGCGCCCGTCATGAGTAGCATTTTAGTGGGGAATTGTTTTTGTCTGTTTTCTTGTAGCTGTCTTACAATTATTGAGGCAGTATTTATAATATCACCGCTCGTCGCTAATAATTATTCTAATTATGTGATTATTGCCTCAATAATTGTACAGTTATTGATATTATAATTAGTGCCTCAATAATTGTAAGACAGTTACAAGAAAACAGACAAAAACAATTCCCCACTAAAATGCTACTCATGACGGGCGCATTATTACATAATATAATAAGTAGAATAATTAATAGAGGGGCGGTGACTTAATTTATTCTACCATAAATAAAGCCCCTTTGAAGGGGAGACATGTAATTTGTTAAAATAAAATTATTTCGCTGTGATTGTTCTCTCCAGGTTGATTTCTAAGGGTAGTAAATACTGGGTCAGCTGATTGCCCTAGGTGTTTTGATTCTAGTAAGAACGTAGAAAAAATTATCTCCTAATAGCAGGCGACTGTAGTGTGTTTTAATGATGGATAATCCTAGTGAGCACACGTGAGTGGTACATTTACAAGGTTAGCAGGTCATTCATTCCACTATGACAAAAGGAAATTAATTCATCAAAAGGATTAATCATCGGAATTTCAAGAAATCTATGCTAGGTACGGCCTGTTCGAGTGTACGGCTGCTTGGGGATTTTATTACAGGAAAGAATAATAAGTGATTAACCGATGCGATAGCAGAGAGATGAAGTGGCTAAGGATTTCGATTGTTTACTTGTTTCCTGGGTACATTTAACTCAAGAAAGAGAACACGTAGGTTGGGGATTCTAGCAGGAGGTTGTTGTGCTTCAAGGCTAGTGACTTGGAGTATGCCGTAAAGCTGACTCTTGGAAAGATTCAGGCCTTTCCAACTGTTTCGAAGCTGGGTCAGCGAAATTTGTGCGATAAATTTGTTGGCACCAATATACCATCCGCCGCAAATCTGGCGGAAGGCCCGTCAAGTCGATGCTCAGTTACGAAATTGTGACTCTGGAGGACAGATTTTTTCGACAACATTTACACTTGACTGAAGATAGTGTAAGTCAACTGTACCAACGATACTCTCCTCACATAGGATATTTCGTTACCGTGCACATCAATGACTTTTGAAAAGTCGTTCATATCATATTCCAGATTAAGCATCAGCCCTCCCTCAGGCAAGGCACACCGGTAAAATGATAGTTACTTATTACCAGCGATTTCAGTGTTTGTTGTAACTTGGATACATTGATGCTTCCAAGGAATTTATTCCAACCGAGGGAAAGATGTCCGAGGCCTTGGGGGAGATGCAAGAGATCGACTTCATTTTCGAGGCAGTTTCTCTGCAGGTACAGGAAACGCATCGCGGTCTTCTGTATCTGCAATGATAGTGAATACTTGAAGCGAATAGCTCCATGAATGCTTTTTGTGGGAGATCGATGATGCTTATTTAGCAAGCGAAGTGGCAATGTTGTCTGAATCCGAAAAAAGAAGAAGTATTGTAGGTAGAGAAAAGGAATAGAAATTGGATATATGAATCATACTACTCATTAATAATAGGCTTATTGTGCAATAGAAGAGAAAAGCGGTACTCCGAATCTTTCCAGGCATAGATTTTACTCACGAGCTGCAAAAGGAGTCCTGAGGAGTTTCGAACCACAGAAAATTAGTTGATGTCGCTCTCGTCCCGCCATCAGGGAGCCCCACGTAGCAATATTCTGCGGTCTCCTAAACCTCCCCACAGTAGGGTATTGCTCCTGACCCATCACCTTGCGGTGGCCATCATTGGCTCGGCGCCAAAACAGAAATACGACGAGGGTTCAGTAGGCTTCCCCCAAGCTGGGGTACCAATCCAACCCACCAATCACGAAGAAGGCCTTCATCACGCCAGCAAGAAAATCGTTTTCAAAAGGTCGAGACTGAAATTGTGAAGGATTGGCTAGTGCCCGGATCGAAAATTGAAAATTCGACTCATGAATAGCCCAGAGTAATCTCAATAAAGAGGTGTCGAAGGTGGCTTTACATCACTATTATTCATGGAAGCCGAAGCAAAATAAATTTAGCATGAAATTGAAACAAATTCTTCGCTTAAAAATTTTCCAATCAGCCACGGGATACCTATGAATCATCATGGGAAGACGTCGGACACACTCTCGTTTGTATCATCATAGTAGGGTAGAAAAGTCTAGTTATTCTCGAAAGGTTTAGTACAATGCTGCCGGCGCCCGAATGATTGGTACAAATCATCAAAACCTCAAATATTTCAGAATCTATCCACCAATTACTTTTTCACGAGGAAAACGTAGCTGAGCACGAAGACAACGTTGAATCCAATATAGAGCCATGTGATCGTGGGACTATCAAGGATGACCGCGAGCATGATGAAGAACATGACGCCTATCTTCATGACGGAAGTCACCCATGCGCCGAGACTTCCGAATGGCACTTTGTACGGCCGGTGTGTATCCTTCTCGTTGTACCGGAGTCGCAGAAAAGAGATGAACGTCAGAATGTAGCCCTGTGCGGCGAGGAGTGAGTCCACCTTGATGAGTATGTCAAACTCGAACAGCGACAGAATCGCCGTGATGAAAGCAAAGAGAAACACCGAGTTGTAGGGCACCTGCGTGTTCCCGCGCGTGTATGCGAGGCAGGCTGGCAACCAGCCCAGCTCGGCCATTCCAGCGGTCGCTCGGGCGTAGCACGTTATCGAGTTAATGAGAATGCCAAAGATGGAAAGTGATGCCGCGACGGCGATGGACGAGCCAAGACCAGCGAGCATCACCTCCATGGCGAGAACCAAGTAGCCGTCTTGCCACAGAGGCACAGCGAAATTCTCGAAATGTTTATTCCCGAGATCAGTCGAGCGCGAAAATTGGTGCTCGATGATTCGCAGTGGATCCACCGTGAGAGCGGCGACGACTGAGATGAGGTACGCCACAACGTCAAGTACGGTGGCGATGGTCATGCCGTATGTGTATGTCGAAGTTGACCGTACTTCTGCAGCGAGATTCCCAAGACTATTCCACCCAGTGTACAGCCAGCACAGTGTGCTTCCCCACAGGGCCCAGTCGATGCGTTTCGAGCTTTCTGCTGTAAATTCGAGCTTCACGCCGGCCTTTCGGAGAGACGCCTCGACCCCGTGGCTCGACAGGAAAGTACTCGTCGTATTGCTCGCTACGCCAGCTTCGACCATCTTAGTGGTCACTTCGTAGATGATGGGCTTCCAAATCATCCACTGCTGGTTCGGACGAATGTGCTGCGCTGACATGAAGAAGCCGATGACAAAGGGTGCCATGACAACTGACCCAATGAGGGTCGATATCTCCGCCACGTGCTTCGACTGGAGGAGTGCGAACGAGGAGGCGACAAGATTGCATGCGAGCCGAATAGCGTATGTGACGGCGAAAGATGGACCTTGGCCAGCTTGACTGTGATGGGCGCCGAAGAGCGATGAACTCGAGTTTTCCCCTTGGAAGAGTTTAGAGACGCAAACGTACGAGCTAAAGAGCGTGCAGTAGACCGACATGTCGAGGAGGTTTGCAGCAAAGCTTGAAAAGGCGTTAATGAAACCCCAAAAATCACCGAGTCCGCGGGTCACCCAAGCGACATATCCCTGGTTGGATGGGATCATAGTTGCCAGCTCGGCGACCATAACGATTTGCGGGAGTACGAAGACGATTGGCGTCAGCACGAGCCCGAGAAGACCGAAACCAGGTCCAGCAGCACGCAATGCTGCCTCGACCCCAAACGGACCGGAGCATGTAAAAACAAATGCAAGGGCAACGAGTCTCCATATATTGAGCGGTTTTTTCTTTGCGGGGAAACTCTCCTCGGACCGTTCTGTCAGAATGACGGAATCTTCATCTTGCGGTGAAAGCAGTGGCGACGCATCGATCAGGTGCTCGGCATGGACTCGTTCGAGTGCCGCCTTTGACAATGGAGGAATGTTCTCATAATTCCGTGGCTTGTGATGGTTGCCGTGGCGAGATTTGACTGCAGGTGTTCGTGCGGCTTTTTCGTGATGCGCACTGTGAGGAGAGGATTTGCCCATGCTCATCTGGGTTTCGCTTTCTTTGATCTGAGGACGAGCGATTCCGTTTTCCGTGCGGTCGTGGGTAGGTGCGAAACCCGCGGGTGGTAGTCCGGCAGGCCGTGAAGGAAAAGCCTCAGAACTTCTGTCATGTTTTTCCCATTCATCCATCTATTGATGATCGGCAACAGTAGAGAGATATGCTTTCCAGGCGAAAGTGGTGCAGATGGGAATCTGTAGGGAAACTGAACGGTTGAAAGAGGAATAAACTAAAGGAAATGAGAAAAAAGTTTAGTAAGAGCAGGATTGGCCAATCGTGCACGACACTACCTTTGGCAAAAGTCTACATCCACTGCTCCTTATCTATCCGCATCTGCGTTTCCCACACATGGAAACCACACTTGCGGTAAAATTCAGCATTGTTCTCTTCACACGAAAGAATGACCTTATAGCAGACCAAAGGAACACCTCCGCCCTCTGTCTTGACTCCACGAAAGCAGAATCCGAGACATAGGCGAACAAGTGCCCTTCCAAGATCCAAATGGCGAAAGTCCGGATGAATGACAAGGTCCTCAATATGTCCAACTGTGGAAAAGTTGTGCAAAAATTTTCTTTCGATGCAAACAGAAATCGTGGCGATTATTCGTGAGCTGCGTGCGCACTCGGCAACAAGAACGATCTTGGAGTGACACACGACCTTCATGTATTCTACAAATTCAGCATGGGTCACTTCGCGTTCGAGCCGGGGAGACGAAAGGAAGCGAAGGAGCTCCAGAAACCCTTTGAAAAAATCCTCTCCGTTGATATGTCGTATGTGAACAGTTGCGTCGTTGCGCAATACAAGGCTTTGGGGCAAGACATCACATGCTGGATATAACATATTTATGTGATTGGTTCATTGACAAGACTATACGGAAATATACACATCAATACGCGAAAGAATACCCAACGCTTCACCGCAATCCATGAAAATACATGATGAGAAAAAATCCACAACGAAGATAGCTTCTTTCGTCGCTCTATCATTTCGCCTGCACATCCTCGATCTTTAGTGCCTTGACGACTATCCCCCCGGCTTTCGCGCTCTTGAAGTTGGCGGTTCCTCTGCTCCAGTCATATCCGAGCGCGATCGCGAGCATGTCCCCACCATTTCCGCTAAACTTTGCTGCGGAGATCGATTGGTAGCCATACTCGAACGTCCGGATAGACCTTCGTTTCTCGATGTCCCATGTTTTGACAGACCCATCACCCCCTGCGGTCAGAACAGTGCCGGGAAATTGTGGATGCGCCTGAATCGAGTTCACAGGGTAATGACCTGGTTTGAGCGCGTCGACACTCTGCGATCGCATATTGACCGAGCGTTCAACTTTTTGCCCGACGAAGGAGAAGGATTTGGAGACCTTGGAGATGCTGCTTGCGTGTAGTCCCTGGGAGAAACCACTTGGGCTCTCATCATCAAAGACTTTGACCATCGCCCTTCCATCTTTGCAACCCACCGCGAATCCATAGGAAGTATTTTGCTCATTGAACAGAATAGTCGCACAGGTCATTTGGTTACGCACAGTGGACAATGGCTTCAGTGTTCGGATAAGCTGCATTCTCGAGAAATCAATCAGCGAGGCTTCTCTGGCGCACAGCGCAATACCAAGATGGGAAGTTTGTTGACTGGTTGGCGACTGAGCGCTGAATCCGGCGGATGGCTGAGGTATCGTTTTGCTATCAAAGTTGAATGCAAGGTCGTGGACAGGGCCAGCACACTGAAACTGTGCGACGGAGCCATCATTGCCAGATTGATACAGTGGCGAGGCTGCGTTTGGAAGAGCCTGGCGAATGTCCCAAACACGGACACTTTTATCCCAGCTTGCAGTGACAAGGAGTGGGGAGTTCGGAAGCGTAGCGATCGATTTTATCGGCCGCGCATGCCTCGCCACAATTTTGTAGCTCTCCTCCAACGAACCGCCACTACCCAGGGCTTTCAGATCATAGTGATACACACATCCACCACATCCAGCAGCGAAAAGATCGCCGTTCTCAGTGAGTGTGGAGCATAGCAATGGGAGAGACGCATTGTTCGGCGTGAAACGCTCCGATGGGTTTTGTGAATAGCCTCCAAAGCCTGGGGGCGCTTGACTCGCTGCATTCTGATTCAAGACACAGGTCGTCGCTTTGGGTGCCGTTAAGTGCACGACCTGACTTGATTTGATGGCATTGTTGGCGTCCTTTTCAATACTGCACACGCCGACTGCCCCCATCCATGTCGTATATGAGAGCATTGCTGGCATACTCGTCGGGTGTATCCATTGAAGCGAGGATATAGCCTGATCATTCGGGTCCATTCGTACAACACAATCGGCCTTTCCATCCAGATTTGGCCCTGCCGAAGTTTCGTCGGTTGACATGTGTTCAGAAGTGCGAAATGATCAAAAAATATCAAAACGTTTGGTAAGTGCTCTATGCAGATCATAGTCGAGACATTGAAATTCAAGCTGATTCAGGT
This sequence comes from Perkinsela sp. CCAP 1560/4, assembly GCA_001235845.1. Taxonomy (NCBI): domain Eukaryota; phylum Euglenozoa; class Kinetoplastea; order Prokinetoplastida; family Perkinselidae; genus Perkinsela; species Perkinsela sp. CCAP 1560/4. The sequence goes on along the minus strand of LFNC01000083.1, from coordinate 14,759 downwards.
GGGCACTCTTTCGCGACATGATAGGTCCATGTCCAGTTCTCACTATGAAAGGCCGAAATTCTGAACCCTTCGACAGAGAGCTCATTCTTTTTTCTCCTTGATGACACCCATATCAAGAATCATGTCAAGTTTTTCCGGCGTTTGAATGCTCATTATCATAGACAAGCTGAAAAAGAGGATTCCAAGTAGAAATGCCCCTATGAGATAACCGGTGAGCAGGTCGGCGGACATTGAAGATGAATGAAACGACGGAAAAAAATGAAGGGCGATTCACAATTCGAGGCTCGTAAAATCAAGGAAACATATGTGGAGATCAGCACAGACATGCTATATTAGAAATCCATACATCGACTATTCTTCTCCCAGTCACCAAAGCGGGTTGGTGAGTATAGTTTTTCATTCTCTTCGGAGACTACCCATGATGGATCAGTTATTCCCTTCTTCTTGTTAAAAAAGCTTTCCGGGGAATGCGTTGAGATAGAAAGCCTCTGAACATCTTCATCGGTCAGAGCCCCTGTATCTGGCTTCTGCTGCTGCCGTGCTCGGCTTGCTGCGATAAATTGTGAAACAAAGCGACTATCTGCCGTGGGTCGAATTTCTATTTCTTCAATAGCGCAAGAAATGAGTTTGTGGCATCGATGGAGCATTTTACCAAAAGCGATATTCACGAATGAAAACTTTGATCATTCAACAGTCCCAAAATCTAAGCGAAAGGAAGGCAACGCTGTCAGAACACTTGAGTCAACATTGAACACTCTGTCACAGCGTAACGTGCCTGAGTTGTCGCACATCTATGACAAACCAAAGTGCTAAGGGCAACAACATGACCCGAACGATGTCTGTCAAGGGAATTCACATCTTCATATGCACACCCTTAGCGAAGATTCGCCAAGTCTCCAAAAACTGGATATTCGCGGCGAAATACCTACCGAGTCAGAAATAGTCCTCGTAGTTCATATCCCCGTCATCCTCTCCCATAAGACTGTCACTATCATTATCACTTGAATGCAGCGCCTCTAGGTCACTCTGACAAGGAGACAGAGTGGTCTCCAACTGTTTGGCTTGTACATGAGCATCCGCATGGGTGTCTTTGAGGCTCACCCTTTGCAGTACCGACATTGCCGCACTATCCGGGCTTTGTACATGTATCTTTCTATGCTGCTTTGGCTTATGGATTCTGCCGAGCATTATGATTGAATCACGCAATAGCGCTCTGGTAAGGTATTCCTCTGTGTTATGAGTTGTCAAAGGATCAGATTGGACACAGGAAGACTCTGTCATACACATCCCGAGCTTCATTGCATGTGCCGGCGAAATATTATCAGGAATTTGAATATTTCGGTCTTTGGTATCGCCATCTGGAATTGTTGAAGCAAGTGACGGTAAGGTTATTTTCGAACCGCCAAGCTTCGCCCATTCACTCTTGCGATATGCTTTTTCAAGTCGCAAAAAAGAGTCCACCAAAGATGACTCTTCTGGGGTGAGCTTACCAAAAATCGGAGGCTTTCTTGGCGGATACAGAATATTCCCACCATTGGGGTAAATCATTTGATCCTGCTGCGCAATGTTTTCCTTAGTCGTCGGGGATGGGATAACGGAGGAGAAAATCTCCTGGGCAAGTGGTGCCGGATGATCTTCAATTTGCCTTTTTGCCATGTCTAATCATTCCAACTGTAATATACTGAATACGTATACTCTAATAATATAGGTCCAAAACCTCGACTTGCTTTGGTATGATATGAAAAATCTCGAACACGTGAGTCCAGTGCAGCATGGCTTACAAGAAAAGAATGGCAGTAACAATGACATTCCTATCTTATGATTGACAACGCATGTCTATGTAAAATCTGAGCAACACAAGCTGTCAGCTTCTTGACATACGGAATATGTAAAAATTCATTCGGGCCGTGTGCATTGCTTTCCGGGCCCAAAACACCGGTAACAACTACTCCAGCCCTTGGGCTGATCTGTTGAAGTTGGTTGATTAACGGGATGGATGCACCAAGGCCAATATATCCGGCAGACTTTCCAAAGTACATCATCGAAGCTTGTTCAATTGAATCTGCGAGGCAACCAGTGAAAGATTTCGCTGCCCATCCATTGCCTCCGTCACTCGGTCGGAAACACACGTGCGCATTGTATGGGGGATCAGCTTCGAGAGTATTTTTGACTAGCACAGATGCTTCTTCGTGATCGATGGTCGGAGGAATTCTCAGAGAAAGCTTCAATGTGACTGATTTATGAAGTACATTCCCTGCTTCAATCGTTGGTGGAAATCCATCGATGCCAGTGACAGTCAGGCACGGCTCCCAGGTGTTTCTGAGGATTAGCGATGATACAGCTATCTCCTTGTTTGGCCAGGATAGATCAATTCTTTCACACGAGAACTGCTGTAAATACTCCGCCAGTTCAATTTCATTACAAGCGGCTTCCAATCGGCTGGTACGGCTTCCTAGATCAGCATGTAATGCAGGCAATTTGATTTTTCCAGTATGACTATCCTCGACGCGTTCCAGCAGGTGGCGAGCAATCCGAAATGGGCATGGGACAACACCACCTCCAAGGCCCGAGTGGATGGGGTCTGATGAAGTATTTATCTCAAGGCAGCCTTCGATAACACCTCTGAGAGAATCGGTGATCCATAATCTGTCGTACGAAGGACCACCAGAGTCTAAACAAACTATAAGAGAAAATACATCTCCAGCTGGTAAATACTTGGAGAGATAATGAGGCAAGTCAACCGAGCCACTCTCCTCGCCACCTTCAATGATAACAAAGACCCGCCCATGTGAAAGATTCTGGTCCTGTAATGTTCGGAGCGCAGTTATTGCAGAGTATATGGCATATCCATCATCAGCGGCACCTCTACCGTAAAGTTTTCCAGTGGGTACTTCATAGTGTGGCTCATATGGACCAGTGCCTTTCTTCCAACCGGTTACTGGAGGTTGTTTATCCATGTGACCATACATGAGAATCGCTCCAGGTTGGTCAGGAGTTTTTTCGTCATTTAGCTCGAGCAGGAAAAAGGGGGTCCTGCCGGCTTCTTCGTAGATATCGCACTGTACAACATGATGAAGGCATTGATCATTAACCCATTGAACCATGATTTCCATTGCACGTTTTAAAAGGCCATTTTGTTGCCAGTGATTATCGAAGCTCGGACTCTGGTTGGGAATTCGAAGGTACTCACACAGCGAATGGATCGCGGAGGTATCCCAAAGTTCAGCAACGCGTTTTTCTATCGCACAAGCAAGCGGTGCAGATGTCATTTTTCTGGAATATGAAGAAAGCATACAGAAGAAAGATATAATTTTTGTATCAACAACAGTGTTATAACATAACTCCAGGAGTGCTCACAATTACTCTTAATTGGGACATCAGTAAAAAGCGGCTCATGCAGCGGAGTACATGAAGCATACTTGAGTTTTACAATGTTTCTGCTTTGCTGCAATCTATTTCAGTTTTCCATGATGCCTCGGGGAGTAAGGGTAATTGCCACTGTATTTCGCGCTTTCCCAACTTTCGGAGATAATCGTTGCACTTTGAGAAGATGCGATTTCCCCAGAAGCGCTGAACAGATAACGGAGATGGATGGGCGCATCTGATCACACAATGCCTGTTAGTATCTATGTTACGGCATTTCTTCTGTGCAAAATTACCCAAAAGCAAAAAGACAAGCGAGGATCTCTTTTCGTTTAAATGGTTGATGCACGCATCTGTGAATGTTTGCCAGCCGATATTGGCATGCGAATTTGCTTGATGGGCCTCAACAGTTAGAGAAGCATTTAGAAGCAAAACTCCTTGCTTGCACCACGGAATGAGACATCCGTGTTTTGGAATCTCGAAACCAGGAATATCGGTCTTGAGCTCTTTAAACATATTTTTGAGTGAAGGTGGAGTCGGTACTTCGGGAGATACAGAGAAGCACAGGCCATGAGCTTGCCCAATGTTGTGATAAGGATCTTGCCCTATAATGACCACTGAAAGCTCATCAATTGGACACACATTTAAAGCGGCAAATATTTGTCGCTTAGGAGGGAAAATAACCTTTCCTTCTCGCCAAAGTTTTTCGAGTGTGCTTTCCATTTCAATAAAGTAGGGTTTTAAGAATTCCTTGCTAAGAGCCTCGCGCCAGCTTTGTTCGGTGAGGTAAGGCGCGAGGAGAGACTTTTTTGGCACCGCGGCGCCTACTAGCTCAACATTCTCAGGGGTTGTTGGACTGTTTTTCTTAAACGGTGGTTCTTCTTGGTTAAAGGAAGCATCAGAATTATCCACAACATCTCGTTTGCATTGACGAAAATAGTCATCGATGTTTGGCATTTCTCTAGATGTGTTATTGAGGGAATTTTTCCAGAGACAGTGACAAATCTCACCGAAAGTGTTACACAATTAACGATAATAAAATGGTCACTTATCAAGGAAAGTTTAATCGCATTTTCGGATCAAGCTGATGCGAAATTATATCCTTATATGGGCCTGTAGAATGACAACTTTTCAATAAGTGGCGGAGAATTTTAGGTTCGGGTTCAACTACCACACATAAGTTTTTAATCATTATTGCAAGCAAACTATAAGAAACGAGATGGTGCGAACTAGCAGTAAGTACAATAAAAGGAAGCATGGTGACTCTTGAAAGCGGTAGCTTCCTCGTTTTTTCTAGAAAATTCTACTAGAAAGTCTGCTCTTGCAGTCCAGCTTGCTTCCTCATACAGACTATCTATGATAATTCTCAGTATACTACGTCTTCCCCGTAATTCTCTAATCACTTATTAAAATGAGAGTTGCAGTCCTTGGTGCGAGCGGTGGCATTGGCCAATCGCTAGCTTTATTGCTAAAGCTGAAATTACCTCACGAGAGCACTCTTTTACTTTATGATCTCGCTAACGTACACGGAGTAGCAGCAGACCTTTCACACATCGATACCAATGTTTATGTTGAGTGGGCACAAGGTTCTTTGCCACCGAAGCCCAACGACCCCGAGCTTAAGCGATTGCTTTCTAAAGGAGGAGTCGATGTTGTTGTTATCTGCGCTGGAGTTCCACGCAAACCTGGGATGACCCGTGATGACCTTTTCAAGGTTAACGCGGGTATTATAATGGACCTAGTTAAAACTTCAGTGAGTGGACTTCAAGAATCACCGTGCTTCTTAATCGTTACGAACCCTGTCAACAGCACCGTTCCGATAGCAGCAGAAACTTTAAAGTCTGTAGGCAAATACAACAAGAATAAACTATTCGGAGTAACAATGCTTGATGGCCTTCGTGCTACCCGATTCATTAACGAAAAAAGGGTCCCACTTCTTGTCGACTCAGTTCCGGTGATTGGTGGCCATTCTGGATCGACCATCGTTCCGCTATTTTCTCAGATTCATGGAGACCTTGGACTAAATGTTAGCGAGTGGGAGTCCCTCGTTAAGCGTGTTCAAGAGGCTGGTACTGAAGTTGTCAACGCTAAGGCTGGTAAAGGTTCGGCCACTCTTTCCATGGCAGAGGCAGGGGCTCGCTTTGCATTGTACATTGTAAGCGCATTGTCAGGGGCGTCAAATCCAATACTATACGCATATGTTGACACCGATGGAACTCACCAGCTGCCTTATCTCGCAATGCCTGTTGCGGTGTCTAAATCAGGGATCGCTCGTCGCCTACCTATCGGGAAAATGAATCCGATGGAGCAAAAGCTTTTCGAAGTTGCTAATCGTGATATTCAAACGAACATTCATAGCGGAGTGGCTTTCGTCAGATCTAAAATTTAGATTTTCCTTTTCATCGGGAAGGCAGAGATAATAATTGCGTAAAGAAATACGTTTCGGTATACATCAACTACACGAATATTCGTACACGAGTATACCTTTGTACCTTTTCTCGAGAATTTCGGTTTTTACTGTAATTCCGGTGATGAATCTATGAACGAGGAAGGATATCAACTTTTCGGACAGGGTCTGCGAGCAATCTTTGCTCATTCCACTGTCTTCACAATCATTCGCGAATATCGTTCAAGTAGAGTTGCTGAAGTACTCGATGAACTTGAACAAGATATATATTTTTGGTTTCGCAAAGTTGGAGAAGTATTCCCCGACGAAATCGCCCTGCATATAGAAACCATCCTTGATTCCATCAATACTGAACTAGAGTACGAAGATGGAATGGAACTTGGTCGCCTTATTCACATGCTATATCTAGATGCACTCAACCAACGGTATGAAAAGCTGAATGCATTCTTTTCATCATTCTCTCCAATCCAGACGAATGTGCCTGGGGGAGAGCGATCACCTGACAACACGGATAGTGATTCTTCTGAAAGTGGCGATTCGTCACCGAACAACGACGGTGAAGCCAGTATGTTCACAGAGACTCACCAAATTTCGTCCAATTTCAAGAGAGAGGCAGATACTGATGGATGGTTCACGGCGTAGTTTCTTTCGATAGAAAATTTATTTCATGCAACCGAGATATTGTTTGGATCTTGTAGTAACTCCGCTGCATTAATCAAAAATGTGAGATGCCCCAATTTTCGGTTACAAATCCCCTTGCGCATGCCAGCCGAAAGAAGATCTATCGGTTGTGCGCTTCAACCATGCTCGCAGGCACGTGCGGGTACTTGTATTATTCCAACAATCCAAGTGCTGTCATTTTCCGTCGGTCATTCCACACAGTTCGAACACTAGCCGTCATCTGTGCTGACTACAAAATGTCTGGAGATGATTACAAATCTTGTCATCGTCGCTGTGCGCGACGAGTATATGACTTGTGTCAGCGCAATGGTGGGATTTATGTCAAGGCTGCACAGCTGCTGTGTACAGCGAACTACTCCATCCCTGTTGAGTATATGGAAGAGCTCATAGAACTGACTGACAACGCGAGACAGTCAGACCTCAAAGATATCATTGGTGTCATAGAAGAAGACCTCGGACAGCCCATGGATTCATTATTCAGCTCCTTCGATCCATCTCCAATTGGATGTGCTTCTTTGGCGCAAGTGCATCGAGCAACTTTACGCAGCAATGGGAACGAAGTTGTCATAAAAGTACAACACCCGCATCTGGCCTACGAAATTCCATGTGACTACATTGTGCTCACCAGGGTTCTGCAGGTGGTTGACAGGGCTTTTGAAGGGATGAATCTCAGCTATCTCATCGAGCACACGCGAAAAGGGATCGCCGAGGAACTCGATTTCATCAACGAATCAAGGAATATGTTGAAGGCTTGCGAGCTGTATGCGTCTTCCCCGAATGCTTTTTGTCGTGTTTCGGTTCCATGGTTAGAGTACACGACGAAGCGGTTATTAACAATGGAATACATGCGTGGTTGTGGCATGGCAGAGGCGTTTGGCTCAAACACATTTTCCAAAACCCAGAAGGAGCAGATCGCGAAAAATATAATAAAATTGTTCGCCACAATGATTTTCCGAGACGGCTTTGTACATTGCGATCCACACCCCGGGAACATGCTTATCGATCGAAAAACGCTCGAAATCATCTTGCTCGACCATGGGCTTTATCGCAAGCTCGATGAGAATTTCCGTTCATTACATGCTCGACTTTGGCACAATCTTTTCACACGGAATGATGATGAAATAAATTCCATTGCTTCGCAAATGGCCATTCCAGACTTTGCGAATGTGTTGTCTCTTCTCTTTACGCAAAGGGCCCTTGGTAGCCCTACGCGCGAATCGAACACATCCGAGCATCACTCATTACAAAAAATGGGTGTTATGGGCCCAAATTCGCGATTGAATATGCGAACAGTGTCTGGCGTTTTGAGTGCCGTCCCTGAAGATTTTCTCTTTGTCATGAAGACAATCCTGACAGTTCGATCAGTTACTTTGAGTCTGGGGTGTTCTGGTGTCCTCCGTCAGCGGCAATACGCAAAGTCGGCGAATGATGCCTATGTGAAGCAACTCAGGGAAGATGGACGTCTATGGAAGGCTATTCGGGAGTTTATAGCCTTTCATCTTTGGTACTCGTTATTTACACTTATCTATCCGTAGGCATCTTATATACACCGTGGATAGGCGATGCTCCCGTGGAATTGACCTCTGCTACTTCATCAAAGTCTCTGTAGATTGCGGGATTTGAATGCACTTGCGTGGAAAGTCAATGAAAATTTATTTTTGTGTGCAGTTTTGACAAACATTTTGCTATGCTCAAGTAGCTTCGGAATACGTTTCGAAAGGCGTTGTGATGTGTGGTGCAGAGATGGAAATTCAGAAACGCATTGAATAGAACCTCTAAAGAAACTATAAAAATCAGAGTTTCACCAACTTGAGCTCATCTTGCGCAGACTTGACTTATCGAAACGTTCATGTATCAGATTATGTTTCATTCATTACTTTTCACACCATGTGATCCACTACGCGGGCAACTTTTTTTGTCCGTGCTGACGATAGCATTGACAAATTCGATCGGCCTTCTCTTCCACAGCAAACCTTAATGGAAATTTTCATTTTCGTGCTCAAGAAGGTCGACGACCTCTGTGACAGTCGACAAAATCCCACAGAAGCCTCTGCATGGCACACGCAATGCGGAAGGGGAACTCGAGGAACTCACGTGTATACCTTTAGTCCCTGGGCTGGCTGGCACACTTGACTTACGCTACCCTCCATCGAGTGTGAATACTATCAGCATACCCTGGCTGCAGTGGTCAAATTACTTGATATGTCTGAGCAAATGCGATTTCTCTTCCCGAATTTCAATCAGCTGATTAGGGGTGTCAACCTGAAGGCCCTTTCTATGTCGTTAAGGGAATAGTTTCTGGCCCTCAAGTGATTGCATATGGTTATATTCCTTTCCATGTATGAAAAGTCTCATAATGCCTCAATCCCATGACTTTTACAAACATTCTTTTCCCGTAGATTTGGGAATAACTTTCGCAACAAGCTTTTCAGGTCAACACTACCAGTACAGTTAAATTACAAGAATTTCATCGAGTACGGAAAATTCGTCAAGTCTATGAGCAGTTGGTCACTGGATAAGAAGACCGAAACTGTGCGAATGCAATCCTCTCCAGGTCTAGGACACGAGGTAACGTAAAAAAGCAAACGCTCGGTTTCAGAATGGGCGCGTACAAGTCGGATTTACGTTTGTCGAATGGGCGCTATTGCGCCATTTTTACTGTGCGAAGGGATCACCAACCCCCTGATTTCCGATTATTAGTAGAATAGCCAAATAAGAATAAGTGATTGGCGTCGCGGACACTTCTCCGTTGCCCTATAAATAATCTTATGAAACTCCGCTGCCGGGGATTGAACCCGGATTTCCTGGGTGAAAGCCAGGTGTTCTAACCATTATACTACAACGGACTTGTCATGCCAAGATGGTCATTTAGGCAGTGGACATACTTTTCACTACATTCAATACTCCAGCATTGTAGGCGCACATGGTCTAACGGTTAGGATCCATGCCTTCCAAGCATGTGGCCCGGGTTCGACTCCCGGTGTGCGCATTTTATAGAAACCGGCATTGCCGTCAGATGGAATTATGTATCTATCACGCGCGGTGCAAGGGCGTGTAGCTCAGTGGTAGAGCGTTCGGTTCGCAATCGAAAGGCCTGGGGTTCAATCCCCCGCTCGTCCATTTTTAGCCGCATAACCTTGCATTTTAATTGGAAAATTTTCATGCTCAAAGCATGAAAATGTCACATGATTCAACACCTCACCGAAACTTGTTCCTCACGTATCTTCAGGAAAGCACTCCTGCTATCATGCACGCCTTCGCTCCAATACTATCTCGATAGCCTTTTGATGGCTATTCAAGACCTTAGACCGACGCAGGAGAGCTCTCCTGACGTGCTTTTTCTCCAGTGCACTGACGCCAGCCACTCAGTAATTCGGCGCAAGTCCTTTTTTTTCAGAGCGCAACAGCACGTGCCGCTCAACTTTGTATCCTTTTGACGGATCGGGAGGCACACCAAAAAAGGCTCGCCGCTGCTTTCGCAGCAGTTTTTATTATAGGGTTACCGTTATAAAAAATACATTTGGCACAAGACAAAACTTGTGTCTTGTTGGCAAGCTTCTGCAGAGGTGAAATCGCAGAGAAGGCATTGCAGAAGGGTTACCTCACCGGGGCTCAAAAGCTCCAAATAGGCACGACAACGGCAGACAATTTGGTCCGTCTAACATGACGACAAGGGGGTTTGAATCTGACTGAAATGGTGCAGATGCCGCACAAGCGCCAGAAGACTCTGTTGCCCACCACAACCTGCACCGGCACTCAGCCAAATGTCGCGAATGCCACGCTGACTTTCTCTGAGAGTACCTTGCATGCGATAGCTGCCACCTCCAAGAGGGAATGCAGGTCCTTCTGAACAGGGAAGTCTACCGGCGACTTCTAGTGACCTACCGCTGCCCCATTCGTTTCAACCAGGACCGTAGTGAAGCAGACCTCGATAATGCGCGCGTAGTAAGTGATGAAAATCTTCCTCACGACCTAAAGGTTGAATGGAAGATTCACCAACACGATCCGGCACATGTTGGACGGCATGCACTACACTCGCAAAGTCGCGGTTCACATGAAGGCGTTTGGCAATAGCGCCTCAGGCATGTCAAAGCGATTGACCTTTGCGCAGTCCGTGTACCTTAAGATGCGGCAGCAAGAACACTCCTTTGTGTTCGTTGATGAGATGCCCTTCTAGATGAACGGCTCACATCAGTACGGATACGCCCATACAGGTGAACGCGCGGTCATGGGAATCCCGGCGTCGGGGCATTACCCCTATGACGCGAAGGTGGTAGTGGACGTCCACCAGACGATATATTCACGGTGATTGCTTCTCTCTAAAGTTCGCGGGTTCATCTGAGCTACTTGATGGGGTGTTGCACGTCGCTACGCAATCTGAACAGTCCAGAAGCGCATACACGTGTTGGATGAAGGAGGAATTCAAGCAGTTCCTCAATGATTTGCTTGGGAGGCTCAATGACATTGTGCCTAGCGATGTCAAGGAGGGGCAGTCAGTGGCCACTCTTGGCAAATTACGTCGCTTTGACTAGGCTCATCGCGCAACAAGGCTCTGAGCTATGTGTTATCCGTGCCGCGCTGCTTTCGCCTCAGCTCAATCTATGTAAGTATTATAACTGCACACTTCGGTCGAAGGCGAACTATCTGCGGCACAAACCCTGTATCAGCAGGCGATAGATGCCGAATACGCTCATGGGTGCAGAGCAAGAGAGCGTACGGGTGTCATGGTGACGATTATTTGGGAGAGTCTCGCGGAGAACAAGCAAAAAGCACAGCCGAACTCTCACGCTCGTATGCTCGAATTTTATGGGAATATCATCGCGAACGAAGGCAAACTCGAGACGATAATGTAATGGGGATGTATATTAAAGCATCATCAAAATAGTCATGAGAAAATCCATTTAATGAGAAGGGGAAATGATGATTTTTTACGCTAAAATTTCGCGTTCGTGCACTTAAAAGCTTTAGTTTACCTTACCTGACAACACCCTACTGTTTAAGATGCGTAATACGATTTGGCGTAAAAGTAGTACCGATAGCCTTTTCATTAGACCGAAGTTTTTTCCGGAATGTCACTTCCCTCTTAAATTAGTATTATCGGCCAAGTGGGCACTAGGTGCACTGATCCATCAAACTTGAGCAGCAAATTACTATATGCTTAATTTTATTATCGGTATAGTTTTCGATTGCGCAGCTCATTGAGTGTACTTTAAGGCGGCTCTTCTTATTTTTTCTTAATTATTTATGTAGCAGTTATGTTAAACTGAACACGAATAGCTATGACTTGTTTAATTCCTCTTACGGAAAGAATTTTCTGCAAGAATTATTGACAAAGCTTACAAGCCCGTCCAGAATAATTTAAAGCGAGAAATTCTCCACAAGGGAAATTTTCTCGTGCATATAATTGAATAATCTACTAGCTCAAGTTGCCTTTAGTGTTTTGCGAAACATTTGAGACCGAACCAGTCAATCATAATTATGTGCACCTAGAAGTTTTTACACGCGTTGATTTTCTGTTATTCCATCGGTGTACTTTCACTGATGCAATTCATTCTATAGTTCATGAGATAATACCACAATGTTTCCGTGGCCTATAATGATTATACAATTGCTTAAGAATTGAGAAGTCACACTAGTAGTCCGAAAAGTATTAGTATCCTTTGCGTAAGACGCTTTATTGACATTTTCAATAGACAAATACGATTTTGGTGGCGATTAGTCATAGACTTGATCAACCAAAAGGAAGGATTCTTTATCTATGTAAAGGGCTGCTTGTAGATCGTACTTTGTACATTGCTAGTTCCTTATTCCATACTTCACAAATGAGTCAAACCGTTGCGCAGTCAAAACCGGAGAATCCTTCGAAAGTGTGGCAGCTCCTATCCGACCTTATTATCGGTGGAGTCGCGGGGACGATTGCGAAGACAATTATGGCACCAGTAGAGCGAGTTAAGCTTTTACTACAAACCATGGAATCGCACCCTGATGTGCTTTCTGGAAAAATAAAACCTTACACAGGCATTGTAGATTGCGCCAAGCGCGTGCACAGCGAACAAGGCCTTAAGGCATTCTGGCGTGGAAACTTCGTCAACTGCATTCGTTATGCACCACAGCAAGGAAGTGCACTAGCTTTCAATGACTTCATCAACAAAAATCTCTTCGCAAACATGAAGTACGACGCGAAAACTGATTTTTGGAAGTCCCTGGGAGTAAATCTACTAGCAGGAGGACTCGCAGGTGCTGTTGCAAACACCATATGCTATCCTTTCGATTTTGCTCGTACCCGTCTTGCGTCGGATTTGAAGAGCGGATCGCCACAATACAAAGGAATCAACGATTGCATCTCGACAACATATCGAAGTCAGGGACTGCGTGGACTCTATACTGGTTGGAGTGTTACCGTGGTTGGTGCCTTCGTTTATCGTGCGGGACAGCTCGGATGCTTTAAGCAAATTCAAGAACTGAACCCGTATAAGAAGGATAAAGGCACAATGGGGGCAATTAGTGCGTTTGTCGGTGTCACAGTCGCTAGAACTGTTGTCATGCCTTTCAATTATCCATTCGACACCATTCGCCGACGAATGATGCTCGAGAGTGAACTCCCTGTGAAACAACGTGTATATTCTGGAACATTTGACTGCGCCAGAAAGATTCTGCGTAAGGAAGGTTGCAAGGGACTTTACAAAGGGCTTGTTCCTGAACTTTTCCGTGGTGTTGGTGGTTCGCTCGTCATCGTAGGATATGACAGAGTGAAGCTCATCTTTGGTATTTAGGAGAAGCACATTTCATATTTACATTAATCTAATTTAAAGTATCAATATTTCAACGTGTGACTCATCGAGCATAGCTGATTACTGAATTATATGAATAGTTGTTCTTTTCAAACGTTTTAATGGTCAGGTTTTCTTTGTTAGAAGTTTATTGTGATGGACCAAGATGCAGCCCATGAATCATTTTATCTTGAGCACATAAACGGGAGGGGAAGAGCCTTGGTGTCTTCTGGAGAAGTAGAGCGCGATACTATCATTTGCACTAAAGTACCTGAAATTATAGTTTTGTATTCCGATTATTGCAGTTCTCACTGCAATCAGTGCTCTTCTTCAAATAACACGACGTTGTGTATGGATTGCAAGTGTTTTGCTTTTTGCACGAGTTGCATAGATGACGCAGTCACAAGGAACCTCCACAAGTTTGAATGTGATTTATTCTGTGAACTGCCCGATGAAGTCCGAGAAGGAGATACTGATTACTTGCGTTTCATCCTTCGATACTGCGCCTTCATCCAACTGAATGATCCACGCCAAAAGGCAATCGATTCGCTCACCACAATGAGGGAGTCACAGTCGGCGGAGTTCCTTCGCTGGGCAGGCTCGTACGCTTCCCTCATTGTGACTTTCTTTGCCAATAAAATCAATGTCACAGAGGATGAGCTTATCGACCTCTTATGCAGAGTCCAAACGAACGCTTTTGGCTTTCCTTTTACTCAGGAGAATACTTTTGGATGGTCCATACAGTCCACACTTAGCCTCCTCAATCACGACTGTATGCCGAATTGTTACATCGCACCAATTGATGAACGGTCAGGTGTAATGTCTATACGAGCTTCGAAGAAAATTTTGCCCGGAGAGGAGCTGACGATAGCTTACATGCAAGCAGACGGCAATGCGACTATTCGCGATGAATTATTCGATCGCTATAGATTTCACTGTTCGTGCAGAATGTGTACACCAGCGCTGTAGCTTTCGATTGTATGAAGCGACGGATATCATAAAGCAAGCTGTCATAAATCCGTTCTTATGATTGATAATTGGGTTTTCAAGTTTTCTTCCAAATGAACTCGGCTGCTGGAGGAGCAGAGAAGCTGTTGGCATCGCTGTCCATAAAGAAGGATACGTTCAACATGAACGAACAAATAGCGAAAATCCAAAATTTGTCTATTCCAGAAGTGCTCACTCTTGATGAAGTACGAGAGACCTTCCTGATTCCACTCCAACAAGCTATTGATGCAGACAACATACAAGCCAAAGAAACCGAAGCGGAATTTCAAAGACTTGTCGACGAAAACGAAGCCTTGAAAAAGACTGTGAGTAAGCTTGAATATAGAATCAATCACATTTTCAGGAACAACGAAATCAAGCCAAAGCCTATTGATTAGAGTTTCGGAGGCCTACCACGCCCACTTTAAGTTGGACTACTGCTTAACGAAACGCTATTTTTGTTTTGATTGACCTCCTGTATGATATTTGGATAATGTAAATTGGATGAGCGTCTTTTGCGCAAAGTGTGGTCAAAGTGGTCATACACACGC
>LFNC01000081.1:0-121534 GCA_001235845.1 Perkinsela sp. CCAP 1560/4 | reverse complement strand
AGAGAGAGAGAGACTGACTGAGCTAGTTACTAAGCGAAAAATTACAGAGCTCCACGCGCGTGATACGAAAACCCGATGACCTAGCTTACGCTAGTAAGAGAGAATCAATTTACCTTTCACTGAAAGAAGATTTACTTGGAATTATAGGATCACTGATGAAAATCTGCCTTAACAATCAAAATTCTATATATGTGTTAGTAAGAACTAAAAACGAGGAAAGAGAACTACATTATCCGCCCTGTATGGTGAAACTGTTTTTTTACTATCGTAAGTTTCTGTATGACAGCTTCAAGTTACCTATGGAAGAAAATCAAAACTCAAGTTATTTGAACTTCCTAGAACCGGATAGGCAAAATGAACAAATCGAAGTTGACAAACAGCTAGAATTGTGTTTCAAGGAGGAGCAAACCCCCAATAACAGGCTTACTCCAAACAGATGTGATCGCTCTGACAAATACACAGGCATCTGCCAAGATTTCCTGGATTTTCATTCAGGAAATGAGACGGTTTCCACTATCTCTAGTATACCTGAGCTTAGTCATTCGCTTCTTGAAACATTTTCTGGCAAACGGACATCAGAAACAATGGATAATTCAATGGAGTCTCTTCTGAGAAACAGGGAAATAGATTCTGTGGATAGAGCGGAATTAAGTGACCAGTTTCTTTCAGTCCTGGATCCGAGGGAATTACTTGGGGTGGAAGCTCAGGCAGATCTAGAAGAAATTCGGTCGGCTTACAAACGCAAGCTACTTAAAATGCACCCCGATAAGAATCCTAATATGAGCATGAAAGAGGCAGAGATGTTCAGACGCATGACAGAGGCATATAACAAGCTCACGAAGGACACGGAGTAAATGAACCATCTCTTAAAGAAGGATAAGCGAATATATTTAGAATGTAATTACGTGATCTCGTTGCTTCTTTTAGTTGTACAACCAGAAGAAAACGGAATTTGTGTATCCATCAGAGTTATTTCCGCGATGTTTCTTCATTTTCATTGTCTAATGTAAATGGAGACTACTTTCCGGGATTCCTTTCCAGACTATGATAGCCTTGCGGAGGAGGATACTTCAGAAAGACCAAATGGTCTTCACGAACATCTACGCGTGATTACTCCATCTGTGGACATATCCAAATATGAGAAGCTTAACACTATATCGGAGGGATCTTTCGGTATTGTATTTCGAGCTAAGCTGAATAGTGCAATACATCCGGGACGCTTTTTCGCTGTCAAGAAATTAAAAAGCAAGTACACCAGCAACAAACGTGAAGGTTTCTCTCACTCTGTTCTGCGAGAAATTAACATTCTCCGCAATTGCTGTCACATTAACATAGTTAAAGTAATTGAAATTTGTGTTGACTCGGTCCATGATGTCTACCTTGTGATGGAATTTGCACCAACAGACATAAAGAGTTGGCAAAGGTCACATGTTGCGCATGATCGGCAGCTAAATATGTCCCACATCAAGAACGTTCTTCGCCAACTATTACATGGAGTTTCTTATCTTCATGGTAACTCGCTTGTCCACCGAGACTTGAAAACATCAAATCTTCTTATTACGCATGACGGGGTGTTGAAATTGTGCGATTTCGGATTATGTCGTGCTATTCCTGACAAAAAGGACGATAAATCAGCTTGGACACCACAGGTAATGACTATGTTATATAGATGTCCTGAAGTATTAATGCGCGAACAGTCCCTATACTCCAAGGCGATCGATATTTGGAGCGTTGGAATCATCTTCGCAGAGCTTGTTCTCGGTCATCCACCGTTTGTTAGATGCATGAAGGAACCTCTGGCCCCTGATTCCGCAGAAGCTGAACTGGAAATGTTTCGAGAGCTTGTAGACAACCTCGGGCCACCTAGCTGCATCGATGAATTTTGCGGTAATAATTACGGAAGGAGCCTCGTTTCAAAGTCGGAAGTCGACGATTCGTCAGTAGGCTCACTGTACGACGGATTGAAATCGAAGCTCACTCCATTAGGAGTTGATTTCTTGCTCTTGATGCTCCACTGGGATCCCAGACAACGTCCTTCGGCAACTGATGCATTAGATCATCCCTTTTTCGCTGAAGCACCATTGGCCTGTGCCAATAGTGAGCTTCCAGAAATAGTGAATTCACATGCAGAAAAAGGTGAAAGTAAGGATGTCTAGTCAGAGTAGTGCATATCTCCTTCCTCACTTTATCTACTCAAAGTGATTTCAACACTTTATATTTTTCCAGCTATCTAGTTGCGATCCTAAAAAGTTCGACATGGACCCCTTCGATAATTTTGATCCATCGGTTTTTGCTGGTTCTGTGAATACTGAGATAAGTAGAGCAAGCCTTGACAGTATGAATGAGAAGGTGATTCTCGATCATTTAAAGTCGCAGTATCAAGCGTTAAAGCGAAAAAAACAAATACATGAAGGAGATACATCCCCTTTGAGTGAATCGTATTGTAAACAGCTTCTCGGTCCATTGGTTGCTAACCATCCGAAGAGGGAAGTCAAGTTACTAGCTGCGTGCGTCCTAGCAGATACACTTCGAATAGTTGCCCCGGCGTTCCCATTCGAAGAGAAGCTTATCGTCGATGCTCTCCAGCTATTTTCCAAAGCAATCGCCATTATTCAAGAAACCTCACTCAAAGACGTACCCTTAAGTTACTACGATCACCTTATTACGTGTCTAGCGCAAACACATGCTATCTACGCCCTCTGCAAGAAGACCTGCAAGACCGATCAAAAACGTACAGACAATGAAATTTATCTTTTGGTGAAAGCGCTTCTATACTACGGCAATCATGAAGCCTCTGTTGCCATGCATTGTTCCGCTATCATCAATGATACCATCATGGCGTATTCCACTATAACAGAAGATGTGTTCCACCTATTGATGGACGAACTCTGTCGCAAGTCGGCAGTTGCTAAACTTGTGTTCTCGAGCCATTCTATGCAGATGCAACACCTTGTCCATGATCATATTAAGAGAACATGCGACGAGCTGATGACCCAATATGAACATAATCTGAACAATCCGAACGACAAGCGAAAAGTTCTCAAAAAAATAAGCCATTTGTTTGAATTGCTTGAAAGAATCGCAGAGACAAGTACGCTGTGCATCAAGAAAACGATCGACACACTCGTGAAGTATCTTTCACATGAACAAGTTGAGCTACGGACGTTGTTTACGAAAGGCCTCGGAAAGATCTTCGAATCCGACCCTGTCTTGCTGCTGGAGTCTGAGTTTACATTAAATGCCTTTATCGCGAGATTCGATGATACACGACCAGGAATGCGTAACGAAATGCTCCGAGTGGTTCATCGGATACTCAGTGCCGGTCCGAGCCAATCAGTGCGAAAAGAGTTATGGCATGTCTTTTCCGAGCCGATCAAAGCAAAACTCGTCGACCACGATGAATCTGTGAGGCGAAATAGCGTTCTCCTAATAACAACATTTTTCGGCGTCGTTCCAGAACCACTTGTGAAAGCTGCCACTTTGCGCTGTCGTGACAAAAAAACAAGCGTGCGACATTTTGCTATCACTCAGATCGCCAATGCCATAACATGCATACAAAAAGACTATAACACAAGTGGTATATTGAATGCGATATTGCACACTTATCACGCCGATAATGGCGAAAACCAAAAAGTGGTCGAATCCGCCTTGATAAAGTTCACGTCCTGCTTTGCCGACACGTTTGAAGTTCTTTGCGAATCTCTGGACTATCAGAGCAGTGCGGCAGCTGAAACAATACTCTCGAAGATGAGTCGACTCCGCTTAGTTGTCTGCAAATTATTCGAGCTTAAGCGTGATCCATCCCAAGATGAAACCGTGCGGAAACTCGTTCACTTTCTCGCACAGCAGTTCCCTATGGAAAATGTTGATGCAGTAGCTGAATGGAACATCATCAGCGAAGTCAAGGATAGTAAGTTTCTGAAGCTGATCGCCGATTCATTCGTATACGCCGACGGGTTTCGGGAGGGATTGGAACGGGCGAAGCGGATATGGCGCAAGTCCACCTGTGATTACTTCACTCGTGTGACTGGTCGTATGCTCTTACCGATTAGTCAGGAGTACGCCATTCGCTTACCGCAGCGCATACGCTCTATAGCAACGGAAGAGAAACAGACTGGCCTGCTCCGTGCGTTCTGCTTGCTCTCCATTTACGATCCCTCTGCAACTGCCGGCATTCACAGTGTTCTTGATGTCCTTGAGAAAGATATTGCTGACGCAATAAAGGAATCCAATTCAAACTGCCACGAACGCATTCGACTTGTTCTCGACTTCTTCTGTGACACAAATTGTCAAGTGAAGGCGGTGCACGATTTGTTTCGGGCAACCTCCTTTATGCAGAAGCTTACTACACTTACGATCAATCTTCCGCTGTCTTCCATTGAATTGTGCAAGTCACTGGCAAAGGCACAAGCAAAGTTCGCGGAGCCGGAAGGAGAGGCATATGACAACTACTTGAAATACCTCAATGATCAATGTGAAGCCTTAGGTCTTGTGCGGCGATCAAGGATAAAGCTAGTCTACAAGGAGCTGATGGAGAAGGGGAAATTGATGTTCAAGAAAGGTATTTTCGTCGATGCTGACATTCTTTTAAATGACATTCGAGAGTGCATTAGCTCGAACGAGGAGGAAAGTCCACAAGCTTTGAAAGCTTCGATGGCCCTTCAGAAAGCGTACTTTGAGGCGCAAACCAACATAGACAGTCAAAAGGTGTCATCATACCTGGCTTCTCTCTTTGATGCCTTCATGGGGCTTCAGCGCAGCTCTGATAGGCTGGGCTCGGCGAAGGCCACCTGGGTTTTGAAGCACCTCGTTGCGCTGATATGCTCCTGCAAGATCCGTGTCTGTGTTTTTGATAACATGCAGCTGTTACAAAGCTTATCTGATGTGCTCGGTGGTGTTGTTTCGAAAGACGCACGGCTTGAGGTTCAGAAAATGCTCTTCAAGCACGTGCATACGACGAACAAACTGCCTTTGCAATGCACGGTATTTCTCTTCATTACGCTCCTCGCAGAGAACGACCGGCACAACTTGTCAAAGGTGAGAGACTATGTGCGAAGTATTGTGGAAAAGTATAGAGAAACCGCATTGCACGAAAAGAAAAGTCAGGGCGTCACTCTCTCCGATGCTCGCGCCATTACTTGCTACCCAGAGTACATCTTTCCGATCCTTCTCTATCTACTCGCTCACAGCGCTGCCTTTGCTCGAGAACGCGATTCCGGCCTTGTATCAATTCAGAGAGTTTTTGTCGTTTTCTTCGAAGAAGTTCTTGGCCGAACCAACGAGAGCGCCGGATTTTTAATTGAGTTAATTCGGCAACTCCGCTCCTTGGATGACCGATACTACGCGGAATCTCCAAACACGCGAATATTGTGTGAAGTCGCTGCAAGGGACCTCCAGGAAGTTCTGCGAAATCGTCTTCTCTCTTTAGAGGCAGTCTATTCATTTCCCGGATCAGTCCAATTGCCGCATTTCTTCACAACGCCCCGAAAGAGCTCGGCTTTGCTCGAATCGACAGAATTCCTTCCGAACAATTTCACACTCATTCGAATGGGTTTCGGTGGTCTCTTTTCATTAGCGCACTCATCCGAAATACAACTGAACAGCGAATTAGAACCCACCCCAGAGGAGCCGGAACAAGAGTTCTCTGATACGGCTTCCCAGATTGCGGGCATTGTGAAAGAAAAATATGGCCAGCTGAGTGAACATGAAGTGGCGCTCATTCCATGGAAAACGATGCGCCAGGAAATTGCCAAGTCCCTTGGTGTGGAGAGTTTGAGTGACGATGCACGGAAGTACGCATGGAAAGCAGTCCAAGCTTTACATGAAGATACTGTCTAAACCGGTCCGATGTGCATATTCACTGTTTTTTATTCATGAGAAGCAAGATTACTATAATCACCTGTGATATATTGATGTATCCATTCCCGGACATCTACATCGCTGTCTGGAAAGTTATACTGTATTTTATCTACAGATGTTTTTCTGTATCCTTGTATGAACGAGTCAAAGAACAAATGAAGTCCAACCTGTTTCGGCGTATATGCCAAGAGGATTACATTCACTCTTCGATGCACAGTAGTCCGGTATGCGTGATTCCCTCAAAAGAAAGTGCAATTATTACAGTCTCCGTGAACGATCACATGTTCATCTATGACTACAACCGCATGACGGCGACGCTGACCAATCGGGGGAAGGGATCCCTCAAGCATTCGCACGATGCCGCGGATATGAAGATATGCTCTTCAACCGTTGAGAGGCAGAAAGAGATTGTCTATACCGTTGACGTATCAGGTGATGTTCATTTGACCAAACTCGGCGAGGACTCGAGAGACAGTATTTTGGAGACGTCTTTCAGCAGTGGAGACGATACATTTCTGAAGCAGCAATTTCGCAACCTGCAGCCTTGCTGGGCAGATATACTCGCCGCAGATAATATGCTTTTGGTTTCTCACGGGACACTTCGGACGGTGCATGCACTTTCACTTGACGGAATACCAGTTGATTATGTAAAGCTTGGAACGTATGCATCTGCTATGGCCGGCCTGAAGAACATGCCGAATGTTTTCGCCACCGCCGAAGGCCAGGAAGTCGTGATATATGACATTCGAGCGGGGAATCACCTCGGAAACAGCTACGCACAACGGTATTTTATCGGAAAGGAAAAGCTGCTCACGCTCACAGAGGGGTCGGAAAATCAAATAATTGCTTCAGGGTATTCTCGATCACTCGCATTTGTCGATCTTCGGACAAATCGAATGGGGCCACAGATGGCCACAAAAACAAAATACGAAGTCAATTTCGTTCACGGTGAAAAAGGGCCCAAATTGGTCGAAAAACCAGAAGACACAGACGATTTTGCTTATGTCGCAGGAAGTGATGCTGAAATGAAAATCTTGAGTACGAAGAGTAAAAAAGTGCTCTTTTCATCGTACGCAGATGATTGCTGGAGTGGTCGTCCGGTCGCACATGATGGACTTTTCGCGGGCATTTCATGTCGTGGATCGCTTCTCGTCGTCGACTCCCGGCAGGCATAAACTTTTATGGTGTTTCGCCATTTTCTTCTCACGGGTACATCTCGAAGAATTTCAATGGAAAGGAGGGTTTGGCATTGCAGATGGTTGACCTAGCAGTAGTACACGTGCGTCCTTCTTTTCCCCTTTGCACATTGCCCGCTAATAGTTTTACGACGTTCATTGCTTTCTACAACTACCATGTGCACTACGCTCCAAGAATTTAGTGACAAGCTCGATCGCCTCGACGATGAGTTCCGGAAGAAGATGGAGGACCAGAATAAAAAGTTCTTTGCAGATAAGCCAGAGGAGTCATCTCTCTCCCCGGAAATGAAGGAACATTACGACAGGTTCGAAAAGCTCATTCAGGAGCACACGGAGAAGTTCAACAAAAAGATGCGCGACCACTCTGCTGACTTCAAGAACAAGTTTTCCGACCTCCTCGAGCAGCAAAAGAACGCACAGCTACCAGGAAAGCAATGATAATGTGAAATATCCCGACTGCTCACACAGAAATGAACTCAATATCCGATGAAATGATTATATATAATTCATATTTACCCAATCCGTTGTTGCGCTAATGCGAGTGCCAGGCAGTACGAGTTTTCTCTACACCCTTCGTTTACATGTTACTGGCTGTTTTTTATTATGTTTGAATAGTATGGTAATCAAAAATGGGCATAGCCATGCGATTCATGCCGGGGGTTCCACACAAACGCCAAGCGTCAACAGCCATGTCGCCTTGCTCACATCTGTTGACCTCATTGAAGACTATATTCTTTTTCGCAATGTCTATTCGGTGAATTTCAAAGGCGCCAAAAAGACGCTGAATGGTAATGTGCAAGTTCCATACTTTACACCAGAGTTGGAAAGCGCTGCACTGAATGATTTCGAAATTTCAAACAAGAAAATAACCGAGTCTGAAGATGATGCTTCAGTCAGTTATCCGAGAATCCGGCGCTATCTCGTCTCGTTATTCGGCGACAACGCAGAAGAGTCTCTGCACATTTTTTCCACACTGAGCCTAACGGAAAAAACCCTGATTCGCACGAGCATTCAACATCTCCGACAGCAAATCCGAGAGAATTCATCGACTCGGCAAGCGTAAAAGTTGATTAGACTCACTTTTCACATTTTTGAGCCATTCGTTTCCAAATCGTACATTCGCTTCATACCCTCTCATTAATGCAACCATTCGCACCACCAACGCCCTTTGAGGCAGATACGCAGAACGCATATCAACTGTTATCACAAGCGAGAACTCGTAGCGCGATTCTCTGTACCCCTGTGGGGAGCTGTATGGACAAGTGCCTTGATCTCACTGGACTTGGACAAAACACAACCAAAATCAAGTCAATTAACCGCGTGAAAGAAGAGGAAAAAGAAAAGCATTGCCTCGAATTTTGCGCAATGAAATGGGACGAACTTCACAGACGCTCGAATCAGGTGCTATTGAAGAAGGAAATAGCATCCATTCAGATTGACATGTTTAATCAAATGAGAGTCAGGGCCCAGGCACAGATGGAGCTTCTGCAGCGGTGATGCGAAACTTTGACTGTTCATTACGTTCAGTCCTAAATTCTCGTAGGCTCATACATATCTCTTGCCTCTTCTAATTTTATCAACCAATGGAGAGAACACTCATCGCAGTTATTCCATCGAAATTTGCGGTCTATTTTAACGAGATTATTCGAGGGCTCGAAAATATTGCATTTGGAAAAATTATATTTGGCGACACTTTGGATGCTTTTCAGAGTGAAATCACCTCCACAGCACCGAAATCGTACGTCTTTGCCATCGCGAGTCCAATAGCTGTCGACATCCTTGAGCAGTTTCATCTCGTGCGATGTGCGAACGGTGGAACGATTGAATGGGTGCACTCATTGCTGACAGGCATTGATGGATATCGGCCGCGTCACCTCGGATCGTTTCTCACTGCCCCAATGAGTAATGCAAGAGGCTGTTACTCGTCGATTCTGGCGGAGCATGTCGCGATGTGTAGTTTATACTTTTGCAAACAAGTTTCGAGAATTCAATCAAATCAATCGCTGAAGATGTGGGATTGGTTTCCCAACGGTGAACTCAATGGGAAAGTCCTTGGTATAGTCGGCTACGGCAACATTGGAAGGTCAGTGGCTCGGTTGATGAGCGGATTCGGTATGAAATGCCTCGGGTACGTGCGGAGCGAGCGAGATGCCGTCGACGACCTCGGAGTTGAGCAAGTCACTGGGCCAGATGGTTTGGACAAAGTTCTCTCAACAAGCGATTTCATTGTTGCGATTTTACCAAAAACGCAAGAAACGAACGATCTTTTCAACGTAAAGCGCTTTCAACAAATGAAAAAGAGCACCGTCTTTATCAATATTGGCCGGGGCACGACAGTCCATGAAGGCGACTTGCTCGATGCACTGCAAAACGGTACTATCGCTGGCGCAGCTCTCGATGTGTTCAAGGCAGAGCCTCTTCCGAAAGAATCGAAACTGTGGGGCGTTTCCCCAAGCAAATTGGTTATGACTCCGCATAATGCTGACTTGAGCGCTGAAGCGTTCAGTGGCGCAGCACGGCAGTTTTGTGAGCTTGCAATGGGTTACGTTACTACAGGTAAACTCCCCGATTATCTTGTGGATCTCACAGCTGGCTATTAGAAAATCAGTGATGAGTCTGGTAGCCCACAGTCAAAACTTTGACGATCTTCGCAAAGATCGATGGTGAATTCCCTATCAGGAGGCGATGCAGTTGCGAAGGCGTGCATACTTCAAATTAAGACTACAGCCAACACCAATATATTTTGTACTTGATATAATAGCCCTACTCGATCTCTTTTCAGAACCTCCTCAAAATGAATTCTGGGTATGATATCAGCACAGACACGTATTCCCCCGAGGGGCGAGTCTTCCAAATTGAGTATGCAGCAAAAGCAGTGGACTTGCAGGGCACTGCGATTGGCATCTGCTGTAATGATGGAGTCGTGGTCGGAATGGAGAAATTGCTTCCCTCAAACCACGTTGAAAAGAGTGCCTTGCAGCGCGTATTCTCCATCGACAAGCATTGCGGCGTGTGCATTGCTGGGAGTCAGCCAGATGGACTGATGTTGGTCCGTCAAGCACGGGAAGAGTGCGCATCCTACCGAAGGCTAAACGGAAAGCCCATTCTCGGGCCAGTTCTTGCCATGCGGCTGAGTGAGTTTCTTCATTTGTTTACACTCTATGGCTCTTATCGACCGCTCGGTTGTGCTGCAATTCTCGCGACCTACGGGGACGATGGTCCGAAGCTGTCTATGATTGAGCCCAGTGGTGTGTCAACTCAGTTTATGGCATGTGCGGCTGGCAAAGCGAAAACGGAGGCCAAATCCGAGCTCGAAAAGATCGACTTTTCCAGTATAACGTGCACAGACGCCGTCGCACTGATACAAAAGATACTTCACTCGCTGCATGACTCAGCGAAGGACAAGTACTTTCACTATGAAATCGGCTGGATTTCGAAAGAAACCGATAAAGTTTTTCAGTTAATCGCCGATGAGCTCCTCGTTCCGTACAGCGGAGCACCCATTGCAGAAGAATCCGGAGACATGAATGTTGATTAGGCTCTTTCTTCCGTCGTTGAGAACTTGTACTTTTATATACTTCGGCGGTGCATAAAATCTGCTTTGTTGAAATAGTTCACATATAGCTCATAGTATGGACAGATGAATCGAATGGATAAAATTACCAGCGTCTATCTCTGTGCGACTATAGGTGGCATGCTTTTCGGCTACGACACCGCAATCGTCAACGGCGGCTTGGTGCAGATGAGTGAGCACTTTGGCTTCCATCTCGAGTCCTGGATATCCGGACTTGTTGTCAGCATTGGCGTTTTCGCATCTTTCTTCGGTGCTATTCTGACTGGCTACCTCAGCAACACGCACGGGAGAAGGAAATCAATGCATTACGCGAGTATTTTTTTTATCTTGAGCAGCATCGTCGCAGCTGTGGCATGGAACATGCAGACCGTGTACTTTTCCCGAGTGCTTTTCGGGTTGAGTATTGGTTGTGTGTCAGTCGTCGTGCCAATATACCTTTCAGAGATATCTCCTGCGAAAACTCGCGGAAAGATCATCACAATTAACAACATCGCGCTGACATGCGGGCAGGTTTTGGCTTCAGTGGTGGCTTATTCTTTCATTCACCTTTCGAGTGGTGTTGGCTGGAGGTTTATGTTTGGCTTGGGTGCTATACCAGCCATCCTGCAGCTGTGGCTACTTGCACGCCTTCCAGAAACTCCCCGCTGGCTTCGGCAAAACGACAGACGTCAAGAAGCCGAAGTCATCACGAAAGAATTCGGCTTGGAGGAAGAAGAAGTTCAGCAGTCTGAGAAGGACCAGCAGATGAGTTTCAATATCATCCGTAGAATGTACAGCAATCGGGATATTCGATTCCGTCTATTTATTGCATGCGGAATGCACTTTTTTCAGCAATTCGCCGGTATCAACACTGTCATGTACTATTCGGCAATGGTTTTGAAGGAAGTTGGATTCGAAGAATCGACTTCAGCGCTTGCATGGAGTATCCCTTTAGCGATGACAAACGCCATTTTCACCTGCATTGGCCTTCTCACGATTGACAAGTACGGGAGGCGGAAGACTTGCATCGCGTCTCTCACAGGTTGCTTCGTGAGCATCACCGGTGTGGTCGTCCTGGCATTCGTGCGGGTCGACGCGCTGAGCAGTGGAATTCGGGCGATTCTGTTTTTCTGCCTCTTGACTATGTACTTGATGTTCTTCGCCCCGGGCATGGGTCCAGTCCCTTGGCTCGTCGCGTCTGAAATATTTCCAACAAGTTATCGTTCGGCCGGCATGGCCATGGGGGCAATGGTGAATTGGCTTTCGAACGCGGTCGTCTCACAGATATTCCCGATTGTGATCGGTCGGTGCGGGGTCGGCTGGGCCTTTTTATGCGTTGACGTCTTTGTTCTTCTTGGATTAGCTTTTGTGTACTTTCTCCTCCCCGAAACTCGAAGGAAAACACTTGAGGAGATTAGTCGCATGAATTTGTGTTGAGATGTGAAGAAAATTATAGAAACCCGCATCAGGGGTCTACCAACTTTCCATTCCAAATCTGATTTTCTCAAGATTACTCTCCCCGGCCTTCGGCCTAGAATGGAAGAAATACAACTCAAAGTACGATGTCGTCAATCATGTCCGCAACCTATCACAGAGGTCCCCTTTGCAAGGGGTGGCGAGAGCATCAGTACCCTGGGAGTACATAAACCACACGACGTAAAACGTGGAATGTATGCCAAAAAGGGACTGACTAGCCAGCCCCCAGACGTCGAGCTGAACGCACAGTCGAACGACGACTGTACCTCACAGATCGAAAAATACCTACAGTTTTTTTTGAGTGAATCTGTCCAGCATCGGCACTGGGCATTGATTGAAATTCGAAAGCTTCTCATACCAACGCTGCGGAACCCAGCGTGGACAGGATCGGCGCTGGATGACTTTCTGGAGCCGGAGAATGCACGGGAAAACCTTTTCTTGATTCGTCGTCTCCTGAGTGATACAAACTCCACTGTGGCCTTTGAGGCCTTGCATCTCTTGGCTGAAATTGCCAATAGTACTAGCCAGGTCACGTGGATTCTCGTGCGAGAAGGTCTACCAGACAGTCATTTCCACGCGAAACGGGAAACCCCATCGACACTATCGAACTGTAGCAGCAGCAATGCATTTACGTGCTGGGCATCGCAGGCTCGCGAATATTCAGATAGAATTCAAGATAGTCTGCCATTAGCCAACGAAGCCGAATTCTTGAAGCAAATTGAGGAGATGCTCAAATGCCACATGCATACTACTGGATCGGGCGAGCACCATTCCGCTATCGTACTGCTGACTTCTATTGCTTGCACGTGCGCAGAGTTATCGCTTGAGATTTGGCAATCTGTATCGACTCAATGGCTCAAAGAATGGCTTACCCATTCGGCAACACAGGAATGTGCACTGCGCTTTCTATTCATTCTCTGCAAACAGTCTCCCCAGACAAGAGAGGGAATTCTACGCACGCTGGTAGACATTCAATTCAAACTGACGGCGTATGACGCTCCATGCACGTACATTTTGCTAGCAATTACAGCTGTTACAAAGCAAAGCCATGACAGCTTGACAGAATGCTTGAGCGAGGCCTTGCCGTCATCAGCTCAGCGGAAACTCGCTTGCTCCAGTGACTCGGGACTTTTTCTATCACTTCGCTGTCAAAACTTTTCCCAGGCAGCATTATCAGAAATGATGGTCGACCAGGAGAAACCTTTGCCGCTTTTTCTTGAGACGATGCTTTCCATTCTCAACTATTCCAAAATTTCGATGCAAGAATTCATTGCAAGGCATGTCGAGCACATCCATTATTTCATGAGCGATGATGGACTTGGCCATCTGCGAGGGTATCTGAGACTTGCGAATGCTGCCATTGACTCGAAAAGCGAAGGAAATTGCGCCCCCCTCCGACAAGAAGCCATGCTTTATCTGGGTGGTCCGCCGTATCTCGCCTGGTGGCCACGCTATGCACCAGAGAAATCCTGGAGAAACGCAGAATTGCCGTGTATGCTCTTCTGTCATCTGCTGCGAAATGTCGAAATATCGCCCAGCCCAGATGTGGAATGGCTACTGTCGACCGCCGATTTACTTCTTCGGATGGCGCTTTCAGAGGTCTTCCATCAGTCGAGTTCTGCGTCGATCAATGAGTCAGCTCGTCTACCAGATACACTGCCACACTTGGCGGTCGTATTTTCAGGATCGCGAAAGGCGAAACTATTTCACCAAGCGCTGTATTATGATGTAAAGATGCTTCACTATGCGGCGGTATGGATTTTGCAGTCAGCCCTCGCAGGGCATGATACGGCTCAGATGACCACTCGCAACGATTCTTCACTGAGCGTGCACCCACTCATTCAAGAAATTGCCCCACCAATAGTCTCTCTATTCACTTTGCTATGGTTTCCCTTGTGCGATGCACCGCCTGATGCACTAAAGATGAGAATGTCATTGATCTTCCCACACTCAAGCTATCCGCATCTTCACGCCTTTCTCAGCAATGACTCTGACGGTTATCGTCAGTCGCTTGATGCATATTCGATTTTCGACAAAAAAACACCCGCACATGTCATCGAAGAGTGGATTACATGGTATTTTGAGATGAAAAGCTCACTCGGGAACGCACCGCCTCTATTACGAATCATCGATGGCCATAGCGTGACTTTTCGCCTCTTTTCGGGGATTCTTTACTTCTCTAAAAACACAGACTCTATCCCACAGGGTATCTATCGGTATTTGAAGCAGCTGTGCCACGAAGTATTCATTATAGCGGAAGGAAAACTCCATAGTCTTGACACTCCAATAGATGTGACAAGCGAACTTATCGCCTGCGTTGCGAAGATCGAAGTGACGAATAGTTTGACTGAGTATCTTTTGGGTGTTCTGGTGACGGTCATGCCATATTTCCAGGAAGAGCTGCTGTGCCAGATTTTACGCGTTTGGATCGAGTCCAACGCTGTCTCCTTCGTTCCACTATCTCTGGTGGGCGATGAAATGGATAGTGAAAACGATACACGAATCGTCATTTCAAGGGTTCAGGATGCCAGTGAAGGCACTGTATTCACCCAAGACACTCTGGCCTGTGTCGAGGAAATTTTGTCTTTATTGCCCAAGGGGGCACTTCGAAATGGACTACTCGGCTTCACTCTGCAAACTCTCTTACAAAAACAGAAAGAAACCTTGACACCCCCGTAAATCTACCCTGTCTTCAGCGTTTGCTATTTATGATTTCCCTTGATGAAAGCGCTTCGCCCTACGTAGGACCCTTATTTATTCTTCGAACAGGTTTGACAATGATGAAGACAAACTATGTGCCCCCAAAGGGATACAGCAATCCCAGGAACGCTCCAAAATCCGAAGTCCGCTGCCAACGATGCAATGCTACTTCACACTGGACATTTGAGTGCACCGTTGCTTCCACGAATATACACGATGCGCAGATCGAAAACGTTCAGAACGACATCACGGACTCCACAGCACCTCCTGACACACGAAACCCCATGTTTCGGCCGATTGTTGAGGACAAAACCGGTGAGATGAGCTACACGACGATGGAGTTGGCAGAGGTGAAAGAAGCACTGCGTGAAGAAATTCGGAAAGAGCTGATGGAAAAATTCGAGGCAGAAAATAAAGCAAGTGAAAACCTGATGCCCGAGGTTGAGTGTCCACCAGACTCGGACTCCGACGACTCTGATTAACACTCGACCAATGTGCCTTATCACAGAGTTTCCGTGTTGACATGTTTCGATGACTCAAACATTTTCCTGTGAGTGAATTCAAGTGAATCACTGCGAGCGATTTTTTAGTGTATTATGTGGACTGTTGACTTTGTTTCATTACAGTTCTCGAATGTTTTCCATGGAATTATCTACAATTATCATGAAAAACGCGGATATATGAGTGGTTATCACTTGTCAACGGTACAAGCTTTCCGAGGCGATTGTCTTGCCACTTTCGAGTCCCTCGAAGGAAAAATGGTGATTTCGGTAAACTACCCTACCTGTCCAGGCTTGGAATATCAGAAATGAATCTGTATGTATTGTAAAATCAACTTTCCCCCTACTCCTCTTCGATGAACACTGAAACAAAAGGAAATCTCGTGCGTGTCACCACACAGCGAAGCCCGAGAGTGTACGTGCGCTATATCCTCCGCATGATGCAGGGAGGACCGACTGCTGATGAGGTTCCCGAGTTCGACAGCATGACCATTCGCGGAATGGGACGCGCTATTACTTCGGCGGTGAATATTGCAGAAATGGTCAAGCGGGAGATGGGGCCTATCTTTGAGAAAATCCACATATCCTCAGAAGTTATCGAGGTAAAGCCATCCGACGATGATTCAGTGGAACGAAAGCTCTCTGTGATCTGTATTACCCTTTCGAAAGTACCCATCGATACCTCGATTGACGTTGAAAAGCTTCCGGAACACGATCCGAGCAAGGTCAAATCAGAAGCTGACTCTGGTGAGCGTGGAAATCGACGAGGATCACGAGGCAGACGCGGTCGTGGATCTCAGAGAGGGTCAGTCTAGACTTGTTTGAGTCGAATATGCCTCTTTATTTTGCGTGAGTGTTTAAAACTTATATTGTACATGTTCAGTGAGCTGTCCTATCTATTTGAAGGAAGTTATGCTGTATATTATAAGGAACGTATATGAGTATTTTTGACACATTCTGCACTCTCTGTTTCCATTATAAGTTGAAGAATGCATGAAAGAGAGTACTATTTTCGAAAAGGATGTTTGAGCGACAACAAGGAAACCTTACGGGTCTAGGACGAAATCTATTCTATATTTCATATTTTTACCGAAAACTGAAGTAATCAAATATAGCGAAGATTACTCAGGGTCAAAAAGAAGAGAAAACAACTCATCATATTCCAAGTTTCGTAGAGTTTAGCAGTAGACCTTTACTCTGCTGTGTATCTTTATGCATATATTCTACGGCGCCAAAATCTACCCATTATGCGGACCTGATTGGTTTTCTTTTGGTCACTGTGGTCCCACTCGCTTATTTTTTCAGTCTGCCAACTACCGGCATGGCTGGAGGAGCAGTTGTGACACCATCCGGCACGAGGTCTGTCCAGGAAACAAGCTTTACCGTTACCTCCTTGAGGCCTTAATCGTAATCCTCGAGAAGCCATCGTGAGCAGGATCGGCGTAGTCATTTGCCTCAGCTCTGGCAGATGCCAGGAGTATCATATGGCTACATGGTAACTGGAATTGTAGGGGGGATCCGCACTCGCATCCAAGCTCGTCTAGGTCCACTTCGAATTTTCTGCTCCCAACAACTGGCTGCTTATTACGAATTTGTACGTGATAATCGTCAGCCAAATCCAACTGGTTGCCATATTCCTCTTGAGCGTACTCAGCTAGCAATTCACCTCCGGCGAGCCTTTTTTGTGCCGCGTCTCAATGCTTTGTGTAATGGGCGGCTTGCCGAAAGCACCGCGCGTCAATAGCACAAAGTGGCTCCATACAGCGCTCTGGACGAAGCATTGAGTTGGCGCTTTCTACAGCGTTGCTTGTCCTGTTCCCGTACAGAGTCCTGGTCTTGAAGTGCGGCCGGAGACACCAGGTCTCCAGGTCGATTTTTCCGATCAACCTGCTCAAAAAGGCTTGCTTCGTAGTTGCTTCAGGCATCTCTTATACGCCTCCTCTATTCGGCAGCTCTGAATTGCCCAAATATCGTTGCGGTCATATTTGCCTGGGTGATACCGCTTGCAGTTGTTGCTTATATGAAGCGTGCAATGAAAATGTGTTCGGCAATCACTGCACGCTGTACACCCTCGATGCCTTTCTGCCGATCAGACATCTGGAAGTGAGTAGGGTCGTTGAGCCAACTCGCCAAAAGTGGCTTACCTGATTCGTCTTTGTATGAATACCACTTGGCGAAGACCTGCATAGAGTACTCATAAGTCTCTGCAGGCACTACTGCCCAGCCCACTATTGTGACCTTTTTGTTTTTGTCGAACCCGGCCAAAACAGCATGCAGTCCTCGGAATTTGCTAGCCTTCGAATGACACATATCCAAGTATGACACATCTAAACCTTCCATGCAAGTCTCAAGCCCAGCACGAAACTGAGTTTAAAAGCTTTTTTTTGAGCTAGCACAGTACTGTATTTATATTGAACTGTAAAGAAAGCCATAGACAAAGTGCTATCATCACCAAGAAATAAATGCATAAATATAATGTAATTCGGCGCTTTTGATCACTCCATGTGCCGCTTGATTATTTTTGTATTTTCGGCATTAACTCTGTCAAAGAGTGCATCGAAGCATTGATTTGACTCAATTGCCATCAGCCTTGAGATATCTCAATTTCGCTACAAATCAGCTGAGTGCCGACCCGATGGATGGCCACCTCTACGTGGTGGGTCGGACCAGTACCCCGTCGTGGGGGAAGCCAGGAGCCACCCGTTGCTGCTGGGATCCTCCCTGGCAGTACCGGGTGGCGACAGGAGCTTCAACTGTCTACCACTGCCGAGGACCATTGGCGTCAGTGGCCACCAAAGTTTATCTTTGGCCGCCTCGGAGCGCGCGCATGCGTGCCGTAAGAAAATTTCATTCTCTTTCTCTCCTGCTACGGGCTGGGGACGTGCACCCGAATCCGGGGCCGATCCTCCGTATAGCCCAGCAAAACATCTTAGGCCTCACACCTGGGAAAAAAGTCAGCCTTCTACACAAGGCAAACATTCTAAACCTCGATGTTATTCTCCTACAGGAGTTGCGCATCACGGAAGACGAAGCTTCGCGGCTAGCGATGCCCGGCTTCCATTGCTACTCGGTTGCCCGCGATGCAAAAGGTGGGGGCGTAGCAGTTCTCGTGCGAGACGCACTATCCAGCGTCTTGCCCGCCCACTCGGTCTCCGCAGCGGTCGAACACATCACCGTCTGCGTTAAAGCGGGGGATGAGATTGCCTACTTCACATCGGCATACTTCCCCCGGGCTAACAGGGTCACTCCCGCATCTATTCTCGAGCTATCTAACGATTCCTGGAGATCCCATATCATTGGGGCTGACTCCAACGCTCATCACTCAAGGTGGGACTCATATGCCCATGCCAACGCCGGCGGGAGACACATCCTCGATTTCTCCGTCGCCCAAGCGTATAATCTCGTCAACAATGGGTGTCCGACACGTCGGGACTTGACGATACAGAAAGGCAAACTCTCGTCCCCGGACGTCACTCTCGCGCGCGGCTGGAAGGCCAAACCCGAACCAGACAGCGACCACTACCTTATCAGCTTTGATCTGGTGGTCGGCAGCGAAGCTCCATTGGGGACCCAGGTGCCCAAGCGCGCCCATTATTCATGGGGCAAAGCGGACTGGCAAGAGTTCCGCCGACTTGTCACCGCGGACTGCCAAACATTTCCTGGAAAGGGGACCCCGGATCAACAGGCGAAGTTCCTGTCACGGAGCATCGCCAAAGCGACAGCAAAGGCAGTCCCCAAAGGGGTTCCACCCACCACAAGCAGCTGGTCAGCGGCGCTCGAAGATGCCACACGCAAGTGTGAAACACTGCTTAATCGCATTGACGGAGCAACTCCATCTCAACGGCAACAGATTCTCACCGCCACCCAGGAGCGTAAAAAACTCTTGGATACACACTGTCGAGAGAGATGGGGCAAGGTATGTGCTGACATGAAGCCCACACACTCCACAACGTGGGAGACGCTTCAAAACGTCATTTCCGCAAGGCCGACGCCCACGAACCTTGTCGTTGAGGGTGGCCGTGAGGTCCCCTTGAAAACAGCCGCCAGCCACCTTGTCCGGTTCGTCAAGAAAAAGGCCCGCAGGCACCCAGCCGCCCAAGTTGCACGGAAGCCACCCCGCCCAACCAGCCTTCTCCGCGCCATCACAGAACAAGAGCTGCACGATGCTCTTCGATTTACGAAGTGTCACCGGGCATGCGGCCCGGACGACGTGTACAATGAGGCCCTCCTGCAGCTACCGAAGTTAGCCCGGACGGCCCTCCTTCGTACGTTTAACAGGTCCTTGTCGCGTGGAATTGTCCCGCGCGCATGGAAGAGCGGCACGATCGTCCCCTTTCTGAAGCCAGGAAAGCCTGCTGGCAGAGTGGACTCATATCGTCCTGTTACTCTGACCAGCGCCATCGCAAAGCTCATGGAGCGGATCCTCCATGGCCGCCTCAAGCACCATGTCACATCCGTACACCAGGCTAGTTTCCGCGCGGGGATGAGCACCACGGACGTCCTGCTGTGGCTGCGCACACAAGTGCAGCCCACGAGCGCCAGTAAAACACCGCAGACGTCCGCTGTCTTTGTGGACTTCAGCAGGGCCTCCAACTCGGTGGACCACCATCTGCTCTTGCAGCGCTTGCAAAAGCTCGACGTGGACCCCTACTTGGTACGTTGGATCCTGAGCTTCCTCACCGGGCGCAAAGTGCGCGTCCGCTTGGGGAGCAGACACTACTCACGTACAGAAACGTTCACGTGCAGTGTCCCACAAGGCACGGTCCTAGGGCCTCTCCTCTTTAATATTTTTATGGAGGGGCTGTCCGAGGAGCTCAACCTTTCGCAAGCAAAGCATTATTTCTATGCTGATGACTTGACGATCGTGGCTCACGGACGCGGTAGGGAGTCAGTCCTCAACGAGTCTCTGGACATGCTTAGCCACTGGTCACGCCCCCATTTTATGGACGTGAATGTGATCAAAACAAAAGCGTGCCATTTTCGCAGCCGTCGTAGTGCGCCGGTGCTTCGCTATCGCGGTACCGAACTGGAAAGTGACGAAACCCCAAAACTCTTGGGTGTCACGTTCAACAAGCACCGTGGATTTGGCTACCACACGAAAAGCATGAAAGCCAAGACCCTCCGGACACTGGTACGACTCTCTGCCGTGGCCAACACACTGCTCGGTGCATCACGCGACGTGGTACGGTGCTTCTATCTCGCACTCGTCTCTTCATACGTGTGCTACGCTTGTCCAGTATGGTTTGGCATAGCGTCTCTTACAGACATGGCCACCATGGACAGCATTCAAGCGCGCGGCGCCCGACTGGCATGTGGACTGCCTGCAACAACGAACACGTATGATTCGTTGCTCGAGGCAAACCTGCTCTAAAAAAATCAGCTGAGTGGCTATGTTGTGCTGACGCAACAGCCAGGCAGTCTCAGATCGCTCTATCGCTCAAACAATCAGTTCAGCGATGAGCCGATGGAAGGCCACCCATTCGTGGTGGGTTGGACCAGTACCCATCTATGGGGAGGTTCAGGAAACCGCGGAATATTGCTAGGGGGATCCTGGGTCCCCCTGGTGGCGAGACGGGAGAACGTCCACTAATTCTCTGTGGATTAAAGCACGGGATGGAATTAGCCCAAACGAATAGACATAAAAACAGAGTGCATGTGCACTGGCCGTCATTGGCCGATAGTAATTCTCTGCTATGCAAATTCGGAGCGAGAGGGAATTCGATGTTCTTCAATGGATATTCCTTTTTCGAATTTTTGGAAAAAATAGGCGGTGCACCGGCTGAGAAGCTTTTACCTGCGAAGCAGAATGGGGCGAAACACCGATGAGCTTCCGAATGCGGAAAGAGTCAGAGTCCGCTGGTGTGGATGCTTGGCTCGGCTCGAAGGCTTTCTTCAAACAGAACGTCAATCCGCGGTTGGATTCATTGCCATTGCCACAGCGACATGTAACCTAAATGGCCCTTCGCCCCTCCGAAAGAGATCTCCCCCGCCTTATATATTACGATAAATCATAATTTATCCCCCCCCCCCCCCCCCGATGGTTGCCACTGGGCAGAGTGTGGCTGTTTCACATAAGCAGGGAGGTGTACGAGCAAGCGATGTCCAGTTCAACGCAAACCACTTATGTCATATAAGTATTCCGGATTTTAATGCATACTCTGGGCAAGCGCGAAGTTGAACACTAATAGAGCGTTGATGAAGTTTTGCAAGTCGAGGTACTTCGCCGTTTGTTTCACTTCCGAAAAACATCATACGCGAAATAGCTTGGCTCTCAGGTATAAAGCCACAGCTTCTGCCCGGGTGACGCTTCATTGAAGAACTGTTTTGAGGTGTATCTTTTCAGAATAGTCACGCTGAGATGCCAGAATTATTTTGAATCAACGAAGAACGTGTTTCAAACGTCCTTGTTTGCTGAATATGCATTCAAGTCCGGAGATTACAACTTTCATGCTTGATAGAAGATGTAAGGTAAGTACAGCCGATGACAGTCAGTCAGCTTTCGCTACTAAGATCTTCCTGAAAACCGAGCGAACCCATCTAATCATGTCGAGTCGATATCCTACAAAGCATCATTGAATATTTTCAAAATGTAAAACAAACTATTAATGTGAAATTCCGCAACGGGCTGCAGGCAAACGGAAGAACGGAATTTTGCTGAAAGACGGGTCTTCGGCCAATGCCTGTGTTTTCAATACCTATAGAAACCTAGAAGTATAAGTCTAGATTGTTTCTAATGAATTCATAAGTGACGAAGAGTGCTGCATGTGCAGGAATAGCTCGGGCCACAGTTATCCCCCAGCCTTTGTAGAGAGCTGCAAATCCACCTTCACGATACACATCTCGAAATGCTCCTGGTAGTGTGTACTGTCGTTTTTTCGTGTCTACCTGAATGCGAGTTTTCACTACATCGGCAGGGAAGAATGCTGTCCAATAGGCGATACCTGCAAGCGATCCTGCCATCGCTACCTGATACATTGGTGCTTGGCCGCTGTGACTTTCTTTTGGCAAATATGCCTTGGCAGTCGAATATACGCCATACCAAACAGCGTTTCCCGGTATTTCACGTAGAAGGCATGGTGTGAGGCCCAAGAACATTCCGCGAATACCCTCGGTGCGAAGAGTATGCAAGACACAGTGAAGCGGGCCGTTATGTAATCTCTGTGCTGGAGCTAACGTTTCCTGGACTTGAAGCCTACACTTGACCAACTCAATAGGCGTCAAAACAAGAGCTGTGGCAATTCCAGAAGCACCCCCGGCGAACAGGTTATCAGTGAGACGAATCATATCTCCACGAGATTTTCTTCTTTCATCCAAGTAAGCGAGGCACCTACCATATACTACGAAAGCGATGGCAGTTTCGAACATGCATCCGCACATAGGGGCAGTAACTCCACGATAAAAGCTCAACACACCTTCCTCTTTGAGCATTCGTGCGATGCAGTCAGTCGAAGATAAATAGACAGACCTAGAGTCTTGAAGGCGAACCTTGACAGTGTCGAGTGGATATTCAACATACTTACAGCTCATTCCTGCAACTGTTCCAGCAGCGAAGTCTTTCGCTGCTTCTTGCATTAAAAATGAACTATTGAAGGGAGCGAAAAACTGATTTTTGCAAGCATCCTAAAACTTGTTGGCGGATTCGAAAGGAAGATATAATTGTTTGTTAAGTAATAATGTGGAATTAGGGGAATTAAAAAGGGGTTTAAACTATTCTCCTCTAAACAAGCCACTTAGCGGTTAAAGATTTTCTGCTGCCACGGCCTCTAAGAAAAAATATTGCGGAGACTAGTTTGCAAATCAATTGCAATTAATCTCTGAAATTGTACCAAAATTGCAGCAGACTTTTTCAAAGAACTATGAATTTCGACGGCATGGTCATCTTGCCAAGGGCGTTATTCAGATCCACGAAAAGCATGACAATGGCTATATTCCGTGTTAAGGCGAATATTTTCTTCATACTTATTCATAAAAAGTATCGATGGATCCTCTTTTGTAGTTTAGAATTATCTCATTCTGATTCTGTTTTTAAGAATGATAGAAGTGATGCTTATTTTATGTATACTTGCAATTGTTCTCTTTTGGGCTTGGCAGTTAGGGCGCATTGGGTTGTGGGTTTTCGGTCTTTATTCGACTATTCAGGGGAGGCAGAGCCCTTTCGATGTCGACCGATTGTCCAGCCAAGAGCAAATGGAGCTTATGATAATGAACGTAGCAGGAAAAGGGCAATTTTACGAAGAGGACTATAAATACCTAGATGCTTGCAAGTGGAAAGGTGTGGATTGTGATATCTTTGGTACAGTCAATACAATTACTTGGAACAATCATTCTATTGATTTAGAGAGTGGTTACATCGAGCTTTCGCGCATTCCGGACATGGTTGGTTACTTCAATGTACAAAACCAAGGGTTTCATGGTACTCTTATAATGAAAACTCTTCCGAGAAAGTTAATTGAGCTTTACCTGACCTCGAATTACTTTCATGGTACCATCGAGCTTTCGCAGCTTCCCCCAAGTATCAAAGATGTTTATCTTGGAGACAATCAGTTTACAGGAACCATCAACCTAAGAAACATCCCTGAATCTGTAGAATTTCTCATACTTCGTAAGAACCGCTTTCTTCAGAAAACAGTAGTTTTGGATGATACGATCCCACACAAGAAAATAAAGCGCATTGATCTCTCAGAGAATCAGATAGATGAAATAGTAGATAGCATGGGCTTAACGATACACAAAGAATGTATCGACATTCGTCCCAAGTAGTAGAGTTGTAGATTTGCATTGGCGACAATGGCCATTCGTCAACTATTCAACTTACGCTTTAAGATTAGTTTGAACCGATGTTTGAATAAAAATGATCAGGTACTTACAGTTTTCGTTAAAGAGAAGCCTGCTTACAGCAACTTCTTTGGACTGCCTGAGACTTCATCAATACTGTACAGGAAAACCAAATGGAGCTGAGAATAGTTCCAATGTCGATGAGATAG
Organism: Perkinsela sp. CCAP 1560/4; assembly: GCA_001235845.1. Lineage (NCBI taxonomy): Eukaryota > Euglenozoa > Kinetoplastea > Prokinetoplastida > Perkinselidae > Perkinsela > Perkinsela sp. CCAP 1560/4. Next base: position 97,266 of record LFNC01000081.1, on the reverse strand, counting down.
CCAAAGCATGTTCAAAGCTTTCGCTCAAAGAATTCACCGCTCTCCAAAGGCAGATATTCATTGAGCTTGGGTACAGTCAAGAGTTTTACGAACAAGCATTGTTACGTTCTATGGGAGGGGGAGGGGCAGTAGCAGCTGCCCCTGCTCAAGCTGTGGAAACAAAGGCCCCCGCAGCAAAAGCTGCAGAACCAGAAGAGGAGCCTGAGGCCAAAGAAGAAAAAACTATCTTTGACGTAAAGCTTGTGTCATATCCCCCGCAGAGCAAGATACAGCTTATTAAAGAGCTTCGAGTGGTCACACAAAAAGGTCTGATGGAGGCCAAACAGACAATTGAGAAGGGTGGAGTCATAGTCCAGAAGCTTGGGAAAGAGGAGGCAGAGAAGCTGAAAGCTTTACTGACCAAGCACCAAGCAGTTGTCGAGCTACTCTAGCGTTCTTCTTCAGTTGGGTCGCATAGGTATTGCTGATCCGTGATGCCTGGTCAATTATTCTTTTTTTCGGAATGACTTTTTTAAGGTAAAAAAGGATGAACTGATTTCATGAGAAATGTTGTTTTGTAGACGGCATTTATGGAGCACTGATTGCCTATTCCATGAAACGCAACGGCGATTCGCAGAAAATTCTTTCTCGCGTAATATTTCTTCTAACGCATTTATCGGAGCGCATAAATTTCGAGACCGGGTCGAAGTTAGGCTCAAAACAAACCGTGGCAAGGACTCAGTTGTGCCGGTGAAACTGGTGAGAATATTTTCTCCAGAGTTCCAGCAGCATTTTTTGTTCGACCCAAAGACCGAAATGTCTGAGAAATTTGCTCTCGGACACGGACCAGGTGGCTCTGCTGCAAATGCTAACAAAAATGCTGTCACTATCAAGCATGTAGTAACCGGTATTGTGGTCCGTTGTAGCAAGTTTAGAGACCTCAAGGCGAACAGACGTTTCGCGATGTGCAAGATAGATGCGTACCTTGAGTATTATCTACTTGGCAAATACAGCCGTTTAGGAAGAATTCTTGAGCGCAAACGTCAAAAATACCTAGGGAAAATATCGCGGAAGAAGCAACTGAAAGAGGAGAGGGACCGTGTCAAAGGCGAGAAAATATTGCTTTTCGACTTTTACACACTAGAAAAATTTTCGAACAAAGCGCACTTCAGTGTTGAAGATGCTTTCTTGAAAAACTGCCGCGATGGTGCTTGGCAGTGGCTTCTGAAAAACGGTGGGAAGCGAGCACTGCCATGGATTTTACCAATTCCAACGGACGACAGAAGCCAGCATCCAAACATATCTACACAGGAGTTTGAAAGGCTTCTCACCCATAGTGTAGGATCAAATAGATTAAGGCTTACCGTTAATGCATGCTTGGAAGTATTCGGACTCTATTTAGCTCGAAGAAATTCTTTCCATCCGGGAGATGAAGAATATGAACTTTTAGATATGGATATCAATCGAAAGTTGAGCCAATACGCAATGAAATGCAAGAGGGAAATTAACCCTGAATTGTGGGTTGCATTGCTGCAGCGGTTGAGCGATATGTGCAATCTCGCTGGTGGGAGCTACCGAGTAGTTCCATTGGGCCTTCGTAGCTTGCAGCACCCAAGTTGATGTTTCTTGGGACTCTACTACAATAATTTAATATCATTAGAAGGCAGCTAATTAGCGATCCTGTATGCATTCTCTACAGACATCGTCAGTTGAGTTGCCGAGATTCACTTTTCAAAATACATTATGTCGTAGTCATCGTTCGCTTGGGCTTTGCTAGCTTTTTACACTGTTTTATCTTGAAGATATGTGAGTGAAATTATATCCACTCACAATATCCTACAAAGGGTACCTTTGTTGTTTTTATGAAGTATACTAGAATTGTACGAGATGCTGTGAATGGCGGGATGATGTGAGCTTATTCAAGATCATTCTTTAAGATGAAACTTTGTCAATATCTGCTGGGAAAGGGACTAAAGCCACAGAGGTCCAGATTTAAGTGGAATTCACATCATCCACAACCAAAAAATAGACAAGAGTCATCCATCCGTGACACCCACGACATATCAATAGGTAATGCGAAGAAAGGTCCACTGGCGTTCACCATGGCTCTTCCCGAGCCGCTGGAAGGATTCGATCTTAACATGATTGAGCTCACGAACAGTCAATTTGTCTCTGCAGGGAATGTGAACCCGCAGCTTCCATGTGCCAAAATTGTTCCAGACAGAATGGGACTTCATCCGGTCCTGATCGAAAAGATGAGCGAAAAGTTCGGTATCAAACAACTGACACCCATTCAGGCACGGATGCTCCAGTGCTTTTATGCACGATATGACATTTGCTCGTGCGCTCCAACTGGGTCGGGGAAAACTCTTGCGATATGCATCGCTCTCGTCGCGAGGCTTATGCGCGATGGCCCGCCAAAGCAGGGATCGACAGTGTTCTTGGTGCCCACTGAGGAGCTCGGGTACCAAATCGAGCGGTGGATGCGCTCCCTCTGGTGGTACAGCGAAGAAGAAGATCCTCTCTTTCTGAGCCACTGCACATCTGAGCGAGATGTAGCCATTGCGTACGCCATTGGCACAGAATCGGAGGATGTCATTCGAGTAGGTTCGGAAAACTATATTCTTCCCAATCTCAGCGGAAATATCCGATACCCACCGAGAAATCCGTACATACTCCTCTCGACACCCGAGACATTCTGGGGCTGGCTCAAAGACTGGGTCCCACTTCGAGAAAGCAGCGTCAACAAACGGTTATTCCCCCAGCTTGACACTGTCATCATCGATGAGGTTGAGTCTGTCCTCAAAGTCGACGCAAATATGCTCGAAGTGGACTGTGTTGGGCGGAAAATCCTACAGCAACTCTACGTCTGTAAGCCGTATGATACGCCCATCCAAGTTCTCTTCAACTCAGCAACGCTTGGTCCGACGACGGTGAATCATCTTCGCCGATTCATGAAGAAAAACATTTTCGATGCGGCGACGGTGCGAATGTTCCCTGATACTGATGTGAAAGGGGAATATCTACACTCGACGACCGATGCGCTCCATCGGGGCGACCCCCGTGCATCTGCAGGAGACAGATATCAAAACTCACTTACATTCACCCCATCCGACCGATGGAACGATGAAGACTCTTCCCGTCAAATGCAGGTGAGAAAGATGCGTTACAGCGTTCCGTCCTCGGTTCGTGTTCTTTTTCACTTGCTTTACACAGTCCCCACCGGGCCACGGGAAATGGCATTGTGCGCAATGCTCAAAATAATCAAAAGGCTTCTGGTTGATCGCTTTCACTGCTCAAAGGCTTTAGTCGTCACTGACACTGACGAGGACGAAACATTCATGATTCGATCGCTCCAGAACCCAGACGAATTCGGTGATCGGAAATCGACCACCCGTGCGTTACAATCGGCGAGTTCACCGAGTACCGAAGAGCGAGCCATATCTCCAGTGAAAGATAATGGCGCAATTCAGGGATCATCGGGGGAAAGTCAAACAATTATTGTCAGCTCGGCCAGACGTATCAGGGGAATCGACATACCCGAATTGCAAATAGCATTCATCGCGAGTACTCCAAAGAACGTCATGGATTTTGTTCATTTGGCTGGTCGAGTTGGGCGGCTTGGTTTTCCGGGAAGCTGTATTTTCTTTATTCAGCCAAGTGATTGCCGTGTGATGCGCGACTACTGTTCGCTTCTGAACATTGACTTCGACATTCACAACAAAGAGGATTTTGATACGGACATGGTCTCATAAGTATGTTTTCGGCATCTGTGTGTATTGGGGATTCCCCATTGGGGGATGACTTTCCTTCAATGAACTTTCCTCACCATGCAATCTACTCGTCACCTTGCCAGTTTTCGATTCTTTAGCTGCCAATAATGCAGAACTCATCCAATGTGTGAATTTCGTAGCTCCTTCGTGTTTCCAACCAGCCAAGCTGCTTCCATGGCCAGTAATGCGCTGACATCGGAGAGTTCAATCGAAAAGCGTGTGCATGAAAGAACACTCCACGTCTGCGTGCGTGAGAAAGCTCCCCGTGACCTTCAGCGGTCCTTGAATGGTTTACTCGAGCAGCTGCAGTTAATTGTACGTGTCCTTGGGGCATTTGATATTGTGGACTGATGGGAAAGCGTGTATGCATTTCATTTTGAGGGGCGTTACGGACAGGCGTTTCCCATGAGAACAATATGAAAAGCTTTTCATTTTCTCTCAAATCACACGTTCATTCATACATTCGTATATATTAACGAATTTCTCGAATCAGCCTGAGAATGAGTGGAGCCAAAGTACCCGATCACCGACGCAATCAGAGCATTCGGTCAACTGAAGATCGCCTATCCATATATGAGCAATCCGTCAAGAGTCCTGAGGCATTTTGGGGACGTATCGCTGCGGATGATTTTCATTGGCAGCAAAAGTTCAGCAAGGGGAAGGTTTGTGAGTACAACTTCGATATTCGCCAAGGTGAAATTTTCCAACGATGGTTCGCGGACGGTGTCACAAACGTCTGCTACAACGCCGTCGATCGTCATATTGAAAACGGAAAGGGGGAGAAAGTCGCTTTTTACTGGGAAGGAAATGCCGAAGAGGAGAAATCGATTTTGACGTACGCCGACGTCCACAGAGAAGTGTGTACGCTCGCTGGCGTTTTGCGCACCGCGTATAATGTGAAGAAGGGAGACGTCGTGTCGATATATCTCCCACTGATTCCATTTGGGCCCATTGCGATGCTGGCGTGTGCTCGTATTGGGGCGGTGTGCAATGTTGTCTTCTCCGGGTTCAGCGCGAATGCCCTTGCCAAGCGCATCATCGACGGTTCATCTTCTCTTGTTATCACTGCCGATAAGGTCTATCGAGGTGAGAAAGGCATTCAGCTGAAGACAACCGTCGACCAAGCCACCAGCATTTGCCGAGCCGCGGGCAAGGATGTTCAGGTGCTTTTATTCGAGCGCCATGGCCGAGATGTCCCATTTAATCCAACGCGCGACGCCTGGTATGGTGACCTTGCGGGGACGAAGCTTGACGCGGATGCGACTCGTATCGAGTGGGTTGGAGCAGAGCACCCGTTGTTCGTCCTGTATACGTCAGGCAGCACAGGCTCCCCCAAGGGCATAGTCCACAGTACCGGTGGATACATGGTGTACGCTGCATTCACCTTTCGCCTCATCTTCAACTACCAGCCCGACGACGTGTACTTCTGCACCGCCGATTTGGGTTGGATCACTGGCCACACCTATGGGGTTTTCGGCCCGATGCTCAACGCCGCGACGTGTGTGCTTTTCGAGGGTATTCCATTGTACCCGACCCCGGCCCGGTGGTGGGAGATTGTTGACCGTTACAAGGCGACGCTATTCTACACCGCACCGACGGCCGTTCGGGCCCTCATGAAAGAGGGTGAGAAGTGGCTACAGTCGACCTCCCGGGAGACACTCCGAATTCTCGGATCTGTCGGGGAGCCCATCAGCGCGCCGGCCTGGAGATGGTACAACGACGTCGTGGGAAGAAATCGGTGCGAGATCATGGATACCTGGTGGCAGACTGAGACAGGCGGAATACTCATCACACCGCTCCCCGCATGTACGTCGCTAGAGGCAGGCTCGGTGACACTGCCGTTCTTTGGCATCCAGCCGGCTATCATGGGCACAGACGGTGACGAGCTCGTTGGGGTGTGTGAGGGGCCTCTTGCAGTCAAGTTTCCATGGCCTGGACAGGCGCGATCGATCTTGGGCGATCACCAGCGCTTTGTCGATACATACTTCAAGCCCTACCCGGGCTACTACTTCTCGGGGGACGGATGCAGACGGGATGCCCATGGGTACTACTGGATCACTGGCCGAGTGGATGATGTCCTCAACGTCAGCGGCCACAGGATCGGCGCAGGTGAGGTCGAGAACGCCATCAATCAGACAGCCGGCGTCATGGAATCGGCAGTCATATCGATACCGCATGAAATCAAGGGAGAGGCAATTTTCGCATTCGTGATTCTCAAGAGAGACTTTCAGGCGGAGACAGATACACTCAAGCAGAGTGTCAACGCCAAAGTTCGGCAAATTATTGGTCCCATCGCCTCCCCCGAGGGTGTTCAAGTATCCCCCGAGCTTCCGAAGACTCGCTCAGGCAAAATCATGCGAAGAATCCTCCGCCAGGTAGCGATTGGCAGAGAGTGCGATCTCGGGGACATTTCAACTCTTGCGGACCCATCTATTGTCGAAGCGCTCGCTGACTTATGCCGATGCAACCCTGTTTTAGCACTGAGTAGGAATTACTGACCTCTGAGCCTGGTCTGTCAGTTTCTTCTCTACCGTTTCGTATACTTTCATGAGCTCCTTCTGTAGAGTGTCCTCCTCTGTAGAAGTGTAGGGCGATACAATGCGATGTAATCCCATCGAGAGCCCCAAACTCGAGTTAGAGTCAATTATTTTTGAGATTTCAAATTATACTATTTAACCGATCCATGCTTCTGCGCAGTCTCATCCGGCACCTCCCCCGAAAAGCGCAGGATAAAACGATCAGAAAGTCCACAGTCGCGAATATGCCAGTAGAGCGCACGGCCGCGGCCCATCGAAAGCATCTCGCGTCACTTTTGCATAGCTTATTGAGGCTCAAAAATGTCAAAAAGAGGCCGTCCAGGTCTCTGCACTCCGCTCCACACACCGGCAACAAGGAACGAAAAGGTTTCATCACCGTACTGCAGCGAATGCGCTCGCAGCTAGTTGGCCGAAGACATTTTAAAATGATCAACGATAGTCTCCTGCGCCCCATGCCAGCCTTCTATCGACAGTTTATCAAGCAATGCAACGAAAAAATCATTGCCAATCTACGAAAAGGATGAGTTTTTGTACCTAACTGACACATTCTGAAAAACCTTTACCTTTTTGCTGCGTGAACAATCTATACCTTCATAGGCTTCAGCTTCTATTTACCCAATGAATTCGGACTATATCAGCGAGAAATCAGTATGCGCACCATCGGCCGTCTCTGACAAAACAGCTTTCTTTTTGAGAACCCTACCAAAACAAAACACTGGGTGTCAGGCAACAATCCACTGACTTACAATCCATGATGAGACCAACTTGAGCACTTTCCAACTGCCCTCCATTGTGCTAGAGTGCTCTGCTTCATTCCCCGCCGTGTGACAAGAAACGTGAAATGAGAGTGGAACTGTTGACCTTGTATGTTCTGAGTGTGGTCTTGGGAGAGGTATTGTCCCACCTTTTAAACCCATTCAATTTGTGGGACAATGGCGGTTATCTGGTCAGTGCGTTGTGCTCACGCGCACTTAATCAAGTGTCAGGGTATGCCACTTGTGGTCCCATCGATCGCTTGCATGAATAGTAAGAAAAGTGAAACAGTAAAGTATGGAAACACTTCTCGTCTTTGGAATTCAATGGGAAGCGTACAGTCTCGAGAAAACTTGATTACAATTCATTAGGTTCTTCCACGACAAGTTCGTGCACCGACCCAAACCTAATGTCTCCGCCCGTGTGTGTAAATGTCTTTATGACTACGCGCCGGCCCTTCAGTTTCTCTCGATTTTCCCACCAATATTTTCGTTTGTCGTAGTCAAGCGAAAAATTGACATTTTGTATTTTCCCTGTCGAGGTCTCGCAGACGATCGATCCGAGAGTGTTCTGCAAACCCAATTTTCCCTCTATAACATCACAAATAGTACAGAGTTCTTTTCGCCAATAAAGATATTTCAAGACGTTCGAGCTTCTTTTACCAGGGTAATAGAGGCCGGCGGCAGTGCGAACAACTATTCCTTCGTACCCTTTCGCCACTGAGGAGTGCAGATACGCATCACACTCCGCTTCGCTGCTCACCGTCCGCCGCGGGAGCAAGAAAATATTCGTAATGTCCTCGGTCGCTTTACGAGCCTTGTACAGACGCTGAAGGTGGGCGATTCGCTGGATGTACGGCATGTCGGGATGGTCGACAAAGTACGCATCGAACAAGTACAGCGAAATCTGTCGCTCCAATTTGAATAACCGAAAATTTATGACGGGACGTCTTTTGCCGACATTCCCGAGGACTTCACCCAGCGTCGGTCGCCAGTTCTCGGCGTAGAGCTCGCCATCGAGAATAATCGAGCCTTTTCGAAAGCCGTCGAACTGGCGCCGCAGGAGAAGTTGCGTATCATGGAAGATATGGTCGAGCGAGTCTATTTTTTGCCCACATTTGCTAAAGAGTGCACTCATCGAAGCAGTGCATCGGACACCGTCCAGCTTGGGGGAGACATATAGCTTGCTCATTTTCTTATCAGCGAGGGCATTGAGCCAACGATGCTTCCGCTGGGGCCATTTTCGGGAAAGCATAGCACGAAAAGTTCTGGCTTGAGTTTCCATCGAGTGACGTCCGGTGCTACCTTCGCGATAGTACTGTTTGGCTCATTTTCTGTCTAATTGTCGTCCATCTGTGGGGCATTCAAACGCGACAGTAAAAGGCAATGCAACAATAACCAGGAATAGGGTTGAATCGATAGATGGAGCTGAGACACTCTTCACAGTTGAGTTACATACAGTCACAAATACACAAAACATTGGGTGAGATATGGCGAGTTTCCGATTCCACCCAATTACACATCGAATATCAATCTGCCTTTCGAAGCATTGAGACGAATATACGCGTAGGGGAGAACAGTTCGATTTGCACCGTCCCATACGCCATCCTTCTTCAGTTCACCGATGACAAGACATTGAACCATAGGACGTCCATTCAATGCTTTCTCGAGCGTAGACAGGAGGGAGGCATCCTCCAATGAAACGTCGCGCACAGCGAAGTGATTCTCCGTACGCTTCTGATAGAGCGAAATCCCAAGAGCCTCGAACAATGCTGACTTGTTTTTTGCCTTCTTCGTGGGATAGTGAACGGAACTCGGAGTACTTCGAAGAAAATATCGCACCGACACGCGCTCGCGATCCGCCGACTCGTGAAAAGGGCTGATTTGGAGATATAGCTGGAGGTATCGAGACCCGTTGATGTTCCGTTCGCCGGCATATTCCAATGAGCCATTCAGGACAATCTCATTGACGAGTTGACTGGAAGCGGCCACATTTTCCTTCGGCGTTGGCTCATCCGGGAGCTCTGCAGGGCTTTTCCTGAGCTGCTCCACTTCAGCGAGGCTAACCTGTCGCCGAGCGACGTACCCGGCAACTTTCTCTGGAGATAAATTGCAAGGCCGACTTGGAGGGGGCCGAGTGTAAAAGGGATCCCGCTCCCCACGACCGTAGTCATACCAATCTGAGACATCAGTGTGTTGCAACGCACAGCTGTGATTCCCATGAAGCTGTTTCATCGAGCCTAGGTTCTTCTGGAGACTCTCAAACAAATCGAGCTTCGTGGATGGGTGAGTCGTTGTCATATGCTGTTCCAGCGCATGATAGTCTTTGAAGATTTTCCCGCACTTGCAACAGACTGAGCGCTCACTTGCATATATCGCGGGCTGTCGGCAGTGTACAGACTGGCTCGCCCACTCATCCTCGGTTATAACAAGATCTTTCACTTTGTTCTGCTCACTTGCGTCACCGAGAAGGCGAAGCTGCTTCATGTCGATGTGTGCGTTTCCCATTGGATTCAATGAGCGTTGAGATAAAAAACCCTGTCCGTTCTCTTTGCTGGCAAGAAACGAATCGTCGATCTCCGCAATACGTTCCTTGTACTTTGCGACAGTCCCGGATGTGAATGGGTTAAAGTCAATGTTCGCGTTTGTCACATACACTGATTCGCTGCTCCCAGATGCGCGCTCGCCTCGCTCTGAAACAGATTCCACGCTTCCCGAATAGGTCGACGCGAGAGATGTCGCGGCAAGATTTCGAATGGATGTCCCAGAAGACTGGGAAGTGCCAATAAAGGAAGCTCTTGTCGAGAAAGAAACCTGCTGTCTTGAGTCAGCTTGCAGGTTTGCACCAAATAGCGAGAAGGTGGAGTTCTCTGGTGATTTACCAGCTGGAGCGCCAGGGATGCCTGCTCCGAACTGCGGATCGGGTGGCTTCTCGTTGGATTTTTGTGCGACTGGAGCTTGGTTGTCCGTGAGATATTCGTTATAGTACTCCGGGATTGACGTATTCGGTGGTTGAAATGGCGAAACCAACAAAGAGCCTTCCCGCTTTTCCGGCTTCGAAGGAGAAACGCTGTGTGGGTTATAGTTCGGCTTTGCAAATGGGCTAAATGCGGCCGATTCGACTCGTTCATTTTCTTTCGTACCAAAATCGCTTGTTTTCGCTTTGGCGTTCAAACTATTGAACGAATTAGAAATGGATTGAGTGATTACAGATTGTTCTGCCTTGTAGTATGATGGGGCCGCAGGGTCAGCAGTGCCAAATTTCGGTGAATGTGGATGGCTTGCTGGGGGAGCAGAGAAGTCGCTAATCATGTCTTGAATTTGCTTTTGAATATCGGCTATATCCGTTGGATTTTCTTGCACCTTCAGCTTTTCGAATAGTTCCTTGGTAGGTGGAATTTTCATCATGACTACTTTTTCGTACGTCTTGGTGTGTTTGCTGTTGGCCTCTTCAAGTAGCTCGGCTGAAAAATCCGCTTCATTCGTCATAAATTCTTCAGTGGGAGGGTTCGATAGCATTCCTTGGGCAAAATTCTCATTGGGCTTCTTCGAAATAAACTGAGGCCTCCCGATGTTTGATCCTGAAAGTATATTCATTTTTTGGAAGGGAGAAGGGGCAAGGGATGCCTGGGGATTCGGCGACTTTATCGTAGTGTCGGTCGAGCCGAACTTTGCATCGTTTTGCGCAAACGGGAACTGGAAAAACTTTGCGCATGAGCATGAAAAAGGACGAGTATGTACGCAATAAAAGCCCGATACAAATTTTGAAATCTCTCTGTCCCAGATGCTGCGGCATCTCTGTTTATGCTGCACGAGGGCTTTCTTCGAGAGGCTTGGAATTTTCATCGATTATTCATAAGTAACAGGTTCTGCATAGATTCGGATGCTCCTCATGCCAATAAGTTCTCTGATACAAGAGTAACTGAAATATACAACAGTTTGTGTAATTTGAATGGAATATCAAGAAAACCTCTTCATGCTACAATGAATCAATAAATTTGAGCTTTCATGGCTATCCATGCTCCATTTTGCTCGATCCGTCCATCACGACTAGTGGCGATCCATCCAAGCTCATCTTGAAACTCAGTGAGGAGTCCAGCATTGCTGTAGTAATATGGAGTGACATGTGGGCCACGAAGTCGCAAATTGCCTCTAACTCCGCGAGATAAAATTTTGGCATCATAAGTGCCACGATCTCCAACTACTTTGAGTCCTGTATAAGGTAAAATACCCAAATCTCCTTGGTTAGCACTTCGATGTGTCACCATATAGCAGCTTTCAACAGGACCGCGAAAGAGAATCACATCTTGTGCTTTAAATCTTTCTTTAACAAGAAGAAGAAAGTCTTGGCTGGTTTCTTCGACAGAGCTATCTTCAAATATTGCGATTTGATTAACTGATAGCCTGTGCTCAGAGCCACAAATATTCATAATTCTTTCGAAATCGACCCTGTTCCCAACAAAACAAGTGAGATTTTGCTGGTTGACTTCTGCAACAATATCAACAGGTGACTTTCGTAAAAGGTCTTCATTCTGAAGTACGATTTCAAAACCTGTACTGAGTGATGCAAAGGGGACAACGATAGCCCCTAATGGAGTACTGAAATGCCTGTGAAGAAACGATACACGACATCGGGAATCTAAGCCAAGTGCATTGGTGAATTGTGATCCGCTGTTCATACAATGCATATGCGAATAAGAAGTGAAGGTTTTATCTTCAAGGGGGGGATCTACATTCCACAGTGAAAGAATAGGCTCGTCTGGGTGAAGCAAAAGATTAAAACGACCTAGATGATCTTCATGATAAGAATGGATCGACGGAAGAAGATGTGTGAATTTATGAGCCTCTTTTATTTCTTCGCCATTGCGACCATTGATAATGCATTTTTTGAGATAAGGAAACTCCTGTGATTGCTCGAATTGCACCGTCTGTCCCGGATAAGAGAAAGCAAGCTCTGGAATAACCGAAAGTAGGACATCGTATAGACTAAACTTTGCGTGGTCGGTTTGACCTTGATATTTGTCACTGAGATATAAGATCTGGGGCTGAAATTGATTCAAGTAGGAACGAAGTTTGTCAGCAGTGTAATGTTCAGGTGGGATTGCTATATACATACAACCTAAAAAGCTGCAGGCGAGTTGCAGTAAGTAGTTTTCGAAGCATCCATAAGAAAAAGACATCACCCGCTCAGACGGTCTCAAACCCATAGATAGAAGATTTCTGGATAGGTATTCAACTTGCTTTCGCAGATCCCCGAAAGACCATCTCTTATCTATTATCCTTGAATGGAGAAAACTATCTTTGTTTCTAATTCGTGAGTTCTTTCGAATATAATAAGCAATGTTCTGGTCCAAAAGCGTGTGTCCATTTTTATTACCGATTATTTCACTGTAGCGAGATGGTTCGACTGCGCATATACTCGCGAATACCCTCGAACTTCTCATACTAATGTTCACATCAATAGAAAATATGAAAAATGGTACTCAAGAACGACTGATTCGCATCATGAATATTTTAGTTCGTTCGTTTTGATTGCTTTGTGACTACACTATAAATCAGAAATATTATCAAGTTGATTCATACAATCTGTGCTCAGGGGCGGAGAATATCGAGAGAATTTATTAAATCTGGCCCACAACGCTGCACATTCAATTGTAGGGATGGCACTGCAGGTAAGTTATGTTAGAATTTGTTTCTTTTTAGAAATTATAAAAATAAATTTCCGGACCAAGATGATACCGAAATCTAAACCTCAGTGGCTATTAGAATTAACAGATCTGTAGTAATAGTTTGTCGAATTTATTTTTCAATTACTGTGCGATAATGTTTCATTGCCAAAGACATCCAGCTAGTAGTAAAGCTTCCTGATGCTTTGCTTCTCGTTCAATATGTCTGAGATTACGGAGTCGGGGTAAACACTCACTCTCCGTTTTATTCGTTTGGCTGCGTTTAGTTTCGTAGTGCGCCATTGCCAAAGACATCCAGCTAGTAGTAAAGCTTCCTGATGCTTTGCTTCTCGTTCAATATGTCTGAGATTACGGAGTCGGGGTAAACACTCACTCTCCGTTTTATTCGTTTGGCTGCGTTTAGTTTCGTAGTGCGCCATTGCCAAAGACATCCAGCTAGTAGTAAAGCTTCCTGATGCTTTGCTTCTCGTTCAATATGTCTGAGATCATCATGTGCGCTGCATTTAGTAAGCTCATTTAGGAACCAGTGTATCCTTGTTGAGTGGGTATTGCTGGGCCGAAAAATGAGCGAGAAAAATTCTCTATAGCAAGAAACCGTGCATAATGCATCGGCCTCAGGTTCGGCCTTCGTTTCTTCAAAGAAGTGACACTTCGCTTGGTGCCTTCGATAGACATTACTTTACAAAAACAATAGAATAAACATTGATAACCCATGGATTCGAAAATACCACGCAGCAATAATTAGCTGTTGATTGTTACATGCAATTCTTTACTTTTCGATTTTCGGTGTATCTTTCTGGAGCTCATCACAACACGGCGTGAATATATTGCCAAAGACATCCAGCTAGTAGTAAAGCTTTCTGATGCTTTTCTTCTCGTTCAATATGTCTGAGATTATCATGTGCGCTGCATTTAGTAAGCTCATTTAGGAACCAGTGTATTCTTGTTGAGTGGGTATCACAGGGCCGAAAAATGAGCGAGAAAGGTTCTCTAAAGCGTACTAACAGCAACTATATTCTTCCATCCGGACAATGAACTCTAGTGGAATAATCCTTTTTATTACCGATATTCGTTCTTTCTTCCAAGGTATTCATGGAATCGGCACGGGATTCCCCCCTGGAATGTAACAACAAAGACTTCACTCCTATTACCGAGCCTGGATCCGGAAGCAAAAAGGAAAGTACTTCAGGGTGTAATAAAAAAATAGTTGGAAGGTATCCCCTGGAGCAATTAGACAGCAATACCGGAATAGGAGAAACATGTGTGAATGCCGATGATGAACTAGAATATAAAAAGTTTGGAACTGGCAAGCACGTAAGTTTTCTAGAAGAGGAAAAAGAACGTTCAGGCACATCTTTTGCAAACCATGAGTCGAAGCTCTTTCAAAATAAGCTGAAGGAAAAGTACGGACACACGTTTGACTCTGCTAAACGATCAGCCCAGCAGGAAGATCAGATAAATCCTTTGTCTTCATCCACCATAAAAACGAAAGACTATACAAGCAAGAAACCAAAAATTCTATCCAACTCTATTGGCAAATTCAAGGCGTTGTTTCGCGATTGGTTCTTTTCTCCCGAGGAAACACAAAAAAGACTTCATCTACTGAACAAACATGCTACCAACACAAGTGGAGCATGTACAGGGTCACTTGCCGATACAAGTAAGCATGTTACTGGCCTCGATGATCATCATATCGAACCATCAAGCTTTCATCCAAGCTTGGACATACCAGCGCGGAAGAACGAGCCGTGTGGATCAGGAAACCCTCCCTCAATTCTCCACGGGACTCGTCATCTTCATGACTCTGCTTGGAGCCGGCCAATTCATTCGGCTTTCGGACATGACAAGCTCTCGAAAGAAAACCTTTCAACCCTTAATGAGAAAAGCAGTCCATCAAATACTGAAACAAAAGACCACTCAGTCGCGTGTGCTATGGTAAATATTCTTGGAGGCCTTATTCTCGGATATGCAGATGTTGGGGTAAATACGGCTCTATCGGTTTTATACCCATGTGCGCTGCAGATGGTTCCCGAACATAGTCATATGTGGAAAATTGCAGGATTACTTTCAATTGTAAATATCGGCGCAGCGCTGGGTTCCCTTATGGGCGGTTATTCTGCTGAGAAATATGGAAGGAAGTGGTCGATGGTCGTCGGTGGTGTCATATCGATTGCGCCGGTCATGACAATGTTCGTAAGGAGTTATCAGTTACAATTGATTTCAAGGATCATCACTGGGATGGGTATTGGGATCACAAGTTCAATCTGCGGAACTTACGTTAGTGAGATGGCACCAGCGAATTCGAGAGGATTCTTGAATTCGTTTTTCGAAGTTTCGATCAATAGTGGAATACTATTGGCAAACGTTGTGACATATTTTGTACTTGGTGTGAATCGAGACTTGGAAGTCGATGAGTATTGCTATCTCATGGGAGATCATCCCATCGAGCGGGCAGCGACATCCAATCAAATGATATGGGCAATTATGCTTGGAGCTGTTTTGATCGCAGGTCTTTTCGTTTCAGTAGTCCTTTCCCCGCTGGTTCCAGAAAGCAAAGTGTGGTTGGCGAAGCGCTCAAAGTGTGCCCAGGGAAGCCATCCAGATAGAGATTCCGTGTTTAGCCGCAGTACGTTGCCACAAACACCCATAGAACCCAATAAAGGCAGATCACCTGGTCCAAGCAATGATGAAGTTTTGGCTCCGCACTTTAGACATGCACTCTTACAGCGACACCTGGAAAAATTACCTGGAGAGCGAACGCACTACCCCTTCGACGAACAATCGTTGACAATGATATCAGTTGGCTGGGCCGCTGCACGGAGCTCGAGTGAAGGTTCCATAGAAGAGAGAGATGCGACTCTGAACGATTTTCCGGTTGCAACTGATTGCCTGGCACCCCCTGAGGATGTGAAACTCTGTCTCTCAATAGAAGAACCCATCAAGCCGTATGATTCACGCCGAGTACGCACCACGGCATCGCTGCCGAGAAAACTGGCAGAACTCAAGAAGCCTATTGCAATAGCCATCTTCGATGCAGTGGCTTTGCAACTCACGGGAATGTATGCGTTGATGTTCTACTGTCATAAATTTCTCGAGGTCGGACACATTAATCAAAAAATGCTCGGCACACTCGGCATCATGTTTTGGAACTGGGCAAGCACTTTTATTTCCCTGTCGCTGGTGGAACGAGTTGGAAGGAGAAGGCTTCTTATCCCTTCAATGTGCATTCTCACCGCCACCATCGCATCGATGCCACTCGCAATTGTGTATGGCAAAGGAGCCACCCATGGGGTGTTTTTCCTATTCCTCCTACTCGCTATCTACATTGCAGCCTATGAAGTCGGTCCTGGTGTTCTATTTTGGGTCATCTGCGCGGAAGTGTTTCCCCATGACATTGCCCAGATGAGCTTCGCCTTGGTGAACTGCTTCCAATGGATATTGATGGTGTTTGTTACCTTCCTCTTTCCCCCATTGCAAAAGCTCCTTGGTGGCTGGGTGTTTTTCGTGTTCCTTTTCCCGAGTCTTGTGTCGACTGTATTCTTCTACTTCGTGCTACCAGAGACTAAGGGACGGTCACGCCGTGAAGTGGCAAAAGAGATGCGCAAGAGCCAGTGGATTACTGAAAACAGAAGAATCTGGTAAATCAAATTGTGGGTAATTTTTTCATGTGCGCTTTCGAACGTGTGAGATCTTTCGATTTTCCCACGGGTCAAAGAGGCACTTGTATTCCAACAAACCTCATCTACATTAAGAAAAGTGATACATTTTGCTTTCGAAAGAAGCGTTCCAATATATTACGATAATGAGCGATATTCTCAAGCCTGAGAACGCCTCAAAGTTCTTCAACAACATGCTTGCGCAAAACAAAGTAGTCATTGTTAGCGCCACATATTGCTCGTACTGCGTGAAGGCGAAATCTTTGCTGATTGGACAAGGCATTCGCTTCGTATCCCTTGAAATTGACATTATCCCGAATGGAAGGGAAGTTTTCGAGGCGACACGAGCAAGGACAGGATCCAATTCAGTGCCACAAATATATATCAATAAAAACTATATCGGTGGGTATGACGAACTCTTGGATCTCTATGATGAAAAGGCTTTGCAGCGAATGGTTGAAAACTAATGTTTGTGAGTAATTGGCTCGTTTTATAGTCAGAAAGTGGCTTCAAAATAGTATTTTTTACCTGTCAGTGCACTTTATCAGCAAATGGACACCGTTTCACTCAATATTCGACTACTTCAATCACAGTCAAAGTTAGCTATCGATACCTTCAGTACGAATTGAAGCACTCAAACGATTCAAGATCTCACGCTTTTGCCAGGTGCTCGCTTGATGGACTCACACTTAATTAACGAAGAATATATACGGAAAGAATCGATTTCTCTACATCATTGGAGTTACTTCCCTGTGAGATCTTGGTAATTTTCATTGAATAATACCAAAATAAAGTAATCGACACGAGATAGAGGTAAGTTTACAAATGTCGCGGGTGAAAAATATGCAGGCTGGGTCTACTTCTTAGCTAGTATCACGTGAGCTTGCCAAAGTGAAAGATATTCTGAAAGAGCAGAATTGTCAGAAAATTATTTTTTCCCAAGCAAATCTCGAAGGCCTTCGTACAAGGACACAAGCTTCGCTCGAGTGTGTGGTTGTCGATCGATCTCGTCATGCAGATTGCTCACTTCTTCTTGCAGTTTGATTTTCTGAGTGAGCAACTCTTCTCTTTTCATCTCCCACTGGCAGATGCCTTCCCCAGATTCCAATACGGCCTGCGTGACAGCTGATATTTCAGTGTTCAGTGTTTGCATGAGTTCCAGCCCATCGTTGATTCGCTTTTTCAACATCTCGGCACGTAACATCTCTCGAGAAACGAGGTCTTCCGATATCAGACGATGTACAGCTGAGTACTCATGGTCGCTGTCTAGCTGTGAGAATTTCTCTCTGAGAAATGGGTAGGTTCGGCTTTGGTGCACGCCGCCGATGGAAAAATTATTGCCACTGTCGGCTAGTATGCCGTCGGACAGACTATGTATCGTGTTTTCCGTCGATAGCGCTTTCATGGCTTCAGTCCTGGTGTGGCTTCTTCCTCCCTGCTCTATCTTTCTCAAGTCTCCCTGCACTACCTTTTTTGTGGCATTATGGCAATGTGTGTGTTTCGAAGAATCGGTCTTATGTCGAAAACTTGCGGAAAGCCTGAGAGCATGTAGCGATTCCTTGAATATTGCTGCATCAATCGCGCATATTATCAAAAAGTCATCATTCGCGAGACTCTCGCGGAGAATTGATGTGAGTTTACTCTCTCTGTAGGAGACTATCTGCGATTTCGGATGGGATCGAGCTTTCATGCATTTTGTGAGTGCGAGCATGGCTCTCCGTATGTTTGCCTCTTCAATATTAGGAGATTGCGAATTTTTTGGTTCGGATTTTCCTGCCGGTGGTAAGTCTTCCAATTCTAGAGGATACGAGCTCGAAGACTCGATACCACCGAAATCAACAAAAGTGATTCTCTTTGTTTCGCCTTTGAGATTCAGTCCTTGACTTATCGTGAGTGATACAATGCAATGCGAGCTGCAAGATTTGCTTCGACGATCTTCGATTGTATCCATGAGAACATGGGCATCGTGCATTGTTGGCACACAAGAAGGAACAGAATGCAGTGTTTTTGTTTCACCTCGACCCTGACTCAGGATGTCGTACATTGTCTCGTGCTCAATATCTGTTGCGCTCAAGCGAACGCTCCTACGGGAGTTTTCTGTTAAAACTTCAGAAAGCACGGAGGATATAATTCCCGGCGAGCTATCAGAACCAAACATAGTATGCGCTCGACCTGCGTTTGACTGTCCGTGTACAAGTATGGTCAAATTCCGACTAGTTGAACCAATCCGAAGAATTCTCTCCCGGACAGCTTGGATGTAGAATTCTGTATTATTACACCCTGGTCCATATACGCCGTCGAACAAGAACTTCTCTTTCCCGGAAGTATTCTTCAGGCCCGATTGACAGTTCGCAGGAAGTCCTGATGGTTCCTCACCAACGGTCGCTATTTGGAAATGATTCCATTCCCATTTCGCTCCCTCGATTTGTCCATCCCGATTGATATCTCCGTTTTCTGTGGAGCTGCCAAATAATCGAGTTCTATTGGTACCTTTCCAACAGATGCGGGCGATAAATTCCGTGTTTGGGTTTTCCATTCAGTGATGACGGACCCAAAGAAGCATAGTAAAATGCTGCGAGAGGTAAATTCAATGCCGAAAGAAAGTATATAAATGGTAAAATTCAAAAGGTACACTGTGCTCTTCATCTATTTGGACTGTATTTCCTCACTAGAGTCGACTCGAAAGCAATCAAATGTCAAGTTTCTACTTCACTCTATCCTAATGCTCACGCAGCCTCCTCTCATGCTGTTCCGAGTTTTGCTGATAGAGAAGATACACCACCTTTGCTTTCCAAAAATGATTACAATTCGGTATAAATGGGAATCTCTCTGATCAGCTTATTAGCTGTCTGATAAGTGAATACCTATCCTATTACTATGTATGAGCCTTTATTTGCCCTTTTCGGTTACATGGGCAATTTTACGAACCATTCACTCTATCTTAATGCTCACACAGCTTTCTCTCATGCTGTGCCGAGTTTTGCTGGTAGAGAAGATATGCACATCAATTTTGTTCTCTCTGAGTCCAAAGGGCCTATCACAGCCTGACTGTTTCCGCATTCAGAATCAACTGAGAGCGTGCCATCTCCAGGTTTCCGCTTCACTCTATCCTAATGCTCACGCAGCCTCCTCTCATGCTGTTCCGAGTTTTGCTGATAGAGAAGATACACCACCTTTGCTTTCCAAAAATGATTACAATTCGGTATAAATGGGAATCTCTCTGATCAGCTTATTAGCTGTCTGATAAGTGAATACCTATCCTATTACTATGTATGAGCCTTTATTTGCCCTTTTCGGTTACATGGGCAATTTTACGAACCATTCACTCTATCTTAATGCTCACACAGCTTTCTCTCATGCTGTGCCGAGTTTTGCTGGTAGAGAAGATATGCACATCAATTTTGTTCTCTCTGAGTCCAAAGGGCCTATCACAGCCTGACTGTTTCCGCATTCAGAATCAACTGAGAGCGTGCCATCTCCAGGTTTCCGCTTCACTCTATCCTAATGCTCACGCAGCCTCCTCTCATGCTGTTCCGAGTTTTGCTGATAGAGAAGATACACCACCTTTGCTTTCCAAAAATGATTACAATTCGGTATAAATGGGAATCTCTCTGATCAGCTTATTAGCTGTCTGATAAGTGAATACCTATCCTATTACTATGTATGAGCCTTTATTTGCCCTTTTCGGTTACATGGGCAATTTTACGAACCATTCACTCTATCTTAATGCTCACACAGCTTTCTCTCATGCTGTGCCGAGTTTTGCTGGTAGAGAAGATATGCACATCAATTTTGTTCTCTCTGAGTCCAAAGGGCCTATCACAGCCTGACTGTTTCCGCATTCAGAATCAACTGAGAGCGTGCCATCTCCAGGTTTCCGCTTCACTCTATCCTAATGCTCACGCAGCCTCCTCTCATGCTGTTCCGAGTTTTGCTGATAGAGAAGATACACCACCTTTGCTTTCCAAAAATGATTACAATTCGGTATAAATGGGAATCTCTCTGATCAGCTTATTAGCTGTCTGATAAGTGAATACCTATCCTATTACTATGTATGAGCCTTTATTTGCCCTTTTCGGTTACATGGGCAATTTTGCCAGCCATTTTTCTTCCTTATAGAACATTTCCCCGCCTTCATTTGCACCAGTGGTTATCCTGTAGTCGTCGGTCAGACTTTGACGATAATGATTAATAGCAACTCCAGAACGCCTAATGCAAAAACACATAAAAGCCGGTTAACAACTTGTCCTCTTTTGAATAGAGATAAGCTGTATGCGCGCACGGATCGGATGGTCGGGTCAGCTGTTCCACTAATACGAAACACGTAGAAGAATGAATGTTAGGGTGTTCAGCTATTTCTGTTAGCCCATTTTCTGTTTAGTGTCATTCAGTCTTGAAAGGATTTCTAACCCAACTTAGAACAATGCATTGCCCTTCATCGATTGACATTACTGATGGCCCATCCGTGTTCTCCTGTCTTTCAACCGCCTCTGATGCTGCAATAAGAACTGATTTATGCACGCCGTTTGCTGCCCTACACATTCCAACTATGTCACACCCTGAAATACTTCTCTTTGTGTGGACTGACGGTTTATCGGATGTGAAATACGCGCAATACTTAGAATGTTTCTTCTTTTCGGCCTGTTCACTTATTGGGTGGAGAAGGTAATCGCATCCGAATTTTAGCCCAGAGAAGGCCTGATATTTCATGAATGGGAAAAGAACGTATAGTGTTATTAAATATAGCTATATGCTTCCCAATTTTTCTGCGAGCTAGTTTCACTTGCAATACTAATCTACAATAAGTTCTAAGTAAAACGACTTTGTAGCTGAACTTTTGTAAGGTAATGGTACGTATGGATTAATTGCTTACCGCTTGATGGTGTATTTATTTATGATTCATTAACCATACAGCCTCTATTTAACAGAAATGAAGGAGCAAATATACTGTAGCGAGACACACAATCACACAACGAACAACGTGGTCCCAAACGAAAGTTTTGAAACTATTTTGTTCGAGGCGATTCACCTGGACTACGTTGACCATTACTGCGTAAAAAACGTAGGAGAGAGGCCTAATAGTGCTACTGATGATTCAGACCAGCTTCGAGACACATTTTGTTCTGCATCACTGAGAAAGAGGAAGAAACCCATGGACTATTTCACCGAGTTGCCCAATCTACGAAGAGAAAAAATGGTACGCGAGCCATACGGCTTCTGTTTGCTGCAAAGTGAATTGAATCAGACAACGTTGCTTGTCCCTTGTGTATATTTAGGAGGAAAGTACATAAAATATCAAAGACACATGCCTCAGACTCCATGGTGGATCGGATCAGGAGAAAAATGCATAAGAGTGGGATCTAGCTCGGTGGAAGAAGTGATTCAATCATGCACCCTCACGACTACGGGCCAGATGTTCGAGAATGATGGAATTTTTCCTTGGGAAGAAAAGGCCAACAACTTCTCATTTTACTCACTTGGGAGAGAAGATAGGGATGTTCGAATGCTTGGAGAAGGTCGACCTTTCCTCCTGAAAATTAAGGGGGCTAAAAGGATCCCTTCTTTGCCGCTCGAAAAGGAAGCTTCCGATATTACTAGTGTCCAAGTACACAGCCTCAGGTACGCTGCCCCTCGTTATGTAGAATGGTTGAAAGATCCACAGAAGGAACACTTCAAGGCGTATCGTGCTGTTGTTTACTGTAAGCGACGCTTTCCTTTCTCCTATGGCACAATCTCATCCGAAAGGTACCACTCGCATGATTACAAACTTTCAAATAGTGAGATGGATTTCAATTGCTTTCTAAGAGAATCTAAACAACAAACTGCGGAGCTTTTTATCCGACGAAGTTGCAACTCTCTAAAGCACTCTGGGGAATCCATAAAGATTCTTCAGAGAACACCTATAAGGGTATGTCACCGTCGAGCACATCTCGAGCGAGAAAAGTTCATATCGAAACTGGAGCTGCAATTTCTTAATGAGCACTTTGCCATCATGGACGTAGTTTGTTCAGCGGGGACATACGTAAAAGAGTTCGTTCACGGAGATCATGGACGAACTTACCCTAGTTTGTCTAATTTGTTGCACGCACCATGCGACATTCTCCAACTTGATGTAATGAGTATTGAATCATAGAATTTGATTTGCAGATTCTGATGGCCATGTCCCTGATGAAGATTCGAAAGACTTTTAATAAGCCAATTCATTTGCTCTAATCAAATATGGAGGCTCGGGAAACTTGTACCAAATGCGGGTTTGACGCTAAGACCGTGTCGATATGCCCTGTTCTGAAAACTCATCATGCTTTACTCACAAAGTCTTTGTTTAGAATTTCCAGCATACCAATAGCGAAAGTAAAAGAAGAGCCAAATGAATGTGTTGCATCAGGGAAAGAAAGTGATAATATGCTCCATGACCTCTGCCGCCGCTCCTATTTAGTGATGGCAGGCTTGCTGTCCCAGAAAACTGAAGCAGGCCGACGCACATGCATCTCAAAGATTCGCGAATTCGATTCATATCCGAAATCAAGGGTGTGGGCAACGCTCAAGACAGGAGACTTGTGTATCTCGGGAGGAGATAGTGATACGTGTAACAAACTGCAAGCAAATAAAGTGAAGGTGGACCAGTCTCCCGGAGATGGTATTCCCTCGAAGCCTAAAACCCCGGCAATCAATCTGGGAATTGACATGAACGACCCAACCGAAGCTGCCCGACGAAAACTCAGGCTTAATAGATTCGGTACTGCACAACTACGCTCTTCAGAGCCCCCTGTGAGTGGTTGCGGTAGCGCTGGTATGCGTTCTGTTGCCACGGCACATCATCAAGAGGAAAAAATCGTCGGAAGGTCTACTACCCTAGAAAAGCCTTATTTCAGACTGCAAGAAGCTCCAAATCCGGCCGATGTACGTCCTCTGCACGTTCTGATGGAAGCTTTTTCTTTTGTTAAAAACAAGGCACGCTCGATGCCCAATGAAAAGAGTCAAGCATACCTCAATGAGCAGCTAAAGTCGATTCGACAAGATATTTCGATCCAGCAAATCGAGAATGTTTTTGCCATTGAGGTTTACGAGACCCAAGCTCGGCTCTCCCTTGAATTGTTCGACCATGTAGAATTCAATCAATCTCAGTCTCGGTTAAAGTCACTCTACGAAAAGTTGCAGCATTGGGATTCGTCCCAATCAGCTCTCAAGAACGCCAGTGAATTTCGCAATTACAGGCTTTTGTATTCGGCCATAATGCAAAATGACTTTGCTGTCTCGGCAGATATTTCGCTTCTCGCCCATTTATTACAAAGCGATCGTGATCTGCAATATACGATAGATCTTACATGTGCCATCTCGGAAAATATACCTGCACTCATCTTTGCACTTTTCCGTGTGAGCACAAAACTGTCATATGGCATCTGGGTGAGGTGTTTGCTCAGAAAATTGTTCTTGATTCGGCGTTCTCGATGGTGTATTACGTTGCTTGCCACATGTGGGCCCAATGAAACAATGTCAATCGAGTCATTATCACGCTTCCTCGGTTTTCAACTTGATGATGAGAATTGGGAGGATGTCAGTGAATCCCGACTGTGTGCGGCAGTGGAAAGGGCATTGGAGTTTTTGGGCACAATGAAAGTTACAATTTGCAGTGACCACGGGGAGCTTTGTTCGGACGCATTTGACGATCAATATTTTATCCAAAATAAATACAAGCATTGTTTTGTATATTGCACACCAGCAGCAAAGCAGATTTCCGACTACCTAACATATGTGCACACGCGCTCCGATGCGAGACACGCCATGGCGAAATCGGACATTCTCTAATGCGAAAGACTACTATAGTGATTTGACAAAGGATGATGAAAGGATATATCATTCGATATACCAATGTTTTTTCTTCTGTTTTTACAACACCCAAAAGATGGCGCGAGGTGGACTAAAGAAGTCTGTGAAGGCATCAAAAACCAGGTTGCTTCAGTATTTGGTGTTGACAGTTTTGCTAAAAATCGTCTCACTCGGATTCCATTTCTTCCGTACAGAGTCAGGGCTCGAGGGGCGATTTCTTCCTACCTTTCTATGGCTATTCAGTGAGATGCTGCTTATCGGGATTTTGTACCAGCGCTCAAAGGCAGTTTACGACGAGGAAGGGATTCTTGTGGATTGTGTGGATATCACAGATTCAAATTCTCTCGGAATGTACAATTACGTCTTTGACAGTCTAGTGGTATTGTGGACAGTAGAGACCGGAACTCTATACAGTCGAAAATTCTATATACTGTTTGGAATCGCCCCGATGGCAACCATTCTCAGAATAGTTGCAGCCTGCACTCCATCAGCCCCCACAAAAACAATCTCAGCAGAAGCAACTCTCTGTGTGCGGCAGTGGAAAGGGCATTGGAGTTTTTGGGCACAATGAAAGTTACAATTTGCAGTGACCACGGGGAGCTTTGTTCGGACGCATTTGACGATCAATATTTTATCCAAAATAAATACAAGCATTGTTTTGTATATTGCACACCAGCAGCAAAGCAGATTTCCGACTACCTAACATATGTGCACACGCGCTCCGATGCGAGACACGCCATGGCGAAATCGGACATTCTCTAATGCGAAAGACTACTATAGTGATTTGACAAAGGATGATGAAAGGATATATCATTCGATATACCAATGTTTTTTCTTCTGTTTTTACAACACCCAAAAGATGGCGCGAGGTGGACTAAAGAAGTCTGTGAAGGCATCAAAAACCAGGTTGCTTCAGTATTTGGTGTTGACAGTTTTGCTAAAAATCGTCTCACTCGGATTCCATTTCTTCCGTACAGAGTCAGGGCTCGAGGGGCGATTTCTTCCTACCTTTCTATGGCTATTCAGTGAGATGCTGCTTATCGGGATTTTGTACCAGCGCTCAAAGGCAGTTTACGACGAGGAAGGGATTCTTGTGGATTGTGTGGATATCACAGATTCAAATTCTCTCGGAATGTACAATTACGTCTTTGACAGTCTAGTGGTATTGTGGACAGTAGAGACCGGAACTCTATACAGTCGAAAATTCTATATACTGTTTGGAATCGCCCCGATGGCAACCATTCTCAGAATAGTTGCAGCCTGCACTCCATCAGCCCCCACAAAAACAATCTCAGCAGAAGCAACTCCCTCCGGTCACAAGCACAAAGGCAAACTCCATGACTCGAAGAGAAAGCTTTTAAAGAACAGGAGGTAGAGGAACATTGAGCGTCAGTAGTCTATCTGTTTTTGTGTCTTTCATGATCACCCGTGACACTTTTTCACCCTTCACCCCCTTTATCTCTATGGACGAAGGCTACAGAAAGCGAATGGCTGAAAGGTACAGCCGGCTTACTGCTTCTCAAAAACCATCGATTCCACTGTGTCTCAACTGCAATCAGCCGAGTTATCTCACCCATGTCTGCGGTAAAACGGGATTTTATCACAATGTGCAAGGGAATAGCCGCACAGTGTGCGGAGTGCCAATCGATTCGGAGATGCGACAAGTTTCTGGCTCGCAGCTTGTGGATCTCATAAGCAAGTTCAGAATCAAATGGGAGAAATCAAGAGTCGGAAAGGTCCTCATTGATGAATCTTCGGCGTCACTTCTTCAGAGCTTTTGCCAGTCTATTCAATGGAGACCGTCTGTTCACGGCATATTGTATGGCACATTCCGAGAATCCGAAAAAATCGTCGAAGTACATTCCATATACGAAGTGGAACAAATATGCACGGGTGAAGGGCTGAAAGAAGAACTCGACAGTCGAATCAGCAACGTAGATAACCTCGCAAAGCTCTTAGGGTTTCAGCGCGTGGGCGTAATTATCGCTCACTGCAGCTCCCCAGGTCAACCAACCGTTCTGGGCGAAGAGTTGCTGTGGGCCATTCAGAGTCAGTCCAGATTCGGTGAAGATTCTGTCATTGTCACGCTTACCCCAGATGCGGACAACGAGAGCACACACGTCGAAGCCTGGCAAGCGTCACAACAAAGTGTGGACCTCTTTCGCTCGCAGCATCTTTGTCGAAGCGAACATCCGGGATGTGTTCATGCAACCACCGCCGTCGAAATCGCAGAGTCACTCGAGGGAAAGCGTAAGGCTGACTCCACTTCGTCATCACACGAGATAGATGTCGCTTGGCTTATTGCGCCCATTGCAGTGGAAGCATTTCGCTCTCCAGTGCTATCGAATCTCTTCGTGCGAATACACCGACTAGAGTGTCAGCCGCCAAGTGTGGAAAACCTGCGTGTCTTCATGAATGATCCAAAGCGTCGGCAGCTGCCTTTCCTCGAAAAAGTAAATGATTTTCATTTGCTTATTTACTTGATGGAGCAACTACTTGATGCGACAGTAGACATTCCGCTCTTGGTTCATGCGATCCAGACGAAAGACATGGAATCGGTCGAAGGCATAAAGCTCATAATCGACTCTTGCTGCGATATCCTGTAGAAATTTGTGAACTTGTTGCCTCGTCAAGGCAACTGCCCGTGTTCGGATATTTGACTCCTCCACCTTTTTGTCTGATATTCTATGATAACGCGATGATCCACAAGGCAGTTTTCTGTGGTAATCTGTCGTCCGGAGCTTTTCGGAAAACACGACTGCTTTACGCGCTGTCCCCAGAGCACCAACTTGAGTACATACCAGTGATATTCAAAAAGAGTATTCTCGGCCCAGATGGTGGTTTTGCCGGAGAGGAGCGTCTTGTGAAGCTCGATGTCGCACGAATGTATATCGAAAAGGGATTCGTCGTCGAGCCGTCGGAAGACACGCGAAATGGTGTTTGGTGCTTCAACCCAGAGACACAGGAGGAGGATCGTTACATTGAGCGCACACCGTCTTTTCTTGAGTTCGCTGCCCGGAAGCGTCAGTGGCTTGATTTGTACTGGCGCGTGAACACTGGATATCTTTTGTTCTCGCGACAGTCATTCGGTGGAGGTTGGAGAATAAACTGTCCGCTGCGCAAAAAGGACGTTTGCCAAAAGCTCTGGCAGCAATATCGTGTTCGCGTTGAGCCTTCGCTTATTGAGATGCGAAATCAGGATAAGCTCGCGGGAATTGATCAAATAGGACACAACTGGTGCTGGCTGTATATGCCAGGCGCAGAGGAGCTTCAAATAAATCGAGAGGTGTATGACAATAAGCGAGTGAAAGTGCGAATTCATATCCGACGGCCCGTCAGTGGTGCGGCGTTGTATTGACAGTGCAAGATAATACCTTGGCTAGACAGTCCGATGCTTGTTGTTTTCATGTCGATTCATCGCGGAAACGGTAGAGGTGTAGTTACTTTGTATTTTTCGATCACAGTATTTTACGTTTTCCGTGCATTTTGCTGACTATTTGAACCAAAATGTATCTCTCAGTGGAATTCCAGGCAACTGATCCGTTGATCGGACTACGACTTTTTCTCCCAACTATCTCTGATGGAAATGCTTATTGAAGAGTTTCAATTGGTGGACAAAATATGGGGCAATCGAGAGGCCCGAAAATATCTCATCGAATGGAACGGTGTCGAGCTCGACGAAAGCACTGGCGATGTATCGAAAATCACATGGGATTATAGAATGTCTCTGGAAGGCACGGTGTACATGGATTAGTTTTATTTATGAAAATGCACTTTTGTTGAGTCGTTTTGCTTAACTTGCACGTGTCTTTCGACATGTATGCACATAACTTCACCCCGCGTTTAGTACAGAGAATTATCTCCCTCGCCTTGCCAGTCATGACGAGCCTGTAGAATTGGCCGACTGGGATGGCGTCACGCTTGATACATCCGGACAGGGGTAGTAGCATTGAACTCAAAGTGTCTCTTCATGTAGAATGGGCTCCATCAACAATCAGTTTCATGATTATTGAATACATCACACGTGTTGAATCGCTGAAGATGAAAAACCTTCCAGAGAGTCTTAACCTTCTTTTCCTTACTTCAAAACAAATCACCGTTGACCCGATGGAAGGCCACCTCTTCGTGGTGTGTTAGATTAGTACCCCGTCTTTGGGGCCTTCCAAAATCTCGTTGTGTTTCTATTTTGGTGCCGGCCCTATTGGCGGCCGCCACAGGGTAGTGGGCCAGGACCAGTACCCATCCATGGGAAGGTTCAGGAGACCGTGGAATATTGCTAGGGGCCTCCCTGGTGGCGTGACGAGAGAAACATCAACCAATGCCGTGATAACACAAGAATTGCGCTGAAAACCCCACAGAATATGCATGCAGATCCAAAGGCACAGACAAATTGAACGACTCAATTAAAATGCACTTCAAAACAAACAACACGGGTTGACAGGATCGGTCGATTTTGCATTCTGGATCAACGCAAAAGCAGTCAATTCAAATGCTCGTTGCTACGGTAAAAACACCAAGCACAGTAACTGGGTTTCAATACTACACATTCCTTCTAACGAAAGGAAACTTGAAAACTGCAGAGCTACAGGGAAGAATAGTCAAGTCAAACAAACCATCTGTTGGGAAATGCATGGAATTTCGTGCTATAATTGTTCTAGTGTAACGAGCACAAGTAATGCCTTCTGAACATTGAGATGGTGCATCGGACCGTCCGCGTTGCATGTGCCCCCACCCACGTGGAAGCTCCAGTTGGATTGCCTGAACCTTCACAGATATATTCGACGCTATCAAGCCCGAAAGTGAAGAGATTCAATCCGTGGAATCTGCCAATGCCATTGTCGGGAATAAGCGACCTGTGTAGTGAATGAAAAACAGTTACTAACGCAATAATTGACAACTGATACGAAAGCAAAAAGAAAACGTTACAATTAATGCTAATTTGGTGCCTTTAATGAGCAGAAGAAGATGCTGTCGGTTGTTCAACCAAGTATTCGATCTGCATAGAATTGCCACTCAAGTCGATGCGGACTGCGTGAGCGAGTTCTTTGTCAATTTGCACAGCTCCAGTAAACTGATTGTTTGATAAATCAATTTGAACCAAAGAACGGGGGAGTTTTGATAGATCCAAATTTCCACTAAACAAATTATTCGATAGGCCGATAGTGAAAATCTCTTGGGGAAGGGAATCAAGAGCGAGGCTACCTTCGAATCGATTTCCTTCTAAAAAAAGAGCGGAGAGAGTCCCTGGGAGTTGAGTGAGGTCGATTTGACCTGAAAATGCATTAAGTGCCAAAGACAGACGCACCATTCGTCGGGAAAGCCTGGTTAGGTCAACACTGCCTATAAACCTGTTGCCGGTAAGCAAAAGAATCATCATTCCGTCCTTCAAACGGGTTAAATCAACGCTTCCGGTGAGAGAATTTTCATCCATGCTAAGAAATGAACAATGATGTGGAAGGTTTGACAAATCGATACTTCCAGTGAAACTGTTTTCTTCAAACGATAAGCTTTCCAATGTGCTTGGAAGCTTGTTGAGATCAAGAGACCCCGAAAACTGATTTGCGGCGAAGTCGATATTCCATAATGAATCTGGGAGACCTCGGAGACTAATGGTTCCTTCAAACAAGTTTTCATCCATCCGCATCTCGCAGAGGCTTTCCGGTAAGTTCGTCAAATCAAGAGTTCCACAATACCGATTGTCTTTCAATATCATCCGGCATAGGGAGGGTGGAAGTGAATTGAGATTGAGAGTCCCAGTGAACGCATTTCGCGACAAAGCGAGTTGCTCTAATTTGCTAGGTAGTTGAGAGAAATTAGTACTCCCATAAAACTTATTCCCCGAAAGGTCAAAAACTTCAAGATGTACAGGCAAATTTGTGAAGTCAACTTCACCTGTGAGCGTATTCGTGGCTAGTATTACGGAAATTATTTCTTCTGGAAGATAGCGTAAGTCAATCGAGCCGCCATCGAAAAATTTTGACCAGTCGATTTCAGTAACCTTGCCGTTCTCTGTCTGCACTCCTTCCCACTCATCAATGGCAATACAATTTAGATCATCATCGAGAAATCTCTCTTTGCTGATTAAATCTTGGACAAGAAGTTCCATTAGAGTCTGATCTGGTAGAAGCAAATAACCAATTCTGCTCAAAGCAGACTGTGAGTCACTACCAAGCAATAGAACGAAGGACATTGGAAATATCAATACAGAATTTGCGAACATTGATGATAGAATTAAGCGGACAGCCTTGTACCTCAGACAAGTACATACATCATCTCACTGAGTTGGTGATATAACGTGAATATATATATTTCTATCCATCAGATCTCTTGCAATTTTGCAGGCAAGAATGGTATAGTTGTGCCAACGAATTCATACCCTTTCGGCCGTCATGCGAAGGTCAAGAAGTATTTGAATATTCATGTCAGCTTAACGAATGCCAAATGTTTGATTTTACAGAATATTACGATGGGAGAAAACAGAAGCTTGGTGCACTTTTGACCCATGGCCAAAGCGCCGCATTGTATACGATATATTTTTCCCACTAGCTAGCAGCGTGTGGGAGGTCGGTTTTAGAATAGTCTTCGATGGTTTCCATTCTCTTGTGCTGTCCAATTCCATACAACATACGAGTGTTTTCCTCCTACGTTCGTCCACTCAGCGGTACCGACGCCCTCACCGAGTATCCCACCTGAGACTTGCTGTCCGGCTTCATGGCACACAGTTGGACGACGTCAAACACTGCTGTGCCAAATTGGTTGTTTTGTACTTTGGAATAGCAACTGATCGGGATGGAAAGACGTGGCTCACATTCTTCTTTTCCTTTCATCATATGAGAACCTCCATTCCCTCGTTTGTTGCTCAAAGCGGCTTGCTTCACCTTTGCAATTGTAATATGGGGCTTCCAATGCGCACCGGCGTGCCCACAGTAGCGAAAGGAGTCGTCGCCCGCCGCACATCGGCTGCTGGAAATGGCGCTGAGCTTTTTGTCGATGGAAGCTTTGAGTCGATGCAACCCCAATGAGCGCTCCATCGGGGCTGTGTAGATAACTTGACCCCCGGGGAAACTCTTGACTGTGCCAAGGATTACGTCGAAATGCGCACAGTCTCGGCACACGTCTTCGAGCGCTTGCGTGATGGTTCGAATGCTCTCAGCGGCAAACTCGGGTTGAATGCTCAAGAAGCCGAGAGAGATATGAAAGCGGCAGGTTGGAATTGTCATCTCTGCAAGTTGAGCATCGGCTTCGACAATTGCGCGCTGTGTCTCCCGGATCGATTCAATACACTGGCCAGTGCTCTGAAGCGGGAGGGATACGAAGTGGGTTGGCCTGATCTTCATGGTATATTCTCCGCGGAATAGTATAATGGAAATGGACAGACGTGGTATATATTTCCTTCGAATTTGCTGTAAAGTGATCAAAATTGGATTGGCATTATACTATCGTCAAACATATTTTAAAGATCACTATTTGTCCCAAAATTCTTTCGATCACTCCATGCCGCTTGATGAGTTCTGTATTTTTTACATTTACTTTGCCAAAGAGTGCATCGGAAATAAAAACATCACCCGTAAGCTTATTGCTTGACAGGTACAAGCGTTTAAGTCCTTGTGACAAACTTTAATACGGAAGAGGGGTTATAGTTTAAATACAAAAAGAACCACGGCCTCCCTCTACGACGAGGTTCGTCGGTGTCGGTCTTGCCGACACGATATTCTGAAGCGTTCTCCACTGGTGGAGTTTGCTGGCTTTATGTCCGCACACATCTTCCCCCACTCCTTCTTACAGTGTAAGTCTAGGAGCTTCCTCTCTTGCGTTGCAGCAAGAAGCTGCCGTCGTTGGGTGGGGGTTGCGCCCTCTAACGGGCTCAACAGTCTTTCGCATTTGCGGGTTGCATCCTCTAAGGCTGCAGACCAGCTGATGGGGATGTGTGAAGCCCCCTTGGGGACTACTTCCGCTGTCGCCTTTGCGATGCTCCGTGAAAGGAACTTCGCTTGTTGGTCAGGGGTGCCTTTCTTTGGGAACTCTTTACAGTCCTCTGTAACGCGGCGGCGGAATTCTTTCCAATCCGCTCTGTCCCATGAGTAATAGGACCGTTTAGGCACTTGGCTCCCCAATGGCTCGGCGTCTCCGATCACGATATCGCAAGTGATAAAGAAGTGATCGCTGTCAGGGTCAGGCTTGGCCTGCCATCTTCGGCCTATACAGCCGCGAGCGAGAGTGACGTCGGGCGCTGAGAGCTGCTCTCTTTGTATGGTTAAGCTCCGACGTGTCGGTTCACCGGTGTTCAGGATCGTATACGCCTGGTCGATGCAGAAATCGACGACATATGTGGATTCGGAGCCACGTATCTGTCCCAATCTTCGTGATGACAGTTAGTGTCAGCCCCAATTATATGGGTTCTCCTGTCATCCTGTGACAGTCTGCTGAGTGCCGCTGCACTAACTTTGTGTCCACGGGGGAAGTACGCCGAGGTGAAGTAGGAGAGTTCGTCTCCCACTTTCACACAGACGGTGGTGTGTTCTACCACTTCGGAGACCGACTGGGAGGTCAGAGAGCATTGTAGAGCATCTCTGACGAGGACGGCTACGCCTCCTCCTTTCGCATCACGGGCTACCGCGAAGCAATGAAAGCCGGGTATCGCTAGCCTGGAAGCTTCGTCTTCCGTCACGTGTAATTCCTGCAAGAGGACCACGTCAAGAGCAAGCATTTTGGCCTTGTGTAAAAGGCTAATCTTTTTTCCAGGAGAGAATCCTAGAACATTGAACTGGGCTACATGGAGGCTCGGCCCCGGATTCGGGTGCACGTCCCCAGCCCGCAAAAGCAGAGCAATCAGATTGATAGCTCTCACGGCACGCATGCGCGCGCTCTGTGGTTGCAGTTTTTGTTTCATCGCGGCCACTGACGCCGGTATTCCACAGCAGTGGTGGATGACAAAAGCTCTTGCCGATACCCGATGCCACCCGGGCGGATCCCAGTAGTATCGGGTGGCGCCTGGCTTCCCCAACGACTGGGTACTAGTCCGACCCACCACGTAGAGGTGGCCATCCATCGGGTCGGCCACTCAACTTATTCTTGAATACACTTATCGACTCCATCCTCTCTGGCAATCGTTCCAAGTCGATCGATCCGGTGAACGCATTGAATCCAAGATCTAATTCCTTCATAGAAATGGGTAAAGATGCCAAGTCAAGGGTACCAGTGAGTCGACTCTGAAACATGGTGCATTTCCTCACAGAGGAAGGCAGCCATTCTAAGTGAAGTGACCCTTCCATATCAAAATGGTCCCAGTCAATCTCAGCGACCTTACCATCCTCGATTTCCACGCCTTTCCATTCTTCAATGTCTTTCGCTTCAGCAAAATCCCCACAAACCTTCTCTTTGTTCGTTATTCCTTCGATGACCATCTCCATCAATGTCTGATGCGAGAAAGAGTCGTGGTCAACTCTGCCAAGCGAAGGATCGACGGTGTTGAGGAAAAGCAATTCGAATCTCATTGAGTTTAAAAAGAAAATGGGGAAAAGGAGAATGACTACATGCATCATCGAGACACTTCACGTACCCTTGCTAGCTTTAGGAAGTAGAGCATCCAAAAAAATGTGTCATCCGGTCTAACCTGCCTATTCCGTCGTCGGCACATTTGAAATCTGCAACTCTATTGCGCACATTTGAGGTGAAAGTTTGGGCAAACACAATATAATGAGAACTATAAAGAAGCCCCTTGGACAAACAGCTCTCCGCTAACAGCAGAATAATAAATAAAATTCAGCGCTTTTAATCATTATGCGTGCCGTTTAATAATTTCTATATTGTCAAAGAGCTCATCGGAACTAGACCTTTTTCGAAAGCGCATTGCCTGAGAGCTCCAAGTCTTCAATTCCGAGTGGGAGCTTGCTGAGATCCACTGTGCCGGAAAATGAGTTATTCTCTAAATACAACTCGGCTATACGTGACGGTAATCTCGTCAGGTCGAGAGATCCGCTAAGCTGATTACCTGTAAGATAAAGGTATTCAAATTTGACTGGAAGCTGCGTCAACACAACTGAACCACTCAGCTGATTTTTCGAAAGACTCAGGCAGACCAAGGCTGCCGGCAATCGAGTCAAATCAACGCTTCCGGAAAATTTGTTGACTCTGGCGTAAAAATCTGTCAGCGTATCTGGGAGACTGTCTAGCTTTAAAGAACCGCTTAACTGATTTTCGGAAACATTCAAATACTTCATCTTCTCTGGCAATCTTTCCAGGTCGATTGGTCCAGTGAACGCATTGTTTTCGAGATGTAATTCCTTCATAGGAATGGGTAAAGATGCCAGATCAAGCGTGCCAGTAAGCTTGTTGTTATTCACCATGCATTTTCTCACCGAGGGAGGAAGCCACTCCAAGTGAAGGGATCCTCTCAAGTCCCGCTGATCCCAGTTGATTTCAACGACTTCGGCATCCTCGATTTTCACGCCTTTCCATTTTTCAATGTCTTTCGGCTCATTGGCGTCGCCGCAAATCTCCTCCTTGTTCGTTATTCCTTCGATGACCATCTCCATCAATGTCTGATGCGACAGAGAAGAGTAGTCGAGTCGGCCAAGCGAAGGATCCACTGTGCTGAGGAAAAGCAATTCGAATTTCATTGAGTTTGAAGGAAAAGAGTTACCCAAAAGGCGTGAATTATGCGAAATAAAAAGTTCACCCGAAAGTCTTTTTCAAGTCCCTGTGTTCTTAGACGTTGAAAGAGCAGCCGACGCCGTCAATCTTCCCCGTTGTAGCATCACAATTAATTCCCGTTCGAGAATCCTCGTGTCATTACTCTACTATCCTTTCTCTCAATTTAGATTCTCAGGAAACCAATTTTCTTGTGGAAATTCTTGTGTGCGAGAGTTTTCAGTACATCCCGTCCTACTGCAATCTTTTTCGCTTACTAACGGGAAACGGGCTCGCTGATGTGGATAAAACTGGCAACCAGTGCAACATTTTACCAGTCATTTTTCGTGCTGTGCTTGAGACTTGCATGGAAGGAAGGTTTAGATGTGCCATACTTGGACACGTGTCATTCGAAGGCTAGCAAATTCCGAGGACTGCATGCTGTTTTGGCCAGGTTCGACAAAAACAAAAAGGTCACAATAGTGGGCTGGGCAGTAGTGCCTGCAGAGACTTATGAGTACTCTATGCAGGTCTTCGCCAAGTGGTATTCATACAAAGACGAATCAGGTAAGCCACTTTTGGCGAGTTGGCTCAACGACCCTACAAGTAAACTTTGTATTTGTCAATCTCTTTCCAATCCCTGTTTCACCGTAAGTTTCACTTTTCAACTCGAAATAAGGCGTATACCAGACGGCGTATAGTTGAGTTGACTCTGTTCAATTTCAACACGCATGTGGGCTAATTGCATTCCGTATTTGAGACCACAGAGAATTATAAAGTAGATGTAACTCTCGTCTCCGCCAAACAACGCCAGGGGAATCTTGCCCCATAGCAATATTCAGCTGTCTCCTGACCCTCCCCACAGTAAGGTACAAGTCCTGACCCACTACGTAGAGCCCTCCATCAGCGAGAAGGGCGTTGTCCGTGAGATAGAAAGACGTCATATTAACATGGAGTGGCTTCAAATCAGCCGAGCCTCAGCTGATTTTCGTGGAGATTTGAAACTGTCAGTCCTTCCGAGAGGTTTGTGATGGATATTCCTCCAGTAAATTTGTTTGCACCTGCACCCGGTCACCGCTTTAAAAGAAGAAGCTTTCAGTGCGCGAAAAACACTCTTCCAGTCTAAATAAAAAATGCTTCATTAAAATTTGCTGCGAAAGCATCAAGCGATCAAATTTATTTTAAACCGTCGTCAGCACACGAGGGTAGTGAAACCTTCCGGTGAATGAATTATGCGGAAATGTGGTGTCCGTACCTTTGCCGCCCAATCACGCCGGTTCGAACTCTCCTTTTGCCCCGAAGGCAAAAAAAACACTGCGCACTCCCATGCAAAGGATAGACATCTCAACTCTATTGAACGAAAAATGAATATGCAGTAAGACTCTACGCCGCATGCAGATACAAACCGAGAATTTCCATAATACATCCTATTGAAGATTGAGGGATATTCAAACTCAACGTATACGCGACACAGCTTGTGCCGCAAGAGAGAAGCGAACGCCGGGAAGATGTATTCAAATCATTCCCGACTGCATTCCAAGTTCACCCTCCAGTTGGAGGACTTTGTAGAGTGCGATGGACGACTCAAGCTGCCGGATGACGGATTGCTGCTTATGGGCCGAGTCGGACGCCACTTCACTTGCTGTCTCAAGGATCCGCATGGCTTCGATAAGCTTCGTCTCTCGCTGGTGCCACGCACAGGCGCGCGCAGAATAGATCTCCTGCAAGGAGTGAATCTCTCGCCATGTAACTCTTTCTCTGGCGATAAACTCATCCTCGAGAAGCGCCTGCACTGCCCGTGCGTTCGCTTTCACACTTTGCACGTGATTTTCCGCTGCGGTGTGATAGGTCACTCGCTCATCGTCTTTCTCCATGCGCACTTTTTCGAGAGATGCGTCATGTCTTTTCTGGAGCCTTACGCGCTCAGCTGCGGACAATTTCGTGCACGATTCGGCGAAAAGGTCGGATTGTCGACCCTGCCACGCACACATTGTCTCCCGAGAGGCTCGTAGAAAACTGTCCAATGTCGTCATGTTCTTTCTCACCATAGCCTGGTCAGCCTTTTGGCGGTTTTCTGCTTGCCTGAATTGACCACGCACACTCTCGCACTTGGCCTCCAGTCGGCTCTGCATACTGCGGAATTCGTCTGCGTGGCGCTTCTTGGCGTCCAGCACGAGGCAGGCACCTTTCTGCTCAAGAAGCTCTCTGTGCACCGCCAGTCTCCGCTCGGTCTCAAGACTGAGTATCTTCAGCCGTGTATTCGACTCTTGTTTCTCATTCTCCGCGAGGGATAATGCGGCATGAAGCTGATGGCGGACGGATTGGAGTTTCTGCTCAACTCTCTCGCGCTCCACCAGCGTTGCTTTTTGACCCGTCATGCTCCTCCGGGTCGCGAGCTCAAATGCCTGTGTGACGGCTTGATACTTCGCTGATAGGTGTGCGATCTCTTGGTCTGCTCGACTAAACCAATGCTGCACAGACTTCATCGACGATTTCTTGAGTGTTTCTACCCGACGTTCAAATGTTGCGTCTAAGCCTCTTATCGACTCTGTTGTTGTTCTTCGCACTGATTTCAGTAGCTCCGTGGTCTCAGCTTGCATCGCTACCAAGGATTTTCTGTTTGCGCACTCCGCTGCGACTTGTGATGATATAGCACTCTTATTTATATTGTCAAGTTTGTTGACATAGACTTTTCGCAAAGCGTCCAATTCGACGTTGCTTTCACCCTTTAGCTTCTCTGCCTGCACCTTCAAAGCTTCAGCTTGAGTTTTCTCATGAGCCGCCTGGGCATTGTGAAGCAATTCGGCCAGCTGAGCCTTATTCTT
Organism: Perkinsela sp. CCAP 1560/4; assembly: GCA_001235845.1. Taxonomy (NCBI): domain Eukaryota; phylum Euglenozoa; class Kinetoplastea; order Prokinetoplastida; family Perkinselidae; genus Perkinsela; species Perkinsela sp. CCAP 1560/4. The sequence goes on along the minus strand of LFNC01000081.1, from coordinate 59,601 downwards.
CGCCAACTCTTCCTTATGTTTTTCGTCTTTTGCCCGTATGCTTCCATCGAATTCAGCCTTAAGTTTCGACATTTCGCTGGCAGATTCTGAGCGCAGCTTGCGCGTGTTATCCACTTGCTTCTGCACAAGCGAGCCTTCTCTATCCGCAAATTCCTTTTTCAGAGTCGATATTTCCTTTTCTTTTTGCTTCTGAATTTGTTCGATGTGAGTGGCATATTCTCCTTGTATGGATGCTACTTTTTCAGCATTCTCTTCTTTGAGCTTCAACATTTCACTACGGAACTCCTTTTCGAGTGCTTCCTTAAGCTGCACTTCTTTATTGATGCTTTCGTTAGAGCGTTTTGAGGTATCATTGAGTACATTCTGATGTTCCTCTTTTAGGGTGGCCAATGCTTGATTGTGTTCATGCTTGATGAGCCGAAGTTTTTCCTCGCAGTCCTTTCGCATAGCGTCCAGTTCAACGGTACTTTGTGATTTCAGCGTCTCTGTCTGCGCTTTCAACGCTTCAGCTTGGGTTTTCTCATGAGCCACCTGAGCATTTCTCAGCAATTCGGTCATCTGAGCCTTATTCTTCGCCAACTCTTCCTTGTGCTTTTCTTGCGTTGCACGCATGGTTTCTTCAAATTCACTCTTCTGCTTGGACATCTCACTAGAGGTATCTGAGTGCAGTTTGCGCGTGTTATCCACTTGCTTCTGCACAAGTGCACTTTCACGATCGGCAAATTCCTTTTTCAGAGTCGATATCTCCTTTTCTTTTTCTTCCTCAATTTGTTCGATGCGGGTGGCATACTCTCCTTGTATGGATGCTACTTTTTCAGCATTTTCTTCTTTGACCTTCAACATTTCACTACGGAACTCCTTTTCGAGTGCTTCCTTAAGCTGCACTTCTTTATTGATGCTTTCTTCAGATCGCTTCGAGCTAATATTGAGGGCATTTTGATGCTCCGCCTTTAAAGCTGTCAGAGCCTGGGCGTGCTCATGCTTGATACTCTCAAGCTTCTCATCATATCCCTTTTGCAGGGTGTCCACTTGTGCATTGCTTTCACCCTTTAGCTTCTCTGTCAGTACCTTCAACGCTTCAGCTTGAGTTTTCTCATGAGCCGCCTGGGCATTGCGAAGTAACTCGGCCATTTGAGCTTTAGCGGTAGCCAATTCTTCCTTATGTTTTTCTTCCGTTGCACGCATGCCTTCATCGAATTCAGCTTTGAGTTTCGACATCTCGCTAGAGGTATCCGAGTGCAGCTTTCGGGTGTTATCCACTTGCTTCTGCACAAGTGCACTTTCACGATCGGCAAATTCCTGTTTCAGAGTCGATATTTCTTTCTCGCTTTCTTTCTTAACATGCTCAATGCGGGCAGTATATTCTTCCTCCACAGACAAAACTTTCTGCACATTTTCCTCTTTGACCTTCAACATTTCACTACGGAACTCCTTTTCAAGCGCTTCCTTGAGTTGAACTTCCCTATTAATACTTTCTGCAGAGCGCTTCGAGCTAATATTGAGGGCACTTTGATGCTCCGCCTTTAAAGCTGTCAGAGCCTGGGCGTGCTCATGCTTGATACTCTCAAGCTTCTCATCATATCCTTTTTGCAGGGTGTCCACTTGTGCATTGCTTTCACCCTTTAGCTTCTCTGTCAGTACCTTCAACGCTTCAGCTTGAGTTTTCTCGTGAATTGACTGAGCATTGCGAAGTAACTCGGCCATTTGAGTCTTAGCAGTAGTCAACTCTTCCTTATGTTTTTCTTCCTTTGCACGCATGGTTTGATCGAATTCAGCTTTCAGTTTTGCTATCTCGCTGGAACTTTCAGTATGAATCTTTCGGGTATTATCCACTTGCTTCTGCACAAGCGAGCCTTCTCTATCCGCAAATTCCTTTTTCAGAGTCGATATTTCCTTTTCTTTTTCCTCCTCAATTTGTTCGATGCGGGTGGCATACTCTCCTTGTATGGATGCTACTTTTTCAGCACTTTCTTCTTTGACCTTTAACATTTCACTACGGAACTCCTTTTCGAGTGCTTCCTTGAGTTGAACTTCCTTTTTGATGTTTTCTTCAGAGCGCTTCGAGGTATCATTAAGTACATTCTGATGTTCCTCTTTCAAGGCTGCCAGCGCCTGAGCTTGCTCATGCTGAATGCTCTGGATCTTGTCCTCGTAGTCCTTTCGTATAGCGTCCATTTCTGTATTGCTTTCACACTTTAGCTTCTCTGCCTGCACCTTCAAAGCTTCAGCTTGAGTTTTCTCATGAGCCGCCTGAGCATTTCTCAGCAATTCGGTCATCTGAGCTTTATTCTTTGCCAAGTCTTGATTGTGCTCCTGCTCCCGTGCACGCATGCTTTCATCGAACTCTCCTTTCAGTTTTGCTATCTCGCTGGAACTTTCGGTATAAATCTTTCGGGTATTATCCATTTGCTTCTGCACAAGCGAACTTTCACGATCGGCAAATTCCTGTTTCAGAGTCGATATTTCTTTCTCACTTTCTTTCTTAACGAGTTCAATGCGGGCAGTATATTCTTCTTCCATTGCTGAAGCACTTTTCGTATTTTCTGCTTGCACTTTATGCATTTCATCATGGAATTTCCTTTGAAGCTCTTCCTTGAGTTGTACTTCTTTGCTGATAATCCCTTCAGAGCGCTTCGAGCAGTCAGTAAGTGCATTTTGATGTTCTTTTTTCAGAGTCGCCAATGCCTGCGTATATTCATGCTTCATATTTTCAAGTTTCTTTTCGTAGCCCTTTCGCATGACGTTCAATTCGGCGGAGCCTTGAGCCTCTAGCTTCTCTGTATGAACTTTCAAAGCCTCAGATTGCGTTTTCTCGTGGGCTATTTGTGCATTGCGAAGCAATTCGGCTAGCTGAGCCTTATTCTTCGCCATCTCCTCCTTGTGGTCTTGCTGCATGGTCTCGAGTTTGCTTTCGTAGTCCGTTCGCATGGCATCCAATTCAACGGTGTTTTGCGACATCAAAGTCTCTGCATGTGCTTTCAACGCTTCAGCTTGAGTTTTCTCGTGAACTGAGTGAGCATTGCGAAGCAGCTCGGCCATTTGAGTCTTAGCAGTAGCCAACTCTTCCTTGTGTTTTTCTTCCTTTGCACGCATGGTTTGATCGAATTCAGCTTTAAGCTTCGACATCTCGCTAGAGGTATCTGAGTGCAGTTTGCGCGTGTTATCCACTTGCTTCTGCACAAGCGAGCCTTCTCTATCCGCAAATTCCTGCTTAAGAAGAGCAATTTCATTCACTCTTTTGTTCTCAAACTGTTCAATGCGGGCAGTATATTCCGTCTCTACAGACGCAACTTTCTGCGCATTTTCTTCTTTGACCTTCAACATTTCACTACGGAACTCCTTTTCGAGTGCTTCTTTGAGTTGAACTTCCTTTTTGATGTTTTCTTCAGAGCGCTTCGAGGTATCATTAAGTACATTCTGATGTTCCTCTTTCAAGGCTGCCAGCGCCTGAGCTTGCTCATGCTGAATGCTCTGGATCTTGTCCTCGTAGTCCTTTCGTATAGCGTCCATTTCTGCATTGCTTTCACCCTTTAGCTTCTTTGTCTGCACCTTCAAAGCTTCAGCTTGGGTTTTCTCGTGAGCCATCTGCGCGTTTCTGAGCAATTCGGCCAGCTGAGCTTTATTCTTTGCCAAGTCCTCTTTGTGTTGTTGCTGCAGTTTCCCAATAAGCGCATCACGAGCGTCAGTAATTGTCTTTAGTTCTGTGGAATGCGAGAGTTTGAGTGCTTCAATAACACTTTGATGATTCTCAGCTGTTTTCTTCTCCTCCGTGACAGATTCAACAAGCTCACGCTTTTCCTTAGTAAATGCGATATGTGAATCGGCAATTTCTTTTCTCAGCTTCTCATGGGCAAGCTTTAATTCTTCTGTTCGTGCAGCGAATGAAGTGGTTATTTTCTTCACGTATTGATGAGAGTCGCGAATTGCGTGGAAGTGCGTTGCTTGGAGCATGGATATTCCTGTTCTATGTGCATCCTCCAGTGCCAGGAGACTGTTGAATTGGTTTTCATTCAAAACAGTTTGAGAGGTCCGCACTGTGGATGCTTTTTCATCCTGTACGGCTGCGATTCTTTGCTTATGTTGTTCGATCACCTCGTCACGCTCTGCGATCTTTTTGTCAAAGTCAGCGTTAAGTTTCGACATTTCGCTAGCAGCTTCCGAGTGCAGTTTGCGCGTGTTATCCACCTGTTTCTGCACAAGCGAGCCTTCACGATCCGTAAATTCTTGCTTCAAAGCTAATATTTCTTTTTCTCTCTCTTGCTGAATTTGTTCGATGCGGGTGGAATATTCTCCTTGTATGGATGCAACTTTTTGAGCATTTTCTTCTTTCACTTTTAGTAGTTCATCGTTGAATTGCTTCTGAAGCTCTTCCTTAAGATGATCTTTCTTGCTAATGTATTCCAACCTTTCTTTTTCAAGATTCTCCTCAGATTGCTTCGAGGTGTTGCGCATTGCATTCTTATGTTCTTCTCTCAGGGTCTCTAAGACTTGACTGTGTTTATGTTGAAGGGTCTGGAGCTTCTCCTCGGAGTCCTTTCGTATCGCGTCCAGTTCGACGTTGCTTTCACCCTTTAGCTTCTCTGTCAGTACCTTCAACGCTTCAGCTTGAGTTTTCTCATGAGCCGCCTGGGCATTGCGAAGTAACTCGGCCATTTGAGTCTTAGCAGTAGCCAACTCTTCCTTATGTTTTTCTTCCTTTGCACGCATGCCATCATCGAACTCAGCTTTCAGTTTTGCTATCTCGCTGGAACTTTCAGTATGAATCTTTCGGGTATTATCCACTTGCTTCTGCACAAGCGAACTTTCACGATCGGCAAATTCCTGTTTCAGAGTCGATATTTCCTTTTCTTTTTCCTTGTGAATTTGTTCGATGCGGCCAATATATTCTTCTTCCAGAGATGAAACCATCATAGCGTTTTCTTCTCTCACTTTCTGTATTTCATCATGGCATTGCCTTTGAAGTTCTTCCTTGAGATGAGCTTCTTTGCTATTGTATTCCAATCGTTCTTTTTCAATATTCTCCTCAGAACGTTTCGAGTTGCTCTGGAGAGCATTTTGATGTTCCTCTTTTAAGGCTGTCAACGCTTGATTGTGTTCATGCTGAATGCTCTGGATCTTTTCCTCGCAGTCCTTTTGTATAGCGTCTATTTCGACGGTACTTTGTGATTTTAGCTCATCTGTCTGTGCTTTCAACACTTCAGCTTGGGTTTTCTCATGAGCCACCTGAGCATTTCTCAGCAATTCGGTCATCTGAGCCTTATGCTTGGCCAAGTCTTCCTTATGTTTTTCTTGCGTTGCACGCATGATTTCTTCAAATTCACTCTTCTGCCTTGCCATCTCGCTAGAGGTATCTGAGTGCAGTTTGCGCGTGTTATCCACTTGCTTCTGCACAAGTGCACTTTCACGATCCGCAAATTCCTGTTTCAGAGTCGATATTTCTTTCTCACTTTCTTTCTTAACGAGTTCAATGCGGGCAGTATATTCTTCCTCCACGGACAAAACTTTCTGCACATTCTCTTCTTTGAGCTTCAACATTTCACTACGGAACTCCTTTTCGAGTGCTTCCTTAAGCTGCACTTCTTTATTGATGCTTTCGTTAGAGCGTTTTGAGGTATCATTGAGTACATTCTGATGTTCCTCTTTTAGGGTGGCCAATGCTTGATTGTGTTCATGCTTGATGAGCCGAAGTTTTTCCTCGCAGTCCTTTCGCATAGCGTCCAGTTCAACGGTACTTTGTGATTTCAGCGTCTCTGTCTGCGCTTTCAACGCTTCAGCTTGGGTTTTCTCATGAGCCACCTGAGCATTTCTCAGCAATTCGGTCATCTGAGCCTTATTCTTCGCCAACTCTTCCTTGTGCTTTTCTTGCGTTGCACGCATGGTTTCTTCAAATTCACTCTTCTGCTTGGACATCTCACTAGAGGTATCTGAGTGCAGTTTGCGCGTGTTATCCACTTGCTTCTGCACAAGTGCACTTTCACGATCCGCAAATTCCTTTTTCAGAGTCGATATCTCCTTTTCTTTTTCTTCCTCAATTTGTTCGATGCGGGTGGCATACTCTCCTTGTATGGATGCTACTTTTTCAGCACTTTCTTCTTTGACCTTTAACATTTCACTACGGAACTCCTTTTCAAGCGCTTCCTTGAGTTGAACTTCCCTATTAATACTTTCTGCAGAGCGCTTCGAGCTAATATTGAGGGCATTCTGATGTTCCTCTTTCAAGGCTGCCAGTGCTTGACTGTGTTTATGCTGCATCCTCTCAGTGAGTGCATCACGAGCTTCAATGACCTTCTGAAGCTCTGTAGAATGTGCGACTTTCAATGCTTGGATAGCCTTTCTGTGGTCTCCTTCTGTGGTTTTCTGGCCTTGAGAAATTTCTTTTCTTAGCTTCTCATGGGCAAGTTTTAATTCTTCTGTTCGCGCAGTGTATGAAGTGGTTATTTTCTTCACGTATTGATGAGAGTCGCGAATTGCGTGGAAGTGCGTTGCTTGGAGCATGGATATTCCTGTTCTATGTGCATCCTCTAGTGCCAGGAGACTGTTGAATTGGTTTTCATTCAAGACAGTTTGAGAGGTCCGCACTGTGGATGCTTTTTCATCCTGTACGGCTGCGATTCTTTGCTTATGTTGTTCGATGATCGCTTCATGCTGTGTAATCGTTTCATTGGTCACTCGTCGATCTTCCGCGCGCAGACGATCGTGTTCGATAGACGTTTCTTTCATCTCTTTATCGTGACTCTCCTTCAGCACATTAATTTGCGTCTCGTACTGGTGAATGAGCTGACTTTCCCGGGTTTCCGACTGTTTTTGAGACGCTTTCGTGTCCGTCTTACCCACACTGCTGTTCTGCGCTGACTGGCGCGGTGACTTCCAGGAAATGATTTTCGTCAGAATTCGATTCCCTGACGGCTTAAACAGTTTATTCGCGTGGATTTCAATAATTTCATTTCCCTTCGCACAGAACTCTTTTTGCAGCCTGTTGAGTTCACGCACATACCTTTCTATCGATCGCTCGACGTTCTCCATCCCACCACTCGATGGGCGGCCACTCAGCCGTGGACTCGATAGGTCATTGCGAGGCACGGAAAGTCTCGAGCGGGGCGAAGTCGTGCCACGTGACGAGTGCACCCGCGAGCTCTCACTCTCATAGGAGTTTCGACCAACGCTTTGCAGATCTAAGCGCTTTTCGCCGCGTTTCACGGAAAGAACGTCCATGGGGGAAACAGAATGCAGCATCTGCAGCTCCTTCCGCATGGTGGCCGTCTCCTCCTGCGACCGCTTGATGGTGAATGCATGTGCGGTTTTTTCATCCTTGAGCTTTCGGTGAAGCTCGTCGTTCTCTTGGGAGAGCTTGCTGACCTGGTGGTGAAGCTTGCTGATGACAGCTTGGTAATGCGACACGGCACTTGGGTCAGTTGATCCGGTCGAAATCTCCATCGACTCGCCCTGAATGATCGGCTGAATACTGTCGCGAGCAGCGAGCTGCCGACGGAGGTACTCCACGAGAACCGAAAGTTCCTTGACTCGTTTTTCATAGGGGTCATCGTTGGTGACGCAAATATTGATAATCTCCCTCGCCCGCGAAGCGTAGCGCAGAGTGTTGAGGGTCTCTTCAAAGTTGACGGAGGCGGGTGACACAGTCGCGATCATGCACGTTTTGCTGTTCCCGCCGAGGGAGTCTGAGAGGAGCCACGTCAAGAGGGACTCCCGGTAGGGTGGGATGGAGCCTCCCTGACCGCTCGCCTGGTCAGCGAGGGCATCGATCACCCGGCCGAGCGTTGTGAGACTCAGGTTGATTTTCGTCGCTTCTTTGAAATGCACGCCTTGCACTTCCGACACCGACGTTCGCTCGGATCCTGCGAGGTCGACCAGATTGAGCTTCGAAAAGTGCATAGTGTTCGAGCCGCGCTTGAAGAGCTGTAGGGTCAGCACCGCGTGGCTGCGGCTGCTTTGCTTGTTCATTTTCGTGTGCGCCGTGTGGCGTTCCTTGTTACCGATGTTGAGCAGATGCATGACGTCGGCCTCTTTCCGGATGCGGTGGGATGAGAGACCTTCGACGTATGGCCCGAGGACGGGATCGTTACGCACCTTCAGCTCCTCCTTGGAGGCTCGATCGAGCAGATCCACCACCCGCTCGTTGTATATCTCGTAATACGTGCATTGCAGAAACAGCGCGCCGTCGCTGCTGGCACACCCTGACAGCAGAGATTCACACACTCGGGGAATGATTCCGCGCTCGGGGGAGTTCATGATATCTCCCATCATCGTATATGTCTTTCCACTGCCAGTCTGGCCGTACGCGAAAATGCAGGAGTTGTATCCCGCAAAGACATTTGCACATGCGTCAGATCCGGTCTTGAGATAAATATCGTCTTGGGAGACGAACGGGAAGGTCTTCTGCTCGGGCATCGAAAACCAGCATTCATCGAAGCTCGTCACGCTCCGTGGCTTATAGTATGAATGTGGATCGAGCAGTTGGACGGCTTGCGTGGAATCTTTGTATGGCGTGACGATTGGGTCTTTCTCACCGAGAGCTTTCTCGCGATCGATAAAAGGCCGCACACGCACGTACACCTGAACTGCGCTTGGTGAGCCCTCTTCTTCGGCCTTATCTTTTGCAATCATACTAGAGTGAACAAAAAAGATATTGACTTTTGGCAAAAATAAAAAGGCCAAAAACCTCGGTGACTTTGGGTGAAAACGCGTCGATCCCTGACGAAAAGATTTGAGGAGATTTCCCAAAAGGGTCACATATGGGCAGTGGGAGGTTGATCTCATAAATCGTCGGCAGGGTAACCAACGAGGTGCTGTCATTTCGCACATATTGGATTGATTGAGTCAGCTCTCAGGCAGAAAATGATAAACAGGTGAGGTGAGCCCTTCGCAGGAAATAATAAGAAAAGCAAGAAAGTGTCAGCCGGGGAAAGAAGAGATGCTCATTCACAACAAGAGATCAGAGACTCCAGTATCACTTCTTAGTCATCATTGAGGGGATAAGTCAAGCATGGGAAAAATCCATGTCAGTGGGTGAACAATATGACATGCTCAATGATCGGCCTGGTACGGGTTACGTTCTGACCATGTACGAGCAGATGCTTTACGAAGCATGCTTGTGTACATGTCATTGCCGTACGCCCAGCTTAATGTGACAATGAGGCGCTTTTGTACAGCAAATAAGAAAAGTGTCAGCCGGGGAAAGAAGAGATGCTCATTCACAACAAGAGATCAGAGACTCCAGTATCACTTCTTGGTCATCATTGAGGGGGAAAAGTGAGTATAGACAGAGGAAAACTTTATGCCGGCGGGCGAAGCGAGGGCTGTGTTGAAGATTCCCTATAACGTTTCAAGGAACACCGATTCCACGCTTCGGATTCGAGGGTAAACTTGCACTAGAGGGTGCATGATAGGTGCGAAGCATTATCGAGAGCAACCTGGGCAAATCCAACACTTTCTTTTCAGCATAGACGAGAGAACAATTTGCTATCACAAGGAGCGTGCCCAGAGTCACTCCATCCACAAGAGCGCTGAACAAAGCGAAGATGCGGATATCGTCTTTATGAGCAACGAAATGCACTCACGTTCTATGCAAAAAATAGGAAGCATTCAGTGCCCTCCCTTCGATTGGAATGTGCAAAAACTGCTCACATGCATGTCGATGCGAACGTCCCTCAGAAGAAGTCCGAGAGCCGAAGGTCCATTTGTGCCGAAGAGGCGCTTGGTGAGCTCCCTTCTTCGGCCTTATCGTTTGCAGCCATACTAGAGTGAACAAAAAAGATGTTGACTTTTGGCGAAAATAGATAGGCCTCTCAATGAATTATTAAAGTTCAGATAGAATAAACAGGATCAATTATGCGTCCCTTCAGAAGATCACGCCTAAATACTTCTTCGTGATGTCCTGAAATGCGCTTTCAGTGCTTCCCCAAACTCAGCAAAAGCCGCTTTGATGTCTGACATATCCGACGGGATCTCGTTCGGGATGACCGAATTCAAATTATTGTTCTCTATAGAGTTGACAGGTGACTGGACAGGGTCGACAGTGCCGGGCGTTATTCGCTCGCCGATACCATCTTCAATAGACTCGATGCACGTCACCTGCTCGAGGATCCTTGTGTCAAAAGAGGCCTCAGATTCACCCCCTGAAGGTTTGGTTGCCAATTGGGGCGTTTCAAGATCACGAAGCACAGACCGTGGATTCGGTCCCTCTGGGCTCACCTTACTCATTTCCACTGGGCGACCATCCTTTGGCACACGAGTGGGTCCAAAGGCCCGGAGTGCACGAAATGTCTCTGAGGTGACTGCATATGCGATGGCCCCCGACGGCGGATTATCTCCTTTGGGTGACATTTCCGTGAGGCGCGTTCCCGGGTCACTGGATCGCTCGCTACTCTGGCCGGTGGAGTTTCTGGCTTGCGGTGCAGAGGATGATGATTCCGAGGAGTGAACCAAGATCGTCGATGGCACAATTTCTTCAAGCGCTTCTCTGGAAATGCTGTCATCATCGGGTGCCACCGGGTCGTCACAGTGGTCGCCGATTTCGGAGGATGAAGTCTGCGGAAGTGGCTCGCGGAATGGTGAATACACTGTCTCCTGGGGAACGGAATCTGAAATATTGTCGATCGGCGCAACTCGAGCGGTCTCTATAATTTCAATGGATAACTTATGGAAACGCTCGCTTCCCTTTGCTGATTCAATCGCATGGCAGAATTTGGATAGCTGTCTTTCGACTATTCGCTTCGGCGTAGGCCCTTCGATTGCATCATGCTGCGTGGCCACGAGTACAAGCAAGTTTTTGATGTGACTGACGGCGCAATGCGGAGTCCCTCGGACAGATGGAATGTGTGCCTCGAGTGAGTTTAGCACGTGCCAGTCGTCACTGCAAATCGGAGTGGAAATTGCCATCTCGGCACTATTCGAAACCGAGATTTCACTTTCGGCGCACAATGTCTGGTATAATTCCCATTCTTCGGGCGAGCAGTGACTGACTATGTCGATAAACAGAATGGACGACGAGAGAAAATTGACCGCAGTCTGACAAAATTCCGTGTACTGCGCGCTGTCACATGGTTTTGCCGCTGCGAGACGCTTCAACTCGGCTTCGAAAGCAGAGGATAATCTGCGCATGAAGCCTTTTTGGCAACAAAACAGCAGAACGCAAGCTTGAAACCAGATCGAATTGACGTTTCGAAGTGTTCCCAGCAAAGTTGTATCATCGACGCCGGAGAAACTTTCCGATGAACCGAAGGCTCCCCCATACCACCCAGAAATCTGTTGCAAGACGGAACGAGAAATTCCAAATTCCTCAAGTTCACGCCACAATACCTGAAGAGATTGATGTGTGGACGCTTGATTGGAACGATCTGCAATATCACTGCGAAAGGTCGAGTAGATTCGATGTGACCGTTGCTTTTCGCAGGTCTGAAAGTACTGTAAGAGCTTTCCAGCGGTCTCTGCGCTTTTCCCCTCGTAGCAACATCCGAGGAGTGACACTGAGACAATTTCGACGTCACGCAGGAGGTTTTTCTCCCAATATCCGAGTGAGCTCATCCCATGGCTTTCGACAAGAAGCATGAAAGACATTCCGAGCAATTTTCGAAGCGAAGGGAAGAACATCATCGACGATTTCGCTGCGGCGAGGATGAATTTATTTCCACACAACACGGGCGACATCATGACTTGCATGCAATGTGCCCACATTGAAATCAGAATTTCCTGGGCACGTTCTTGGGTAAAGTTGACGACTGACTTGGGTTCATCGAAAGAAACTCCCCATACATCTTGGATCAAAGTACGCTCGAGGTGGCTGTCCGCAATTGACTTCACCACGGCAAGGACTTCTTGCAAGAGGACTTTGCCAAGGAAATCCATGGCTTTATCTGATGGTAGATAGTCCAATTTGGAGCCTGTCGACCACAGTTCCGCGCACATGGATGCATACATTAAGGTTTCCTGAATGTGTGTTTCGGACACATCTTCGTCGACGCGAGATTCGAGCGGAATTTCTAGTAAATACGTGAGGAAATCCGCAAAGGGTAGTTTGTTGGATAGTTTCCGAAGACTGCTCAACATCGACCCCACCAGGGATAACATAACATGGCTTTTGAATTCTGGGCTGGTATCCACACACGCACAGAGATGCGCGAGATCGCCACACAGAAAATTGGACAAATACGTACGATAGTCACTTCGCATGAGGCAGTTGTAGACGAAAGCCATGGAAATATGCAGCGTGAATGCGTCCGGATCGGGAGGCGGTCGGACCGAAGTAATTCTCTGAATGGTATTCGCAAATGTTTCACTTTGTGCGTCTGCGGATTTGAGAATTAGCTGAAGCGATTCGATGTTTTTTTTCTTCTGTGAAAAGTTGTCAATGCCGCTCAGCACAGATTTGATGCTGTGACTCACCATACATAGGAGTGAGCTCTCCATGTAGAAGTCGCTGACAGGTTGACTGGAGAGGCTAAGTAAGCTCGACACATCTGGTGGCGGAACGAGTTCCGGGTGAACTGGAGATGAAGCAAGAACTGTCTCGACATGTCCTTCAAGGAGCTTCAGCGCACAGAGGTCAACATAGAAGATTGCCTTCCAAGTCAGACTTCGCCAGGTCTTCTCGTTCAAGCATTGCAGTAGAGCGCTCGACGGAAATATGAAGCGTTTGTCGATGGACGCATCAAAAACGACTCGTTCAAGGAGTGCCGCCCCAAAGTGCGATGTCAGAAGCTTGGCGTCGATGTAGTCAAACAAGAGTGGCGCATCGCTTGATGTGCCCATCTCCAAGCAGTCGGTGTATGCGAATGAGAGGTCACGAAGACAGCCGTAGGCAGCGCTTCGCACGCCACGATTAGGATTGCACAGGTTCAGCATGAGCACAGCAGCGAGCGCCTTGATGCTTTTCGATGGGACATTGGTGTGAATCGAAGACCGCACAGTATTCCGCTCGTCCAGCTCGTAAAATGAGCGAATGAGTGGCGAAAGAGTCTGCTCAAGGAAAGAGCGAAGATACTCCGATTTGGTGTGATGGCAAAGGAGCGCGATGGCGATTTCCCATATGTCCGATCGATTCACTCGGTGCTCAACGACGGCACAGACACATGTCATGAGGTCATTTTCTGGCAACGCGTGACAGAACTTGAGCGACCTCTTGTGGTTGCTCTGAAGGTTTCGTCTCCAGAAAGGCTTATCGAGAAAGCTCAGTGACTTTACCCTTCGGAGCACGCTGTCGTGGTCAGATGCAGTCACCACGCTCGGTCCAAACGTGTAGAGTGTGTGCAATAAGGTCTTTTGAATAAGGGCCAGTCGGGATCGCATTTTGATGTGTAGATGACTGGCTCCGCCCAGAAGGTGATTGTTGGAGTATCTCGACACAAGTTCGGCCTCGAAGAACATGAAAAGCAGCCGAATGACTGCCAGCTCGGATTCTCTTCTTTTCAAGGCCCGGAGAAACGCAAAGAGCGCTGGAAACTCTATATCTGATGCGAGCACCAGCAAGTGACCGTACGAGTCTTTGGGGTTGTCCGGCTGATGAGTGTGTGATTGCTCATTGGAGTTCATACAGATGAGCGATGAGACGTCGATCGACTGCAGAGATTTGTTGTCCTCTTGGTCTTGAATGATCTGCAGTATGCTGGCGAACGTTATCGTGGCTGACTTGGCCTGGCTCTTCAGCCCAAAGATGTGCTCCTTCAGAACAACTGTAATAAAGTGGCTCCAATTTGGAGACTTTTCATGCCTAATTATGCCTAAGATGACGTCCACCCAGAAAGAAACGAAAAGCGATCGCTGCAGCGTGAGAGGCACTTTGACTCGAATACCCTGTCGTTCGCTTCCCTCAGCCCGCACAATTCCAGGGAAAAAGTTGCTACGTCGCATATCGTGGAGAAGTGTGATGGCGGCAAAAGCAACACCGAACGGAAGCTTGTTGTGAACGAAAGGTTTCACCAAGCTACAGATATCCACCGTTTTCTTGACAAAAGCGCGATGATGCGCTTGTGCCAATTGGGTTTCTATGGCCTTTTGAGCGTCTGACTCATACTCACTGATGTTGAAGTTTCGCCTCTCACGCTTTCCTTGCGCGCTGCGAAGACTTTTAGCGAATATGTCTCTATACTCGGATCGCCATGATTTCGCCAGTGCCTGAAGCTCGCGAGAGGATAAATCATCTTGTTGCTCCATTAAAAGATGAACAATGGAGTAAAAGCCGAGTTACTACTGTCCAGACTGATTTTCTGAAGAAATCTATAGAACAACAATTTAGTTTTGGGGGAGGTCGACGACGATGAAAATAACTAACATGGCGCAAATTGTAGCGGTAATCAGAGAGTTTTTATTTTTGTTGATGCAATCGTTCATTGTCTCGCAAAACTTCGCACACCCACATGGTGGAGTTTCTTCTTTATCTACAGAGTTTTCCTCCAGCTTTGGGGCATGTTGGCTCGATATTTGAACTCTGCAGGTCTGGGGATGAGACACAGAGTCCGCTAAGCGTCCATGGTTCATGGACTTTTTCTGCGCGGGTTTGAGGGGTCGAGGCACAGCATCTTTGGGTTTCGGTACCGTTGATCGACTTGAAGATGTAAACTCACATTTCTTTGCCAGCGGAACACTATGAGACGATACCGTTGAAACATTCTTGAGATCTTTCATTTTGTCCTTCGAGGAAGTGAGCTCACATGAGGCCTTCTTTGCCATTGGAGCACCGTGGCATGGTACCGTTGGCTTTTTTTCAAGAGCCGTTTTGACACCTTTCTTGCTTTTCTTCGAGGAAGTAAACTCACATATAACTTGCTTTGCCAGAGGAATGCTCTGAGGCGACTCTGCTGACACATCCTGAAGAAGTTTTTTCGGGTCTTGCTTGGTCTTTTTCGACGAGGCAAGCTCGCAAGAGACTTTCTTTGTGAGCGGAATACTATGAGATGACACCGCTATCGTTTTTTTGGGAATATTTTTGAAATCTTTCGTGTTATCCTTTGAAGGGGTAAACTTACATTTGTTTGCCAGCGGAACAGTATAAGATATCACGGTTGACACATTCTTGGGGCCTTTCTCCTTGTCCTTTGAGGAAGTTAGCTCACATGAGAGCTTCTTTGTCAGGGGAACATTATGAGATGATACCGCTTTCTTGGAAACCTTTGGAAGATCTTTCCTGTTGTGTTTTGAAGTAGTTAGCTCACATGAGGCCTTTTTTGCCAGCAGAACAGAATGGGGAAGCAAGTAAATTGTTTTCGACTGCGTATGGATCAGCTGATTCGCCCCACTGTTTTTCAAACCGAGTCCACAAACTATGCCACTGAGATTGCAAAATACCAAACGCTGGTTCATTATGAAAATTGTACAAGAAAACTGCCAAGTGATTACCCTAAGATGCTCAGCAAAAGAGCAAATCAATATGAATGTACAATTTCTATCCTTTCGAAATTCTATATTATAGAAAACCTGACTATTCGCATGTCATTTAGTGTGATACCTTCTTCGCGCTGATGCGAGCCACCTCTGCACGTCGTCGCTTGTGTCGATTGCTCGATGACTTGGCGCACAATTTTTCGGCAACAAGCTTGTTGTGTCGCGCCACGAGAGTGTATGGACTGAGGCGCTTCATGACCACGCGGTTCTTCAATGGGTTGACGCGGCGTCTTGGGAGTCGCAGAGCCTTCTTCTTTGGGTTGAGGGAGTTCTGAATCTCGGTTGAATTAATCAGTCGCGTCATGTCAGTGTTGCGAACAAGTGGTGCGGGAAGCTTCCATCCCTTCTTCACCAAGCTTTCTGTGGTGTACGTGCCGTAGATCTTGTTGAGTTGCTCAAATGCGCTCTTTGTCCAGACAATGAATCTTCCCAAGTGACCACCTGGTGCCAGTTGCAGCAGGTTGAGACTGTCGACGCTAGCGACCTCGACTCCTCGAATGTTGGCAAATGCTCGCCGGGCGTTGCAATCCGCGGAAGGAACCACAACGAGGGGCCCTTTGCGCGAGACGTAGCGGCGATTTCTCCATTTTCCCTTCGTTGGGCGGACGTGTCGGCTTGCGGCAACCTTCTCAACATCGCTCTTTGCGTTGACAAGAGTAAGCAGTGCAACGGCATCCTTCGTCTTCTTCAGGTCGCAGAGAGAATCATCAACGACGAATGGAATTTCAGGGATGCCCTCGATGCGGTGGCCTCGAGACAATACAAGTGATGGGACTGCTGAAGCGGCAATGGCAGAGCAGATCGCGAGGCGTCGCTGCTTTTTGTTGATGTGACGGTGCCATCTGCGGAAAATCTTTGTTCCGGCGTACATGTGTCCTCCACGGCACATGTTCCCGTACGCTCCTTGTCCGCTGCGATTTGTTCCTCCTCCGGACACACGGGGGATACGAGCGACGGCTCGTCCTGTACCCCAGCTTTCAGCCGTGGTGCGATGCCCTTGGCGTCTGGTGACAGCGTAGGCTTGACGAGCATTCTTCCTAATGTTTGTGTGCACGAATTGCACCAAATCATTGCGGATGGGAGTGGTGAAGACCTCCGGAAGTTCGGCGGTGGCAACGATCTTCTTTTCTGTGCAACTGTAGACGTTGACTTTGTTTCGGCTGCTCATTTCCAAGTGATGAATCAAATAAGAAGATTGAGGTAAAGAATTTGACTTCACGGTGAATCAAGAAGTTTTAAAAAATCGTACAGGGAATGCCAACTATTCTCTTGAAATTCGAAAACCATTGGCAAAACCGACTGTGATGGTTCAGTGATTGACCGTGTATCTACGCTACCCGCCATGTAGAGTGGAAATGAACGTTACTCGATGGACCTCTTTTAAACTCGCTTCAAGAGTACCAAGAATTTCCCAGTCTACATCGTCAATCAAAGTTAGAATGCCTGGGCGAATGGTAAACTCAACTCCGTCTCCGGACGCTTCGGGTACAGGTGTCAAGAATAGCTCTTCCTTTACAGTAAGCAGCTTGTTTTTGAGCAAGCAGATAAGCTCCCTCATGTTCTCTGGGCAACACTCAATTGTCGTGCAGGGGTCATCCCTATCTGTGGGTTGAGAAGTGAAGAGGAATTTAGTTTGATCACCGAAGAAAGATTCACATCCTCCACCAAATTGAACAGTAAGCGGCATTTTATTCTATAAATTTTTAACATAAACAAAATACTTTTACGGAAGGCAATGGCTTCACCTTTGGGTCAATCTTCAGGGAGAAACATACCGTTCATGTATGCCTGATCATTACTTATTTATACATGGATGAATAAATCAGCAGTGCACTTGGTTTAATACTGGCGAATATAAAAGCATCAAGTCTACAACCGATTTTCGGCAATGAAAGCAGGTTAGAGAATGTGGTATGCAGGACACACGGATAACTGAGAATTCGCACATGCGATATTCGTGAGTGTATATGAATAGCTTCTATGCATTTCAATACACCGGATTTATGGGAGACATTCCGGGGAGGGGCTTAGGTGGTGGTGGCTTTCTTGCAGTTTTGAAATCCCCTCCAGTGCCTTTCGATGCAACACTAGAGGCAGCTCCTGGAGGAAACAGAATTAATAGTAGTATTCTTGTAATTAGGAAGAAGCTAGACCATATGAGGACTAATCTAAACCATGCTTGCACACGAGGGTTATCGCCAACGTAGTTTCTTTTCGAGCGCTTGTCAAATTCTGCAAAGTCCTCCTTATCGAACTTTCCTCGCATGTGCATCTCCTTATAAAAGCTTTCATAGCTCCTCACTCCGCGTGACCCTGCTGTCGTGTACCGAAAATTTGCGTACCTGTCCCCGGTAGTATTCCCGTCACTTCCTCCATTACTCTTGGGAATATAGATTCCATCTTTCACCTGCTCGTAAGCTGAAGATATTCTTTGAAATTTATCCTTGTTTCCTCCAGGGGCATCAGGATGATAAACTGCAGCCAGTGATCGATAGGCCTTTTTTATTTCAATCTTCGAAGAATTGGACTTAACTCCGAGGATTTTATAAGGATTATCACTCTGTGCCAAAAACAATACAATGTGTGGCTTCCGAAACATTGTAACCTTGAACTGAACTAAACTAAACTAAACAAAGCAGTAAAAATGAAAAGCCGGGCAGCTATAGCTGAAATAAACAATGGGATTCAAATTTGACGATAATATTTTCACTGCAAATGGTTTCTGGCGACGCAGTGCGGGCGACTCCTAGAATCCCAAGATCTTCTACAGCTAGCTCGAGCGCTCATAACTGCACTGGATGTATTTTTGCCATGCAAAGAAATCTTCCTTGTTTTTGAAAGACTAGTTTGGTCTTCTTTTACATCGCTTAAGCATGCATAGAAAAATCCAATTCCAGCTTCTGTGCATAGATCACATAACGACATTAATGTCGGCTAAGCCAGATTTTATATTCAAGCTCCTGGGTGATAGTTGATTTCTTAGCACTCCGCCATTTTATTTCTTTTCATCCCGCAACTGTCAAGTGACCTACTTCATCAGTAGTAAGCCAAATTAACCTAGAAGGTTGGCAGTACTTCACCTAGCCTTGCATCGAATTACTTTAGTATTTCGCAAGATTATTTAACAGTTTGTTTAGCGGCCTTCACCCACCATGGGATGAATCAGAAGCCTAGCGCATTTTTTTATATTGTTGGTCCAAACCCTCTTTAGAGACACACTATCGAAATTTTAGACGTTAGTATGAAGTAAGAACTAAAACGCGAAATTATACAACTATGGACGCTTCTTGGGGATACAGGGTCGTGACATCGTTATTTTTAGTTGGGCTTTCATTGCTACTTGTTTTAACGTCATTTAGTAGTCACGCGAAAGCTGATTGTACTTCGTAGGATACTTCAGCTTTTACTAGGAAAAGTAATAAAGCCGCACAGTCAATAATCTACCTTGCAATACTAAATAAATTTTTTCATCTGTATTTTACGCATTGTGTAGATTTCTGTACCCTATGTTAGTACCTACAGTGCTCGATCATCGAGACCCCCTGTACTGTTTTCTCCCAGTGAAGAAATTTCTCGCCACCTTCTTGGCAGCACTGAATGGATTTCTAAATTCTTCGAATAGAACAATTACTTTAGAAAAGTGTTATCGGTTGGAATTCCGACGGTAATCGGAATATATTTTTCAAAAGAAAAATTGGACTCTCTAGATATTCCGTGTATCAATACAATAGATATTTATAGTCTGTTTCATATACCAAAAGGTCGGCTTTAGTCCTTTGTATAATTTCTGTTATTTGTAGGGCAAGTGATTTTTGACGAACAGCTTTGTTGGTTAGATTTCCCATCGAATGACAAGGTGCCGGTACTGGACTGTTATGGTTTTTAAAGCAGTTAACCTACGAGGCTAACGATGGCCCTTGGTCATTATTAGATTGTTTGTACGACTAAAAGGATCAAGATGCAAAATTCTTCGACAG
This sequence comes from Perkinsela sp. CCAP 1560/4, assembly GCA_001235845.1. Lineage (NCBI taxonomy): Eukaryota > Euglenozoa > Kinetoplastea > Prokinetoplastida > Perkinselidae > Perkinsela > Perkinsela sp. CCAP 1560/4. Next base: position 40,231 of record LFNC01000081.1, on the reverse strand, counting down.
CTATTATGTTCATTTGCTTTCTGGTGCTCAGTTCATGCTTAGACCACTTTGCCGTTTCGCCTTGATCGAGTAGATCTGACTAGCTTTTCCCAGGAGGCCTTAGTGGAGTAGGCATTTTCGGAAAGTATTTAGGGACTGATACAAACATATAAAGGAAAATATTTGCTTTTGCAAGCCTAGCACTGAAGTGAGATTCATGTTATTCTACGTATTTCACAACCATATTTCCGTATACAATGCAACCCAAAGTTATCAACTTTTTCCCGAGCACATCAGATGTTTGGATGCAGCTTTTACCTAGCTAGAGGTGCAGACTACCCCTTCTGCGAGCACTCTTTCAAATAAAGAATCTCCACAAGACGGAACCACAGTTTCTTCCCGATCCAGTGAGATGGATGAAGCTGCGAAAATGCCGGAGTTGCTTCTAGAACAGTCAATACCATCCATAGACAACGCAGAAGCCACTGATGATAAGTTGTTGGAGATGGTCGGGACTATGGCATAACCATAGCAAAACCCTTCCCACGAAAAGGTTTTGTTTTTCAGGTGCAATTTGATTGAACCACTTGTTCAATTTGCACGCGCCTTTCGACACGTATGCACACGCCCTCTGTTTTTATGCCTGTTCATGTGGGCTCATCGCATCCCGTGCTTTAATCCTTAGAGAATGAGTGGACGTTCTCTCGTCTCGCCACCAGGAGGATCCGGGATCCACCATAGCTAAAAAACGGCGGTTTCCTGAACCTCCCCATGGATGGGTACTGGTCCTGACCCACCACCTTGCGGCGGCCGTCGATAGGGTCGGCGCCAAAACGGAAACACGACGAGAGTTTAGAGGGCTACTGGCTTCCCCCACGACGGGGTACTGGTGCAACCCACCACGAAGAGGTGGCCTTCCATCGGGCCATCCACGAAAAAATTACAATCCGGAAACTTACTCTGCAGGGCATAAGCATAAGGTGATTCACGCGTACTGCCACGAAGGTAGAGCCAACTATTTGCCTGCCATCAAAACAACCTGAATGCCACCTAAAATTGTAATGAACCTCATTGCTAGATACACCAAGGCGCAGCACGCGACCGACGCTCGGATGCTGTGAGCAACAAAAGCTGCTCTTCCAAAAAGACCGAGTTGGCAACAAAGTCGGTGGACGAGATCCTCGAAAGGTCCCCTTGTTTGCAAATCAGGACTCTCATGAGCGACGAGACTCTCCGACCGATACTCATTGACGGGAACTACGATATTTCCGCGGTGGAGCAAACACCTTATAGTCCACCTGTAAGCGACCGCGACTTGTCCAATCTTCTTACAGACAGCGGTATAACATAATATCATCGATTCGCTAACAATGGCGATTCATTCCTACCTTCGGGGAATGATATGCTTATACAAGATGGTGGCCCTGGAGAAGCCCTCATCGGATGACAAGCCCACGATGGCGAAATGACTGCTGCTTGTGAAGCCGGTGGATTGGAACCTGTCAACAGAACTCGCGGTAGCCGTCAGGAGCCGAAAAACGTTGCAGACTGGGCAAGTCACTGCTGATAAAGCGATCGGTCAAGTGGCGAAACTCCTGTTGCAATCCATGGGGCTAAAATGCTCACTCGCGCAGTGGCTACCTTTCATAGTTCTTGTTCTTACTCTTATTACTTAAATACTTTCTATATGAATTGGGCTCAGTGGTTAATTCGAATCGCCTTGTTCTCCGGCGCCAATAGAGGTTGTGCTTCTGTATGCAAATGTCCTCAGCAGAAGTATTGATTTACCGAATAAGTAACATGCGGGTGAACATTGTCAATCTTTCTATAGATCTCCATCCTTCATACTTAGCTTTCCAGTAAATAAGTGCCAGCTGTTATTGATAGCTGCTGAGGGGAGAAACCTGAGCAGCTAGATACTACAGGGATCAGTAAGGCATTGCTACGCCTTGTCCCTGGTATCCAGGTAGACACATCTACCACTATCGTGGCATAACACACTGGCGGTGGTGGTCAGGATGATTTGTATTGTGATGTATGCAGCATCAGCCCCACGAAAGCGCGAAGGCAGACGCCTTTGTCAGCAACTTTTCTACAGTAAATAAGTGGGTCGCTTAACTTGAAACAGTTTCCAAACCGGCTAGAAAGGCTCTTCGGGATCGATTTTAGCAAGGTGATGGCATCATTGCGGCTTCTGCAAGGCCAGAAAACGAATTTTTCTTGACAGTCTCCCGCCAGCGATGTGAATGCATTGCACTCAATTTGAAAAAATTACGCGCTTCGGTGCGTCTTTTGTTAGTAAAAATAATTCCGAAGGCCTGTTGGACTTGACAAAGCTTTCCGATTCTTTGCGGTCGACCAAAATAGGAAAACTGGGTTTTGTTGTCGCTTTGCCTCTTAATGATCTCTTACAGGCTAGGTTCAGTCCGAAAAGCGTCTTGCAATGAATTCTTCTGTTTTTCTATGTGGTCAATTTCTATATTAGCATAGAAAAATTCCAACCGTTCCGTGAACTCTTTGACTACCAACCCAAACAGCTTTCCAGTCATCGCGGCATCTCTGGGGGGAGAGTGCATGTGGATGTATCGCTGTAGCTGCCACGTACGGCAACTATCACGGAAATAGCTTCAACTCATCCGAGGGGCGCTAGAGGAATTGTGCCGCTCAGCTGGCTGGCCAGAAATCCAAATAACTTAAGGATATTTTCGGACGAGCCAGATAAAGATCCATGGTGAATAGGCACTCCCACACACCTTATCTGCCTTGGCTAGTCCAAAAATGAAAATCTCTATAAAAGTTTGCTCCGACAGCTTTGATCAGTCAATTAAATCGGCACAGTCATCAGGGCGTGCACTAAAACATCTGCCTACATATGGGGTAATGTTGTGCAAATAATAGAAGGTACGCATTCACTGTGGTAGATACGCAACATGTAAAGGATCTGATACATGAAACTTCGACTAGACACACCTCTTCACTGGCCCAGAAGAGCCAGAGCATTGTTTTGCACATGAGATCTGGTGGAAATGTAGATGGTAAAAGAAGCTACTAACGCTTGTGCAGTTTCAATTTTCGCTAGCGTAATCGATTGAAATAGATGGCTGATTCCTAGTTCACGCACACTCTAAATATATTTGTACACAAAGCCTTAATGAATTAGGCATGTGGATCTGCGAAATGGCGGAAAAGAAAAGCTGATGATATGCTAAGTGCTATGCATAGACAAATCAAAAGTGGCCGTGTGGCTGGAACAGAATAGCTTTGCTCTCTGAATTCGGCCTTTCGAGCATAATCTGATATAACGTCCACCCAAGGAAGAACGACGCGCTTTCTTTTGACGTTTTCATCCTTTGATGTGTACTTTGTTGGCGATGCTGTTTTCCCACCTTGGTGTACGCTTCGAAAATGTGTGATATCGGCATCAAACAATACAGAAGGTGGCAATTGTCGTACGGCGTCAAATATTCTTGGTATGCTTACAAATGATTCACTCCAATGTGACACATCTGATGGCAATGGGTTGTCCCAAATTCTTTTCAAAAAGTTGGACTTGTGAGTATTACGTTTATGTGGCAAATTTGTGAGAAGCTGGTGAAAATCGGCGTGATCCCCGCCTGACTTGGAGAGTTTAAACAATTCATGGGCGTTATCAAGGACTATAGCAGCAGCTACGTAAGGTGAAAGAGCGAGTGGATGCGTAGCAAAGAAGAAATCTAATATGCGAGATACTGCTGGTATATCATTTAGCAATGTGTGCGTGTATAGAGTCAATATCCAAGACAGTGCGAAATACCCTCTTTCGTGCCCTTTTTCTCGCAAGAGAGCTCCAAGCTTCGGATTGACATGGCTTACAACCACGTTGACCATTTGACATATTTCTTCCGCTGGTTTCAGTGTTTCCGCAAGGTATTCACGTAACCAATATCTACAAAGACTTTGGAATACAATGTTACCTGATGCATCACCACACACTTTTATACAAACGAATGCGATGTCGTGTAACCCTTGAAAGTACTTCATATCAGGATTCGCAGTAAGTGTCGAACATACGACTTTCCTAACGGACATTCTGTACCTCAGAAGTTCATGTTCATTTTCGTATCCAAGCGCTGTTAGCAATCGGTCCAAGTCATTTTCAAACACTCGCATATCTTTAAAATTGTAATCAGCTTCATCAATTGTTTGCGAACTGGCCGAATCTGGCTCATCGAGAAGAATAGGCCACGCTCTTGCCCGGAAATTGTCTGTAATGAGACCCCACTTCATTGCTATTACTCGAAGGGATTTTACCGCCAGCGCACGATTTTTCCCTCTGTTTCTTCCAGTACCCCGTTTTACAACTTCACAAGTCCCCAGGCATTTCTCTATTATCCCGTGTAAGGCTTGTAGTGTGTCGGATTGCATAATTCACCAAGTTTGAAAACGCAGTGAAACCTAACAAATGATGAGACTTATGGTAAATAAAACCTATATGATACTGCTAGGAGCAATTCTTCACACAGACTACTCTTCCTTTAATCGAGTCATATATTGCTGGATTCTACGAACAAACTTTAAAAACTCTCCACTCGGTTGTGAGTTGCGCATTTTTAGGTAGCATGTATAAAGGACACTTAGACTGTACGCCCTGCTCAAATAGATTCCCACTTGTTCTCTAAGGTCATGAGTTCCAACATCGCTTTCTAATGTGTTGAGACGTTCGATACCACTAGCACACAATTCGAGTGAGTGTCTTACCTGCTCAAGCACGTTTTCATATTCCATATTCTGAATCAAAAAGTAATGTCAGACGAATGTGATACTATTATTCGAATACTTCAGGAACTCATTGAACTTCTCGTTTTCGAAACAAATTTACAACCCGAAGCTCTTGAAAAATACCTCTGATGCATGAGAGCTCCCATCGAGACTTTGATTTTGTGGGATGGAGGACTTTGGAAGAGGCTTTCCATGTGTTGCGAGAATTCTATCCAGCTCATTTGTGGAAACCTCTGCTCCCATTTCACTCTCGATAATCTCCAATGAACGGGATAACAAGCGACGCAGCTCTGGGCTTTTGAGGTTCTGACCCATCAAGCAGGCGAAGGTAGGAAAGTCCAATCGGCTTTTGCTGTCACTCTGAACATTTTCAAGAAAGTTTATTTCGTCCGCTTCATCAGGGTGCAACCCTATGGTTCTCAATTTTGAAATTAATTCTTCTGGACATAAGGTCCCAGAATCAGCTTTGTCAAAGCAGCGAAACGCTTCCTTCAACTCTGCCACTCGCTCATGACCAATTTTTGGACTCTTGGACATGTTTTTATAGAATTACTATAGTCTTCACAGAATACTTAATCATATAGAAACCCACTTATCAATTGTCGAAATGCCATAAAGAGAAACTTCTTATACATCCTCGTCGTTAGAGGATTATTTGCAAATTAAATGTTCCTGTCAAAAATAGTGCGAACAAAGTTGTATTAAAGTTCCCTATGATTTTAATTGATGCCTATAGAAAAACCACTATTATGTGCTTTTTATTCTGCAAGGAAACTTTCACCCTCAAAAATGGAGAAGAGAAGGCTTTGTCGGAAAATGGGTTCTACTATTCCACGTGGACTTCTTCTGTATTAGCATAATACCCCCCCCNACCCTCTAATGATGAAATAATTATACGCTATTCTTACAATCAGCTCATGATGACGAAACTGTACTGAAACACAAGCGCTATTTCCTTGTTTTTAAGCTTATTCTGTTAAATCTGTTCATTGCACTTCTTGCTATACCATGAATACGACCTCAGATTCACTGTTAGATCACGAAAATAGCGACGATGGTAGTTCTAATGCGTCTCATACCTCTATTCAGATGAATGAGGGTGACAAAAAGGAAGAGTTGGAAAGCTCTCATACCAGCCATTCTATGCTTAAAAAAGATACTTACGTTCCTCTGCAGAAGTTTTCTTTAGTGCATAGACTGGTTAGTCGGTGGACATCCCCTCAGGGCAGATCCCACCAGGCTCGAAATGCTTTCCACACGCGAGACGCAGAGACATCGAGGAAAATACATGAATCACCTAATGAGGAACCACATGGAGGTGTAGCATCTGATTATATCAAAGCAATTGTTTTCGGCGCTCTCGACGGAATTCTTACGACCTTCGCCATCATCACTGCAGCACAAGGTGGGTACGGTGACAACGAAAAGGCAATCAGCAACACTATTCTAGTATTAGGGTTTGCAAACAACCTCGCTGATGCTTTCGCGATGGGCTTTGGTGAATACATGTCCTCAAGTGCCGAAATTGATCATGTTCGAGCCGAGCGACGCCGTGAGGAGTGGGAAGTTGAAACAAACATTGAGGGTGAGAAAAGGGAGATGATCGATCTATACGTCAAGAAAGGCCTCGGCGAAGGAGATGCACGTACCGTTGTGGACATTATCTCGAAAGACAAAAAGCTTTTTGTGGACATAATGATGGCAGAAGAACTCGAATTGTTAAGCAGTGACGCTGATGAAAGCGCCAGCGGAAGACCAATCCGTCAAGGTATCGTCATCTTTGTATCCTTCTTTCTATTTGGATCGATTCCATTGATGGCATACGTTACCGGAAGGGCTGACAACCGTACGTTTGGAATTTCGTGCGCCCTAGTTGGAGTCAGTCTGTTTTTCCTTGGCTCTGTCAAGGGACGCCTTACCAATATGAATACTATATACGCAGGTATGGTGATGTTATTTACTGGATGTGTTGTAGCATCTATCAGCTACGCTATTGGTGCCTTCTGCTCTTATCTATTTCAGATAAAGGATAACATCTAACGTCACCCAAGATGACACTCACCGATTTACTTAGTAGTCGGATATAGTCATCTGCATTCGGCCCGAACAAAATATAATCGAGAATCGTCTCTCAGCGTCTATGATTTGAATTTCTCCACAAGGATCGATTTTTTGTGTAATGATGGAGAAATAGTTTACAATTATTCTGTAATGACGTACACTGTGGCGTAAAGCAGCGCATGGAGAAACATAGATGGCTGGTGAGAAGCATTTGGTATCCGTCCGTCGGCATGCTCTATGTCAAAAGACATAGCGTGACAACGACCATGGACGCTGTAAAGGATCTTGTAAAGCCGCTATCTTCAAAGATAAGCATGTCTAGCAAATTTCCATCGAGCAGACAAATTGATCTTGAGGGAATTGACTTTCTCTGTTACAGTGCAGAGAGCCAAACCACCGGAAGGGGCACACAGGGATCTACATGGTGCTCTCCTCCAGGTAACCTTCACTTTACAGTTGCTGTGCGAAGTTCTACTGTGGAAAACTGTAAACTGAGCGATGGCCTACGTCTATTTCCGGTCGTGACTAGCCTGTGTACTCTCGCCTCTACGAAGCACGCTCTTCGGAGATTCATGAGTATGAATTGTTCACATTTAAACAACATGGAGCTTCAAGTATGCCTTCAAAAGATGAAATTGAAATGGCCCAATGACTTGGTGTACGAGCAGAAAAAGATTGCAGGTGTTCTCATCGAGCAATTCGGCGACTGGTTTCTTATTGGTGTCGGTGTAAACATTCTCAAATCACCCAGAATACTGGACAGTGGGCGTACAGCGTCGTCGTTTCTGCGCATTGGAAATCTACGTGCACCCCACGTGAAAATAGATATGGAACCTTTCCGCAGAAATTATGTAAAGGATTTTGTCGGTCGACTACGTGCTGTGTTGGAGTTTCCCGAAGAAAGAAATAGGCGAACGACATATGCCAATCCAACTGAAATGCTTCGCGTCTATGAAAAGTCCCTGGCGAATGATCTAGTGTACCAAGAGCGCACTGGGAAACGTAAATATATACCACTTAGAATAGATAATGAAGGCGCACTCGTTGCCAGGGAGCATGGAACAAATAACATTCGGACATTCTCAAGCACGTATCTCTACTAGCCATTGCTCTTCTTTTCAAGCTGAAAGATTTGAGTGCTTGCGTATCAACTTGATCCCATATCGGATGCTTGTACATACTCCACTGCAAACAAAATCAAACAGACACAAAAAGTGTCATTCCCCAACTAGGCTGTCTTGTCCATACGTGCTTCTTGTGAGGAGATAAGTTTCGGTGAATGACGTTTCTTCCGCGAGATTTCTAATGACACGTAAAATCATCTCTTTCGGCAATGCAAGTTTTTTCGGAATGTCACAATGTTTGCTTTCAATACTCGACTCTGCACCATCGTTCTTCCGCCTTCGCTACCTCAAATAGTTCGCAAATTCAATCCGGAAGAATTTCGTACAGAGCAGCGCTTCTGGGCCAAATGGAAGTTAAAACGGGACTATCCGCATGAGCGCATCAAGTCTTCGAGGGAGATTGCGGCGGAACAGGCGCTTTACTTCACCGAACACCTAATACGAACTCCAGAGTGCGACAAAAAGCAAGCCGTCAAGGGGGGTTTATTGGTAAAGAATGCACCAAATGGCTCTGACAGTTTAACACAGTCCGAGTCTGAGCCCGACCGAGATAAAAATAGACGGAATGCGTTAATCCGCATGTCGAACATTTGTGCAAACCACACAAGCAGCACATATAACTATCAGAATGTTTTTGACTGTCAGAAAATGCGCATAAAGAAGTTTACAGAAGCAATAAAATCTTCTTGGCAGGGAATTGTCTGGTGAGTACAGAATCGCTTTGGTAATACGATTCATTCGCACATTAGTAGTGCCAGAGGAGAGACATTTTTTTTTACCTCAGAGTAGTGTTTGTAGAAACCATTGTGATACAGTGAATTGACTGTTGTTACAATGAGAACCCTTTTCTTTCTGACTACTCTTTGTAAATTCGGCTTTTAAAGTAGGGCTTTTCAAAGTGCGCCTTCTAAAATTGAAATGAATGTTTCGCCTTTCCACACTCCGTCGTTACCCACGAAAACAAAATCTGACCAGTAAGTATAGCCATGGATGGTCCAAATCAGCCGCGTTCACTGCGCCTGGGGACAATCAGCACGTGGAAAAAACAAATGGGAACCTGAAGCTGGCTATTCAAGGAAGTTCCCTTTCAGATGATCAGAGGACCGACTTGGACTCTTTAAAAGCCCACTTGAGCGCACGGCCAAATGAACGAAACATCCGCGATCCAATGCGGACCAACGACGGTGGTATTTCAAACGAAGTGTCACATATGAAACTCGAAACAACATCCTCTCCGCTAAACAAAGCTTTACATGCCAGAAATCTTCTCCTTAGACGAATAGCTTCGGAGAACTTATATGATATTGTCAGAGGGGATCCAAAGGGGTATTTTTCAAAGGCCCCGTTCATTGACCCAAACGAGGGGTTTCAAAAGGCGGATATTCTCAAGAAGCTGCATGCATCCAATTTCGAATTGGACAAGCTCAGTCCGAACGACTTGAAGAAAGCCTTCAAGTTGAACATGGTAGATATAGACGATTTTCTATGGGACACCCCTGTCGAAAGCGAGCCATCACATCACGTGAATACTGATGAGCCGACGAATGGTATCGGCCATCTTCCTACAGAAGAGATTCCTTGGGAGCTTCTCGCGATGCGAAGTGAATTACAGGCAATGCTTCGCGGCGATCCGTCCCTTGATCAGGCTGAATCCATACTGAAAGGCAAGCACATCACCGACCCACGGGAATTCACGAGCGATGACCTCCATCAGATACGCGAATGGGACAAGGAGTTTCGAGAAAGGGAGCTGCTCGAATGTGTGCTCCAGACGCAGTCGGAGATTCTGAAAGTGGACGAGAATGTTTCCACTTCGTTCAGTATACTGCAGAAAACCAAGCAAACCGTGCTGGAAGACAACGAGTACCAACGCAAAGTTGCGGAGTTGCAGCACGAAAGTCAACAACAGTGGGAAAATTTCACAACCACCAAATCAGCACGACCCTGGAAAGCGCTCGCAGCTGACAGGTTTCCGTTCTATAATGACCCATCGTCGAGGGTACCAAAGCATGGAGGCTTTAACATCGGTCCGCTTCAAGAGGAAGCTGAAAGAATAGGTAGTTCGGGTTGGAAAAAGAATCGCTACACGCACTACCGCGTCCTGCGAGGGCGTGAATTGCGGAACAGTAGTAGGCACGCCCTCACAAAAAAGTATTCTTGAGGAGTCAGTTTTTTGTTCTTGAAAATTTGTGGATAATTTGCAGTTCGGTGAAGGCGCGACGGAGTGGAGTTTTTAGCTATTCGACTTTTTTTCCACAACTACAAGTATCGTTTGAGCATAGGCCATTCTTTCCTTTCAATCAACATAATGTCCTTCGGCATCGCTGATACAGTGCCGAATAAAATGCATGCGAAAGCTCCATCAACAGAGCCGCTGACAGACCGCCTCGATAAATACCCACAGTTGTCCAAAGACGAGATAATCGCACGCTACCTTGAGAAAATGCGAGATGCTTCTGCCACCGTGGAATCAAGTATGAAGCTTACACCTGTAACTGTCCGGGGCATATCTTCAGTTGTACGGGATAGAGTGCCTTTGATTGTCGGGAAAAGACCAGTGAGTCAGCCTGCGCAATCTCCAAGACAGTCGAAAGTGTTTGATGAAATAGCAGTCTATCTTAGAATTCGGCCGCTCGATTCCACCCAGCGCACCGCTCGATCAGAGCTCCAATATGAAGTCGAACCTCCGACCGACGCAGAGTCCCCTCGAAAAGAATGGACCCTCAAAGTCCATGCTTGCTACACGACTCGAGTGTATCGGTTCGCCAAAATATTCGACCCATCCATAACAAACCCATCTCTGAACCTCTCCTTATGGCCTCTCGTTCATGCCAAGTTGCAAAGCGAGCGAGACGTAAGTCTCATGTGTTATGGTCCAACGGGAAGTGGCAAAACATATACTATGGAAGGGCTATTTCCATTTATCTTTCATGGGCTATTTGAGGAATACGCTAGCTCTGCCACCTTTGAAATCGCGGCTATTCAAATATATTGTGACAAAGCCTATAACCTCCTATCTTTGAATTCCTCCGTACGAGCTTCCAAAAACGGCTTAGGCCAGCCATTCACCTCGAGTGAAATCGATCAGCGAAAAGTTCCGTCCGTCGAAATTCGATCCTACACTGAGGGCATGCGGATTATTGAGAATGCGCAGAAGCGACGCGTGCAGCGGTGCAATTTTCTGAACAATAAGAGTAGCCGAAGTCATACGATAATCTTCCTGTACATGAAGACGCAGGACGTGAAACGTCAGATCACCTTCATCGATCTCGCTGGCTCGGAAAGAGTCAAACGCACTGGGTCGATTGGACAGGCCTTTGACGAGGGTGTCAGTATCAACAAGTCGTTATCAAGTCTCTTTGGTCTCTTTTCAGCGATCCAGCGCGATACAACGTCTTCACAAGACGGATTACATGCCCCGAGTCGGTCGTATCTTTTTCGGGGAAACCTACTGACCAGGTACCTCTACTCCATGAAGAACTCATTCTTCCTCCTGATAGCAAACATTAGCAGCGATGCGTCGTCATTTAATGAAGTTAAAACTTCACTCGACTTCGCTGCCTTGTCACGCAAAATTGGCATCGCTTCACGGAACATCAAGTCGAATGAGGGCCACGAACGAAGGAGTCCGACGAAAAAGTATTCGGACAACCTCCACCTGTCTCTTGATATTTTCACTTTTTTCGACGCTCATGAAGTAGTTCAGCCTTCGGAACAGGAAGAAAAGGCAAGTACGACCACTTCGCAGGATCGAAGAGAGCAGTCAGACGAAGCGCCAGAAATAGCTTCCGTGGAGAGTGAGAAAAGACACAAACTCACAATGGAAAGAACTTGCATCGCTGATATGCACCCCCTGCATCTGTGCACGCAGGAACCCAACACACCCAGAGAGTCCCGGCGCTTCACTCTCGTCAGCATGGATATATTCGAGCAAACACCCACACCCACTGAGAGTGTGACACCAAAGGCCGATTTTCTGTCGGTTAAACAAACAGTCATTTCAGATATTTTCACAATGAGCGATGAAAACAGCGAAGTGGCTTCGTTGGATATCTCGGTCGACTCCACTTCCATACAGCCAATAGAATGTACAGTTATAGATCCTTTCAACTCGACAGACGGTCTATCGCAGATGGTTTTCTACCCCGTGAACGATAGTGTTTCCGATTCTGCATCAGTAGAGGCTATTCTCCCTGCACCCTCGAAAGCGCACGACGGCACGACAACCTCGGTCGATGCGTCCATTATCATCATCGCGGTCCTGTCTTTGGTCTATAATTTCTTCGACCTGTTCACCCAGTACTTTCTGCGTTTTCTGGTGAGATAACACTCGAATTTGAATGTTCATCATGGGTGTAAGTGGTAAGACGTGTGGAATCATCAAGTAGCGTACCCTTTTCATTGTGTCGTATCGGATGAACTTTTTACCGTCCCACTTGAAGATTCATATTTTTTCTCGACTTTTTCTATTCACGAAACTGCAGAAAAGTCTCATCGGAGCCATTGAGATGATCAATAACGGGTAATGTTGACTTTATGGCAACGCCATCGAACCGTGGTGATGAAAATGTAAGCTACCTATCACTCAGTTGCACATATTTTCTATTTTGTACACGCAATGCTGATGATGGCTACCATTTGGGCAGTTTGCTCAGAAACTCCAGACAAGCGCATGCCACTGGAGAGCCATACGGCTTGGCAGTGTGTGTGTATGAACCATCTGCTGCCGTTCACTTCACTTATTTGGGTGTAGATCGGGCAAGAGCGGAGCAAATGATCATACGAGGACCTGGAGGCTCTGACGATCCTTGTACATGGCTTGGTGTGAACTGCCAAAATGGTTTAATCGACGTTATTTCCCGGGAACATCCATATAAACAAATTCGCAAGTTTGACCCAAAGTGGCTTCCACCAACTTTGGGTATGGTGAATCTATCGACGCAGCAGTCTGGCCACACGTTCGAAACACAGTTTCTCCCGAAGAGGATCAAGTTCGTCAGCATGGTCGAATGTTGGTTTCTTCCGGTGGAACTTGACCTCACAGTACTTCCCCAGTCTTTATATATGCTTGAGCTGAGCAGGAATAGTTTCTACGGCACAGTCCATCTGACAAGCGTGCCACCTGAGTTGCGCAAACTGCTTCTCGATTTCAACTCATTCGACTTGCTTGTTGTTTGTAATGGCGCACTCCCTGGCATTATACAAAAGTACAGTATACGATTTCAGCATAACAACCATGGTATGAAGGTAATCTGTCTCGATGAGAAACATGTGCGACAAGCGATCATGTACTACTATGAGGTACCACAATGAGAAGCGAATTTCTTCTTCGATAGCAACACGGAGAAACGGCGAGGAATCTCTACAAAGCTGTTTCTGCAAAATTTCATGAACTTTCTCTGTGAATCACTTCTCAATATCATGTAATAGGCTATAAACATATGTAATTTATCTTTTATCAATGTACACCCAATGTAAAAACTGCTGCAAAGGCAGCGGCGACTCTTATTGGGTGCCTCCCAATCCCTCAGAGGATAGAAAGGGATTGAAACTTGAGCGGCAGGTGCTGTTACGCCTTCAAGAAAAAGCGACGGGCAGTAGCTAAGTAGAATACCTTAGAAGACTACCGAAGCATCTCTATATCGTCTATTCCACTCGTCGGCCTGATCTTTCTCGAAGCCAATTCTATCGGTAGGGAGCTTGACACGGTTTGAAGGTGGAGGCGAAGTCAAATTGCCTTTTCTTGATGCGTGGACTGCCCATTATGCACAAAGTATTGGAATCCATATCGTGAGTATCTTGCAAAATAGTGGCCAGAAAACAGTGTATATCAGCTCCCCTGTCTTACCGCCGAATATTGGTAAGATGTGTAATGGACAAGCACCATTTCAATAATAGTCTATATACTCGGCTCGATGATAAACGCCCCTCTGTATAGACAGCTTCAGCGTATAGAGAGAAAAAATAGAGAGAACATTAACCCTCGATACAATGAGCACAGTGTCAGAACGGTCTTGAATAGATTCACTTCATGGGGATCTCAAGATTGAATGATTAAGCATTGGTGTTATTGTCATCATTGTGGGAAAAGATACAAAAAGTGCTCAAGAACAGAGGTGGTTGTTCGATGGCTCATTGCCCGAATGCACCCCCTTGATGTTCTTTCGGAAGATTACATGGGAAAACATGCGAGGAGAAAGCTCCGGAATCGGTCAATTTGTTCCAATACTTAGTGCATAATCATGCAAGTCCCCCATGAAGCGGATAGATCGGCAGAATCAGATTCTTGATATAATTTTATGACACAAGTATAGACAGCCAGAAGTATACGCTGCCCAGAGCTATCCCATGGCCCATAGACTGCGTTCATCCGACAAGAGTATTCGATATATACGAAAAGGGAACGAGAATGTCCAGGGCGTCGCTTGGCCATCCGCATAAAAAAATTCAACACAACTTGCCATCACAAATGTCTCCAACAACACTCAAAAGGTATCCATCATCTTCCCAGATTGGCTGAAAATACAGGTTATTCTGGCTCTGTCGCCACTCCTCACCATCTGGTTCACTTCTCGCTTGCGTGATGCCGTATTGAATCAATTGTGGAATATTATAGTGTCTTGGCTTATTGGCTGAATGGGAGACCCTGCCTTTGCGAGAACCATTTCGAGAAATCAGAAATTTGACTGGGAGATGCCCGGCAAATGTATCATTGCAGTGATGACGCGCTCCAGCGAGGAATGCAGTCGAATTGACGTCGCATGCACTGTCAGCTGAGGTCGATGGAGATTCGGTCGAATGACATTCAAGACAATCGTCTGAAGCATCGAAAGCACCTCCCATGATTCCCTCGTCCACAACTGACTCCTTGTGGACGGCTTGGATGCGCCGTGGGCATTGCTTCATATCAGCCACTATGTCGATGGCAATGTCATATGCTGGCGACTTCTCATCGAAACGTACCTGGGCAAGATCTTTGCCTTGATCACACGAGATGTCGGTACTTTGAGCGTGTGGAAGCACTATACCCTCATTCATTTCATTCGCAAATGCGTCGAATTCGTCCTTTCTGCATGAAATATCGAGTCGCCCATTTTCCGAGACCGGAGTGAAAACCTTCGTATGTTGTGGCGTGCTGAGTGAAGGCAAAAATAGCGTCGGTGTGCGATGGGGAGAACTCGCCGATAATGCCACTTCGAGCTTCGAATCAGTTCTCTTTGGACTCATCTTTCGATTCCTTTCGTCTGATGGTGTCATTATCCCTTGACCATTTTCACCAAAGCGTTTTTGCACTGGGATTTCTTCGTCCATCGCCCGGGTAATTTCAGAGAGTTTCTCCACTGGAATAAACATGGAAGTTTTCACGTAATCACATTGTGTCGAGAGTGGGTGGCTCGCATCGCAATGCGCAGCGATTGGCGTGTCCCTTTCGGTGACGGAACCCGGAGTTCCAAGGATAATCGGGTCGACTTTAGTTCCAGCACCCCATGGTGAATGCCGAAAAACATCATGAGGAGAATCTGGAGGCACATTCAATCCGTTCACGACAGGGGTATGAAACTCGACACTGGGCAGCCGAAACGGCTGTAGAAATTCTAGCGAAACGAATTGTGTGGGTGATGTCCGAACACGAATCCGCTGAAAAGCCGCCATGTGCCGATAATTCTCATAAAAATACAATGTATGGAGACAGCATTGCGGTAAACACCGACGACCGTCGCATCCCGATAGGCTTTTCGTTGCGCTCTGCCGAATATGTGACTGAAAGTCTTCGGTCGGGCGCGCTGGGCAATCTTCCGAGAACAGGAGATATGAATACACTGTCTGCCGCACGTGGTTGCGAACGCAAGGAAGCGAGCACCATGGGGATCGGATGCTCGCTGCCTGTGAAGCTTCGCCCGCGAGTGGACTGCGTTCCCTGTTTAGAATATGTTTATATCCTTCTGGAGTTCCGATAAAAAGCTCTTCATCGGTCGCCAATGGAGTCGCCTGATTACAGCATTCATGGTCCGGTTGTGATATCGTCCCACATGGTTTTACTTCGGTGATTTCGAACGATTCACGAGGAATAACACCCCTGAAATAGAGAACAATGTGTACAAAACACTCCAGGAACGAGGCAAAGCACAGAAGTTCAGCATTAGTCGACACGTGAAGGCTCGCGGGCAGAGCTGGCTCAAGAAGCTGCGAACCCGCTGGTTTAGTTGAAAAAAGCTCCCGTTCTACGTTATGGTTGGTGGTACACTGATGGACGTTCATCCCAAGAGCACCACATGACTCCTGTGATGGGAGTGGTCATATTTACACTATAGATGAAAAGCTTCACTGCTAAATTAAGATGTAATAGTAAAGTGCATTATAAGATTGCTACTGAAAGCTAGATAGTACGGGCTCTGTGATAAAATAAGAAGTCTCAGAACGGTCTTGAATAGATAAACTTCATTGGAATCTCAAGATTGAATGATTAAGCAATAGTGAAATGTTCATCATTGGGGGAAATGGAACTTTTGATATAACCCACTTGTGTGAGCTGCGATTTTCTTACATTTCAGTGGCAGATGCAGTGTGCTTTTATTCGCCTGCGAATAATTCCAGGTTAGTTTGGAAACATAGAGCATGTTCCTAATCTTCCAAGGGTTCCTCAATCGAGAATATGCTTACACATGAAAAAATTGGGAAAATGAATACTCTAGAAGTGCAAGCAAGGTAACGCAAATTTAATGATAGATATTCTCAGGTTCCATGTTCTCTACAAGTCGTTCCGGAGCAGGCCTATGTCGGCCAGTCCTGTGCGTAGTAACAGTAGCTTTCGCCGCAGGTCTATAATACTGCTTCTAGACGTCTGCATCACGATAAAGCTTCAAAACAAATTGCCATTCTCGAGATTACTTCCACTCACAACGAGTACAGCCATACAAGGAGCAAATATACCCAACATTTTCAGCATCATAGCCTGTTTTTTCACTTGCTGACAATGCTTTCTTGTTCTATTGACGAAGCTTTCGTATTTTGCGACTTTTCTTGAGAAGCTTATGCTCATTGGTCGAAAAAATGTTACCATTCTATCGGTTTGTTGGAGTCGACTTTTCCGCTTCATCAGAAGCTTACATCTCTCCACCTGAAGCATGTGAACATCAACCTCTTGTTCAGATAACCTGCGACGTAGTCCTTCAATCTTTTCTCTGAGTTCGGTCGTTTTCGACTTTTCTGTACGAATGCCGGCGTGACTGTGATAAAGCTCGTTGAATACAATTCTTTGTTCTTCTTTCCGTGAATGCTCAAATCGAATAATAATATAGTTCATGAACGAAACCAGGATAATAAAAAGACAAAGTGCAAGCGAGCAAATGAACGTGCTATAAGCTCGAGGTTGCACCTGTGCTATCGAAGAGGCCTCTTCTTGACAAGCTTCTGATGATCGAAATAATGTCGTTGCTTGATCAGGTATCGATCGGGTTTTCAATTTTGCACGCTTATCAGTGGGTTCCATTCAAGCCAGAAAGTCATCGGAAATTTGTGAATCTACATGCCATTTCTCAATTTCAACATTTAAAGAACATCCATGAATATTATATTTTTTCAGAGTATGCCAGTGCGGAATAAGAATTAATCATTAGTTCGATTTTCTCTCGAATATTGAGAAGTGGGTTAAAACAAATATATCTGCTACATTGGTTGGTTTCCCTGCCGCGTTGCCTGTACGGGTGCACTGTTTGCTGCACGTTGAGCTATGGATTCTAAATGAAGGTAATCCAAAAGTCTAAGAAATTCAGGGTAGTAATGGATCGTGGTTAAATTACTTGGAATAAAGGGTGCTTATAAATCGTTTTTCAGTTTTATATTTCATCATATGTTAGCCGCTCTGGAAATGAAGGAAGCATCTGGGATTCGAGCTAATTTGCTTAGCTCGGAAAAGGAATGTCAAAGAAAAGCGCTGGAACAGATCATTGGCATTCTGTCCAGCGGCAACGATATGAGTTGCTTTTTCGTTGATGTTGCTCGACTTTTTGCCCAGAAGTCACTTAAACTTCGCCGTTTGATTTACATTTTCATTTCCAGACACGGTCCGCTTCATCCAGAAAAAGTAATGAATGTTCTCCATGTAATATTGAGCGACCTATACTCCCAAAACTATCACATTAGGGTAATGTCCCTCAAGTGCGTGGCATCTCTCGCAAGTATTGACTTTGTTGCAGACGCCTTTGTTGAGCCACTGTACGACATTTTGTACAATGACTCGAATGCACAGGTGCGTCAAACAGCAATTCTTTCTGCCTATAGCATATTCAACTCATCATCAAAGAAACTCGAGAAAGATCGCTTAAAGGAATGTTTGTTGCATATCACGAAGGTTGAGAAGAACCCCGAAATATTGGGTGCACTATGCAGTGTGCTAAATGGAATAAGAGGTATCGGAATATCATCAGAGCAAATTCAAGAGAATCTGTTTAAAAAAATCATTTACATGCTCATCGACGCGTCAGATGGAGCCAGGCTGCATTTTCTTCGAACAATTTCTCAATTTCAATTTCGGGGAATTAACGAAGTGACCGAGACCATGCAACAGATTAGCCCAATTTTCTACAGTGCTAATACTGCTCTTGTGGTAACCGCTTCCAACGCTTTCGTTGCATTGATTTATCGACATGCGCGTGACCTGGACAAAGACATGTTCTTGGAGAGCACCAAGGAATCATTGAGTTTTCTTCTCAGAGCGCTCACATTTCAATTCCAAAGCATAACCGAACCTGAGAATAGACTGTACACACTGCAGTTAATAAACAACGTGCTCAATATATTCCCATTCTGTATCGAACATCTTGAAGCATCGGAATTCTATCTACAATATGGTGAGCCTTCACTCGTACAGCTGGAAAAGCTCAACGTTCTTCGTCTTCTGGGGACGGAAAGCAATGCAGAGGCAATGCTACTCGAATTTAGGGAGTATACAAAGGATTTCTACGTTCCCGATGTTTCCGTTCGCAGCGTTCAAATCATCACTGAAATTGGACTACGTCTGCCTCGCTTTGCCATATTTGCTGGGCATTTGCTCAAAGATATCATCGCAACAACAAATTCCCTTGCTATTTCAGACGCGGTGGTCGAGTGTGTGCAATACTTGCTCCGACTTGGAGCGCAAAATGAGCTCGAAATATCTTTGGCAAAAGCAGTTCTGCAATTTGTCCAAGAGTACCACGCACATACCGCCATCTTGTCGCTCCTTTGGATTCTAGGTGAGTATTACACACTTCATGAAAATGCGGAGATCATTGTACTTCGATTCTTGGAAAACTTCGAGAATGTGGCGTTAGAGGTGCAATTGGCTCTTCTTACTACGATTCTGAAAATATATGTTGGTAAAAAGGAAGAAACAGACTCTGATGACAAAGAGTCAGCTTCTCCACACCTACTGGAAGAAATTCTTAGTAAATGTGCTCGTGTGAATGATCCTCTCATGCTAGATCGCTTACAGTTCTACAGAGACATGTTGAACCGAGGCAAAGCCTTTTCGCGAAAAATACTGCTACATCAAAAAACGCAAGCCCCAGCTTTGGTTTTGGAGTCCATGAGGGATCTTTTCAGCAAACGTGTTAAGCCTGATCACGCTAGTATGGTCAAAGGATTTGATGAATTTTGGGCGCATTCGGTTATGGGGACTTCTGTTGCTATCCAAGGAAAGCTATCAAAAACTGTGCATGAACCTTTTCCTGCCTATCATGAAAAGCCCATTTCTGAAATAGAATCCATGGTAAGAAAGGAAGAAAGCTCTGTATCATCGCAGAATATTGCAGATTCGTTCGATGAGCTTTTTCTTTCGGCGAGGGAGGACAATCGACAGAATAATGGCGCGTCACGTCAGCCATCCTACGATTTTGGTGAGCTTTTTGATTAAAACATGCTTTGCATCCATTTGTTTGAACAGGTAGCATCAGAGACGGGGTGTTTCCGATAAAGTTCGGAGTTTCGTGCCTAAGGCCTCAAAGTCATTTCAATAGATGAACAGGAAATGCCACCATCGCCCCTCACCCTTCACAATTATCTCTTTTCATATTTCCAAGATTTCTGTTTATTAATGAATAATGTCGAGTTCCTCCTTACATACAATTGAAATACCTCTAGAGCTCCATGACCTCAGCAGCTTCACACATGCGAAAGAGTTTGGGCGAGATTTGGCTAAAAAGATCCTCGATATCTGCTCATCCACAACGAAAGGCCAGGTAAAATATGACACAAACCTTCTGCGGACATACTTTTCCATGCTAGTGAATTACGTTCAAAACCCCGATGACATCGAGAAGTGCATCAAGGCAGTTCAACTGGAGATCGATAATTATTTCGCCATGAAGCGGGAAGAACAGGCGAGAGCTGCCAACAAAGAGAAAAGGAAAGGACGCCTGAACCTGCGCGACTCCAATGATGCCAATGATGATTCGTTCGATAGCGAAAGTGGTGAAGATCTACCCAAGGATGACTACGCAGATCAAGTCAACGAGCGCGAGGTTCACGCGGAAACTACAGAAGAACAACTTGTGGAGCTTGATATGGCCCAGCTGAAATGTCTGGCAGAGCGAGAGCGCGCGGAGCGTGAAAAGGCCGAGGAGGAGCGTCGCTTGAGGGAGGAAGAACAACTCAAATGGCAAAGAGAAAGACTTGAGGCACAACAGGCGATATTATCGAGACAGCGGAATGTAGATCGAGAAATTCCCGAGGGATTTCAGATTATTTCAAAGAGTAAACCGAAAGGAAAAGGCAAGAGATAATCACTTTTCCCATTGTTATTGATCACAGCGAATGGCTTTCTTTCCGATAAAACTTTCAGTTTCTTTTTCGCGCTCTCCTCCTAAGAAATGTGGATAGCGATAAGGACCCCCCATCAATACCGTTCGATGGACACTGGGATCGGGTGAGTGGAAAGTCACTCTGCGATGAACCCCGCGTGTACGGCGAGCAAAACAAAATGTGAATATGATTTCCAGAAAAGCACATGTGAGCAATGGCAACTGCGGAATAACGTTCTGTTTTGTACATGAAGAGGTGAGAGAATTCGTTGCCTCTAGAAGGACCTCAAGTCGTCGTGGCAATTATGAGCATTAGTGTGTATAATTATGATTGAAGAAAAGTCGAATCAGGTGAACCACTGAGAGAGATAGCAGATACTACTACTCAAGGTCATACACCTCAATGTGAATAATTTGTATCGAGTTTCGCTGGAGCCCGAGCAGTTAATCATTGATGCCGTACGATGACGAACCCTCTCCGAAAGGTATGCGCCACCAAGCATTTCAAAGAAAATCCGAGGAAAGAAAACGTCGTCCCAAAGATGGCAGTACGAGGATTGTATCAGACAAATTTTCCTTTTCGAAGAACCAGCACATGTGATCCTCTTTACACAATCTCCATCCTATGAAAGACGGCACTCAGCCGTTCAAAATCCTCAGCGTGTATCCCATCAAGTTGCCTTATTCGGCGAATCTTGTTGCCTCGCAAATTCACTGAGCGGATAGTTTCTGGCAGCGCATTGCAATATACAACTTTCTGCTTTATTCTATTCTGGCTCATGTTGAGCTCCACTAGCTTCAGCGGCAGTCTTGTCAACGTGATTTGTCCTGATATGACATTTCCGCTGACATCAAAATGTTCGAGTTCATCTGGAAGGCATGTGAGATCGATGCTCCCGTAGATGACGTTATCTGATAGCACAATCAGCTGAGCTTTCGCAGGCAATAATCGAACTCGGAGCTCATACATCTGATCACAGTTCTTAATCATGAGCGACTCGACACTCTGCGGAAGATACTCGTACCTGTAGTTCCCTTGCTCGCGGAAGTTACTTACCTCGAACACCCGTAGCTCGCCGTCGGCGCATTTCACAGAGAAGTACTCTGATGTACACAGCTTACCCGCTCTTCCAACGGGTCGATAGTTGCACAGATCCGTAACGGACCCTTTCCTGGAAAGGTACCGGATGAGGCCGAGATTAATGTCGACCATTAAGGAATCCACGAGAATCTTATGCATTCTTGGGGAATTCCAATTTTCATCACTTTGTACGTCAGCGGTCAGGCAGAATGCGATCATGTCAATAGGCATGTGAGCGTTACTGATAAATGATGATGTGAGTACATAATTCGAAAGAAAATCAATGTGACAAAGTAAAGAACTTGACGAGAATTATTGTGGATAGCTGAATGTAACTTCATTGCGTCAGCATTTATTCTTGTATCGCCAAGGGGAAAATGTCGAGTTCAAGCCTATAAGTCAGCCAGTTCCTCGTGCGATTGTGGTTTGCGCTGTATTCTCTCAACAGACAGCTTATGCCTGGTTTGCCGAATCAAAATGA
The DNA here is from genome assembly GCA_001235845.1 of Perkinsela sp. CCAP 1560/4. NCBI lineage: Eukaryota > Euglenozoa > Kinetoplastea > Prokinetoplastida > Perkinselidae > Perkinsela > Perkinsela sp. CCAP 1560/4. The sequence goes on along the minus strand of LFNC01000081.1, from coordinate 17,968 downwards.
CGTAAATGAAGCAGGCTCGGGAACACCGTGAAACGGCGCACTCACCCACTAAAGTTCATGGCTGAACGGTGCAATGGTGTGCGTAAGCGCGGTGACAGCGAAGGATACAACATACGTCGTATATTCAGATATATGTAGTGCAAGTCATGTACCTTACGCACCCAGAAGAAGAAGAAACTGAAGATGACGAGGGGGTGTAAACGAGCCTGAAAGTGCCTTAAAAGTTGAGAACGAGGATTATACCGATATTCGGTGAGGTTGTTGTTCCGGGCACCCAGTTCTAAATTTTCTCGCAGATGGCTCAGATCAATTGTTCCTGAAAACATATTATCACCGAGAATAATGGTCTTCAAAAAGTCGGGAAGTCCAGTGATTCGTCAAAGTTATCATCAGATACATAGACATGCTCTAAGGCTGGCGGAAGAGAAGTCAGACAAACTGCGGCATCTAGCTGGTTTCCAAAACGGCTCAACCGTTTCAGCCCCCGAGGTAGCTGTTCGAGGGATATTTCTCCGGGAAAATTGTTTTTTTGTTTGAGAGCGCATCAGCACGTGCCGCTCAAGTGTCAATCCCTGGCTCTCTTCTTAAGGGATCGGGAGGCGCATCCAATAAGGGATGCCACTACGTTTGCTGCAGTTCTTATAAAAGGTTTACAGTTGTAAAAGATAAATTTTGCACAAGATAAAACTCGTGCCTCGGCTGAAGACTTCTTCAGGGAGGCGGTCACAGAAGGCAGTTCTCCGGTGCGACAATCTGAGGGATCATCAAGGAGTTGTAAGGCGTCGACAAGGAACTCAGGGATTCTGCGCTCGAACCATTGATCGGGGTCTCCTGGTGGCCGGATGGCATGCTTTATCCGCAGGGCGGAGAAACGCGGGCAGTGAAACAGGAGGTGCTCCACAGACTCTTCGCAGTCGTTGGACCGATGACGCTTGGGTAAGCGGCGGTCGAAGTTATGGGTGCGGAGAAGGTGGGAGGTGAGCCCTGCTTTCGTTCGGCTCGTGAAGCTGCACAGATGACACGGTCCGCTTGGGGTAGGTGACGTCGCAGGTTGCGCTGCGGGACGCGCGCGCCTGATCCGGGCTTCATCGCGGTGCTTCTCCACAACATGCCGGTTCACGGTAGGCACAAACCTGAACATCCTCGGGCAGTAGAGGCACTTATGTGGCCCTGTGCGGTCACCGGGTGGCGCAGGCGGCGCACTCCGAAGAAGACGAAGCGCTTCCTGGTGGGGATAGCCGTGCGTCGCTCTGAGGTGTCCAACACCAGACGAGCGTGAGGCAAGGACAATGGAGCACTCAGGGCACTCGACTGCGTCGGTGGTTCGACCGCGTTTCCGGGACTGTGCGATGGGCGGGGCGACTGAAGATGATGTTGGTGGGTTCGAGCAGAAGCGACACGCCTTTGGAGGCGATGGGTTCATAGTGCGATGTAGGTCACCCCAGTACGGCGACCAGTTTGTACGAGCCTGGCTTGCCAGGCAATCGAGGAGACGCACACCAGTAAGGTGTTTGCTCTTGGTTGGTCTGAGCCCAACCACCCGCCGGCAATGCGATTCGCGGGCTTCCAGCTTCTTGGACGCCTCGGTCGCTATTTTGCCTCTGGCGATGCTGAGGGCATCCTTGTGCCAGAGAGGGTAGCGCGTGCTGCACCCGTGCGCTGCATTCGAAGCCACGTCGGCGAGCTCATTGCGTGAGACGCCACAGTGACCGAAAACAAACTGCAGGCAGATCTTGACGCCCCTGTCAGCCAACCCATTCAACATCTCGACGCACTCTGTAAAAGTGGAGTTCGTCGTCCGTGCTGTGTGGCACCGCAGAGCCGTAAGTAATGACTGACTGTCGGAGGCGACCAGGAGACGTTGACCACGGTGGAGGGTTCGGTCTGCGATGACTCGATGGAGGCCGGCATGGAGAGCCAGGCACTCGGAGCGAAGACTAGAGCGTCCCTTACCACAGACGGAAACAGCTGTGTAGCTCTCGATTCCGTTGGCAAAGAGAAGCGCTGCTCCGGCAACCGAGGAAGTTTCGGCAACGTAGGACCCATCGGTCCAAAGTTCATAGTCGGCCGGGTGTCGGTGGGCTATCGTTTCGTCCGAGGCCCTTTTCTTTACGGAATCAGCCATTTCTTTGGTGACTGCCTGAAGGGTCCAGGGGCGGATACGTATCCGAGGGTTCAGTGACGGAGCGTCGGTGAGAGGCTCGACGGGCCGATATGCTTCCGTGATTTCCGTGTGGAGCTTGCCGATCTCGCTCGATGGTGGGAAGCATCGGGTGACATTGTCCGCGCGGGATCCACCACGAAGGGTCGACAGCAAGAACGTCTTGTACGTGAGGTACTTCGCCGTTTCGGACACGGAGGCCAGGTTTGCCTCGAGTAGCGAATCGTGCGTATTCGTGGTGGCGGGCAGACCACACGCCAGGCGGGCACCGCAGGCTTGGATGCTATCCAGTGTCGCTAGATCTGTGGCGGACGCGATGCCAAACCACGCTGCACACGCGTATTGCATGTACGAGGTGACCATCGCAAGATGGAAGCACCGTATCGCGTCCCGTGATGCACCAAGGACGGTGTTACAGATCGCCGAGAGCTGCAGGAGGCTCTTCTGGCACTTGGACTTCATGGTCTGGGTGTGGTGACTGAAGCCTCGATGCTTGTTGAAGGTCACTCCCAGAAGTTTTGGGCGTCGTCAACCGCAAGCTCTGTACCCCGGTAGCGAACGACCGGGGCATCGCTGCGGCTGCGGAAATTGCACACCTTCGTTTTGACCACGTTCACGTCCATGAAGTGGGCGCGTGACCAGTGGTTGAGCACGTCGAGAGCCTGGTTGAGCACCAGCTCCCTATCTCTGCCGCGGGCGATGATGGTCAAATCATCAGCATAAAAGTAATGCTGTGCCCCGGAACGATCGAGATCGGCGGAGAGTGCGTCCATGAAGACGTTGAAGAGCAGCGGTCCGAGAACCGTCCCTTGGGGGACACCGCACGTAAATGTTTTCACGCGCGAATAGTGTCTGTGCCTCATGCGGGCGCGCACCTGGCGATCACTGAGAAAACTCAGAGTCCAGCGCACCAAGTAAGGGTCCACATCCAGCTGCTGAAGTCGTTTTAACAGCAGATCGTGGTCCACCGAGTCGAATGCTCGGCTGAAGTCCACGAAGACGGCAGACGTGAGCGGGGTTTTGCTGGCGTTTGTGGGTTGCACATGCGCTAGCAGCCACATCAGAGCATCGGTTGAGCTCCGGTCCGCGCGAAAGCCAGCCTGATTGTCGGACTGGACAAGGTGTCGGAGGCGACCATGAAGAATGCGCTCCATAAGCTTGGCGAGGGTGCTTGTCAGCGTCACGGGCCGATAGGAATCCACTCGGCCGGAGGGTTTTCCCGGCTTCAGGATGGGAACGATTGTTCCGCGTTTCCATTCCCGGGGGACAATGCCGCGCGAGAGAGACCGGTTGAAGGTGCGGAGGAGCGCAACCCGGGCGATTTTCGGGAGGTGGGCGAGCGCCTCGTTGTAGACGTCGTCCGGCCCGCATGCCGTGGCATGGCTCATGCATCCGAGGGCGACATTTAGTTCGTGGCGCGTGAGTGCGCGAAGCAAACCGGTAGGGCGCGGCGGAGTTTGTGGCACCTTGGCCCGCGGGTGTCGAGTGGCCTTCGTCTTGAAGAAGGAAACGAGGTGGTTCGCCGCACTCGTTAAGGGGATCTCACGGCCGCCCTCAACAACGAGGTTCGTTGGCGTCGGGCGTGTGGACATGATGTTGTGCAACATTCGCCACGTTGCCGAGTTCGATGTCTTCATGTCCGCACACGCCTTGCCCCACTCGTTCTTACAGTGCATGTCGAGGAGTTTTTTCCTTTCGCGTGTCGAGACGAGAATTGCACGCCGTTGCGCTGGGGTGGTCCCATGAATCGGATTGAGGAGGGCTTCGCACTTGCTCTGGGCATCCTCTAAGTCTGCCGACCAGAAATGTCGGACGCGCACAACTCCTTTTGGGACGGCTTTAGAAGTGGCCTTTGCGATGCTCCGTGAGAGAAACTTCGCTTGCTGGTGGGGGTTTCCTCGCATGGGGAATGTGCGACAGTCCGCCGCAACAAGGCGGCTGAATTCCTGCCAATTGGCCTTGCCCCAAGAGTAGAAGGAGCGCTTCGGGACGTGGTGTGCCAGTGGAACGTCGTCACCGATCACGAAGTTGAACGTGATCAGGAAATGATCGCTGTCAGGGTCGGGTGTGGACTGCCACCTTTGAGTGGTGCAACCCCGAGCAAGAGTGACATCGGGCGCGGAGAGGCGCCCTTTGCGAACGGTTAAGCTGCGGCGGGTCGGGTCACCGGTGTTCAGGATCGCATATCTTTCGTCGGTGCAGAAGTCGACAATATGCGATCCACCGGGATTGGCATCAGCGTAGGTGTCCCACCGCCCATGATGGCAGTTGGAATCTAGGCCAATGAGGTTCCAAGCACCTTGTGAAAGGCTATGGACGGTAGCGGAGCCCACTCGGTTCCTGGAAGCGAAGTACGCCGAGGTAAAGTAACACAGGTGTGCGCCGACTTTTACACATGCGGTGATTTGTTCCACCACGCTGGTGATTGATTGCGAGACCAGAGAGCTTTGGAATACATCTCTGACAAGGACTGCAACTCCTCCGCCTCTCGCATTTCGAGAAACCGCGAAGAACTTATACCCGTCTAATGTGAGTCGGGAGGCTTCGTCTTCTGTGACGTGCAACTCCTGGAGAAGGAGGATGTCGAGGTTGTGAGTAATGGCCTTGTGCAAAAGGCCGAGCCTTCTACCAGGCGTAAAACCTAGTATGTTAAACTGGGCTATGCGTAGGGCCGGCCCCGGATTCGGGTACACGTCCCCAGCCCGAAGAAGGAGAAGAGAGAGATTGATATCTCTTGCGGCACGCATGCGCGTGCACCATGGTGGTAGGTGCGTCGGGTGAGGTAGGTATGATATGACAGTATGGCAGAAAGGTATGGGTAAAAGAATGAAGGCCGGAGGAATAATGTGTTGTGATATTTTGTTTCTTAATTTTTTAGTTTGTTATTTCCCGATCGTTTCGTGTTGGCCACTGACGCCAGAATGCCATGGCAGTGGAGGATGCTTGAATCTCTTGTTGTCACCCGATGCCTCCAGGGCGGGTCCCCGTAGAATCGGGTGGCTCCTGGCTTCCCCCAAGACGGGGTAGTAGTCCGACCCACCACGGAGAGGTGGCCATCCATCGGGTCGGGGTAAAATTGTTATCACTCAGAAAAAACTTCTTATATCCCCATGGGGAGACTGTCTAGGTCGAAAACACCAGGCAGCTGGTTTTCATTATGCTACAAGACTTGCATGCTCTCAGGCATATCATGAAGTTTGATATCCCCACTGAGGGTACTCGGCGTATTATAGTACTGACGTCTGTAAGTAAGGCACCGATTTCAATCGAATTCCTTGAAGCCATGAAACGTTCATCCAGTTGGTAATTCTTTCGTTTTACCGCCAAAGTTCACCAATTTCCGTTTTCGTCAAGAGCAGTGACGCGCAGGGGGATCTCTATATTCAACCCTTTCGACAAGCATTTTTCAAAGGCTTATGACAACTTTCCATACAAATTCCAAAGATTACAGACAAGACAATCTTCCAGTTATAGATTTATCACGCTCATGTAGTATTATACGATCCGAAGGTTTACCCAAAGCCCGGAATGAACACAAGCACTTCTGCTATACGCAATATGTAGAGATTCCTCGTCGCGGCGCATCACTCCGGCAATGGAAAGTGGATAGGCAAATAGGAAGTCAAGCAATGCCTGACGTCCTTCTCAATGCGGTTTTTGCTCACGGCGCCTTGCGTTCTATATTCTTCGAGGAATTCGAGATTTTCCTGCTTCCCCTCCAGAAGGTACGCTGGGAGGGCCATGGTATACACGCGGTCGTCTTCGATGGGATTTCCGCTTATCGTACACGAGTCACCGACCGCGCCACAGGTGCTCATGCGCATGCACGCATCGCTGAACTCCGAGCTGAGCTGGAGGAACCCGTGCGTCCCCCGGTTGACCAGATTGCTTGTCTCGATGATGCGGCGCACGGTGGCGCCGTTGATCTTGATGAGCTCAATCTGGTCCTCGTAAGGCCACACCCGGATAACGTCATACACCGAGAAAACGCCTGGCCCTATGAAGTTATCGAGCCGAATCGCGCCGGTGTTGAATATGGCCCCGTCGATAGACTGTGATTCGCAGCAGTGGACGAGTGCGTCGGCAATGTGAACCGCCAGCGCCGTTCGGGCAGTATAGATGAGCTCACTCCGAAGATCGTGCCGTATAGGCAGGTACGCGACGCTTCGCTTGAGGTCGAGGTCATCCTTGCGGAATGCCTCAGCCGCCAGACCCCACCAGTCGGTAATCTCCTTGTTGAGATGGGAGTCATCCGGGCACTCGCCGTCCAGTGCAACAAACTCGCTCTCCACGTGAAATTTCAACTCACCCTTTGGTGTAGAATCGGCGAATATTTTGTGGACGTAGACTGCCTTGGCGTTGTAGAAGGACTTTGTCAGCGGAACGGCGCATTTGCCTATGACGCCATAGCTGCTCTCGTGCTCGTGGCCCCCAAGCACCAAGTTGACTCCATTGCACCTGAGCCCATCCTCCTCCCCGAAGGCTTTGATGAGTGCGATGTCCGCAGCGAGAGACTGATGCGTGAGCATAACGATAAAGTCGACCTTTCGCTGTGAGCGAAGGAATCTGGTAAGCCGTATGAGCTCCACTTTGGTCTCTGCAGTGTTCATAATTTGGACATATGATGGAACCGGAAAATTCTCCATCGTCGCTGAGATGAACGCCATCCGCAATCCACGCTGAGAGGTTGTACACGTTTTGCAACATTTCGAACTTGCCACAGGCGGTGCCTCCCGTAAACGGTAGCTGAATACATTCTTTGTGCTGTTTCCTCGAAAGCGGACGTTGCTAGAGATCCACGGAAACCACGATTCTTCTATCCGATGGTTCAGTTCACGCTTTGATAGGTCAAATTCGTGATTACCGAATGTCGCAATGTCGAAAATTTTGTTTCCCACTGAAACCATGTGTGCGCCAGCGAGTGAACGGACATCTTGTCCCGGCTGGCTTCGGTCAACGAAGTCTGGGGCGTCCTTCGCTGAAGGATCCCTGCCATGCTTTTTCTGCAGTGAAGTTATGTCATTGGTCGGAATTTTCGCCGTGGACATGGCAGACGGAGATAAGTAATCCCCGGAAAGGACTGCGAGAACTTTTTGTTTGCCGTATTTCGATTGATACGCTTTTTTCAGCGCACAGAGCTTGCTGAGGCCACCTACGTCGGACCCGGCAAGGGCGTCTTTCTCCGACCTTTCGTTCTCGCCTTCGTAAATATACGGCCCGAGCTCGTAGATATCATTCGCTTGTATAATGACAAATTCAGGTGACTCTGCCCCTTCTGGGTCGGTGCTGGGCAGGCAATGGCCCTTCACATATCGATGGCCATGTGACCTCTGAGCGAAATCCCCCTCCCCAGTCGTTGATTTCCGCCTATCGTGCGATACATGAATTCCAAAGCAAGCGATGGTGCCCAGGAGCAGAAGTGAGAGAAAGACTATATATACGTGAACCGTTTTAATCTTCCAAGATGTAAGCTTCCCAAAAGAGCGCTTCATATTGGAGAATTTGTTCTCAAGGAATATCGCACCCCGAGATGACGATCGTCGATGGAACAGATCATCAAAGTACGACCTGATACCAGAAGAACGTTGCGTGCGACCGAGCTCGGGAACGCCTTCCATATTTTCCTGCCAATCGACTTCTGCTTCGCTATTTGTTAAAGAGTCGGCATCGACAAGAGGTTTTCTAGCGCTGTCCGGATGAAGGCTGTAATCCATTAATCCTATTTCGAATCAGAGCATGCACGGTGGGAGGCGTAAAAAATGAAAGAAATTGTGAAAAGCACAAAATACAGTTGCAAATGATAGGTTTCGATACCAAAGTTGCTCAAGCTCAAAATTGCCGTGATGATTACCCATAGTAATACTTTATAGTGGGATACCCGATGGATTACTAGTTTTTGTCTTTGAATGCAAGAACTTCACACTGCAAAACCTGAAAATTCACCGTATTTACCTCATTTTTCAGTTGAATCAGCGGTGGTGAGTTGAACGTTCTGCATGTCGACGTGAGACCAGAGTGCAGGTCAGCATCGAGAACGATGGCACTCCCATCCTCACCAATGCCGACACGAAGCTCATTCGCACTACCATACAGAAAGTTTGAGTTAAAATGGCTGTGATCGCCGGATTTAGACCACCTCTTCTTCCCACGTGCGCCCGACTGGGTTCTGTAGACGCTGACGTGTGGCTGCAGCGTAAAGACGAAAGTATCAGCCGTGCCAATGAAGCTAGACGTGGAGTCAGATTGCGTGGTTATCGAGGGGGACACTGAGAGGAAGGCGCCGAGAATGGTTCGTCGGATCGGTTTTGATGTGAGCGAAACGGGGGGCCAAGTGGTCGCAGAAGTGGTTGAATCATGAGACCCCGTGTGGACAGGAGATGCTGGTACCTCTTCAGTGAGGTCTTCCGATGGGGCGCTGGAGTGCGTGCCCAAAGGGGAATTATTACACGGAACCACACTGAGCAACAAAACTGTACAAGTCGGCGCTTCAGCTGTGTGGAGAGATCGGTACTGAGAGCTCGCCACTTTCTTGGAGTTTGCCTTCGCATTTCTTTGATATAAAGACTGAAGGCTCCATCCGTCACACTCTGTACTATACACCCGGAAGATGCTGTGGCTCACCAGAACCTTAGACGGTAAGAGGGAAAAGAAGGATTCCCAGAGCATTGGAGTGGAAATGATTGACGAAGGGGACACAAAGCATGAAAGCCCTGGGACGACTGGCTCGCTCGATCGACGGGAATCAACGTCTGCCGAGAAGTCGAACGACGGACGTGCAGTTAGACATGGTATTGAGGGGAAGAGGTACGCCGTTGGGGAGCTCTGTGAATGAAGGGGGTCTGTTTTTTTTCCGATTGCTGAAGACGAAATTCCCGAGAGTACAGTGAAGACGTGCTTTCTGAGATTCTTGTCGGTGAACTGACTATTGAGATGTCCGCTTTGCATCTTGATCGAAAATGCAAGATTCACGAGCTCATCGAAGGGGCTTTTATCTTCGCTCCCTTTCGTGTGTGTCCAAAATCTCTCGTGGCACTGCTGACGCAGGCGTTGGTTCATGCTCACCAGCACTTCCTCGCTATAGGGCTTTGCAACTGCAACTTCGAATTCCTCGAGGAGCTCGGCACCAAAGAGGGAGAAAAGAGCGATGCTATATCGCACAAGCACCTTCAATCCCTCATTCAAATACGCGTCCATTATTATGAGGCAGAGTGGCGCTGGGAGCACATTTGTGAAAAAGTTCACTTGGAGTGCGTGAATGATTAAGAAGACATAGAGAGATCTGCCATTTTCAGCGCAGTCGCGACTTTTCTGGGGGTAAATCTCGGCTTCGGTTCTCGGGATATGCAGCGTCGGCAATTCTTTCGAGACTCGCATTCGGGGACAGTTCTTGCAGATGAGCGAATAGACGGTGTATAGATAGGCGAGGTGAGTCGTTTGCGTGAGCGTCAGATGTGCTCGAAATGCGTTATAATCGTCATTTTCTTGAAGAAAATAATCAGAAGACCCTGTTCGGCCCCGTTGACCGAAACATGCTGCTGACACTGCGATGCAACGGTACGCCGCAGCCGCCACTTTATCGACACTTGGAAGGTGCACGATGAGGAGACAGAGTAGTGAGGGTAGGATTGGGGCGTACAGAAACTCCGGGAACTGATTGCAGAGTACGCAGAGAATAGTTTTCAGCGCGATCTCCCCTTCTTCGCACAGCAGTGATACAACGAGCGAGGAAAAATCCGACTTTTGCAATCCAAACAGTGGAGCTGAACGGGGACAAAAATGTGGAAAGTTTTTTGAAAAGAAGAGGTTTGATTTGTTATGGGAGCCAGAGTCAGCATAGGAGATTATTTTCTTTGGATCGGCCGAGCTGGAACGCTTGATGGGAATGAACTTACTTTTCTCAAGTGTAGCGAAGTACGGAAAGGTTGCACAAATGCTGGAGTGTAAGTAGGAAGGGCGAGTCAGAAGGAAGTTTTCAATGGAAAGCAGAATGGTGTACAGAGAAGATCGAAAACTGAATGGAACACCTTTTCGGATGATATGTTTCCATTTTGTCGTGTTTTGATACTTTTTTGCTTCAATGAAAGGAAGCGGAAAATATTCAGTGGACCACAAATCCTTCTGCTTCATTTCGATTTCCCAATATGGACTTGGCAGATGCAAAGCACGTGTAAGGGCGGAGCTGTCGGTGAATGGTGAAAAAATGGAACCATCCAGGACTCTCTCTGGCTCTAGGCCAACATCAGCTTTATTCTGCTCCGATTTGAAGGACTTTTCAGCTGCAGTGGATTTGCTTGCCTCGGGAAGTGTCGACTGGGGAGAAGCAACCTCCTGCGAATTCGATGGCTTTCCAGTGAAAAAGGGCGATTGCGGAGGATGTGAGGCCTCTGATTTCCTGCGGGGTGTCGGGATACTCCCTCTGGACGATGAAATCTCTGTTTTTTTGTACGAATTGCCGGTTGCGAGATGTTTGGATCCTTTATAAATCTCGGAATTCTCTCCAAGGGATCGAACGCTGGTGGCGGAGAGTGCTGCATGCAAACTCTGGACAGACTTTGACTCGTCCTGCTTATCGTCAAACGGCAATCGCCGGCGTGTCAGAACACTATTTTTCCGTCTCCCACAGTCGTTTGACTTTGAGCGCGGCTTATTGTCGAAAATTGATGTTTTGTTTTTAAATATATTGAACTCTTCCTCGACTGGTGAGGGTGATTTTTCTTTCGATGGCGTTATCACTGCGCCTTCGTGGCCGATATCGATGTCGACATACTCAATTAATAACTTGACTGAACAGTGATCGGCAGGGGAGACAGCGCTCAACGGAATCCCGTGTGTTGGGTTGGGGGATGTACTTGAAACATTCATCTGCGCGTAGCCCTCATAGTCATGGTCAAAATACCGCACATGCACCTTCCGAAGCTTGAGGTCCTCGGAGAGTACCTCTGGGTCGGCTTGAAAATTCAGCGTGGTGAGAAATGACATCGATAGAGGAAGTTCGACTTGAGCTTTCGTGCTCTTCGCTGTTTCATTCTTAGCACGCACATCTATACTTGATCTCATTGTGAGCGGGATACATACCCTTGGTAAAGATAGTGGGTTTTCCGATGCCCTTTGGATTTCCACTTCGAACAAGTTCACGTACGGCTTTTTGTAAACTTCGAAAAAATTCAAATTCTTATTGGCTGCTGCATTTTCCTGCAATGTGCAATCTGCACGATCCTCATGCACGGAAGAAACTTCGGCGTTGATCTCGTCCCAGTGATCCCCCCATCGTACAAAGATATACTTAATCGGATGAAGGCTGCAAAGCAAATCATCTTCCTCCACAAGCTGAACTACTTGCTCATATGATATTTGATAAAGATCGCCATCTGATGGTGCGCCGAATAATCCATTGTCAATTTGGCGAGCAGTGGGAGTAACCTCTCGATTGACTATTCTTAAGTATGTATCATCAAGCTCCTCTGATATCCGCAGAACGATTTGGACTTTATGTTCGGCGGCATTGGTTTTTTTTTTCATTATTTGATTAAATGGATCGAAAGTTTATATTACAGCTACATGTATATACGGTGCTATTTCATTGAGATTTTAGCGAACTTCCCATGGGCTCTACCATGTATCCATAACGAATTTCCTCATTCGAGTGAGGTGATTCAAGAACTTCCGAGCTTCTTCCTCATCTTTGATCTCAGAATTATATTCGACAAGAATAAAAGCGAGTGCTTCTCTGATTTCCCGAGGAAGGCTTTTTGAGGTTCCACACACAAAAATGGATGCATTCTTCGAGGTTATCATCTGAGCAATATACTGTCCTATTGGTATATGTGCGGTATTACCTGTTGGAACGTGTGGTTCGGCGAACCCAACGTCGTTGGCTATGTTTATCGTACGGCACGGATCGTACAAGAGGATCTGGATGTATACCTTGCGGTCAGTATGTTCGCGCGAGAAAGCTACGGTTGGATACTTTCCATTTTCAGTGAGCTCGGCAAAGTACCTCGAAAAGTCGCTCTTGTAAAGAAAGTCTTTTGTAGAATATCGACACCCGTAGAGGAAAGCATCAAGCGACTGCTCACCATTCGAATTATTGTTTTCTATACACTTTTTTCCAAAAAATTGCTCTCTGGAAAGGTAAATTGACCGACATGCACTCACCCCTATTCCAGTGGCGAGAAAAACTATCGGATCTGTGCTGTATACAAAACCATTGTCAATTTTTCCTGGCCGAAAAAAAGGCCGCGGAAGAGCGCAAGATATGTCATCTGCATCTACAGACTCTCCGATATATCGAGAAACTTGTCCGAGACGCAGTCGTCCATTTACTGTTCGAAACTCAATGATCCCCACAGTGATTGAGAGGTTGTGCGACGGGATTAAGTCCAAAGAGTTGTTTCGTAATGCTTCTGAAGGGAAGGAATTCGAAAGGGAGTATAGTCGAGGCAGTAGGAAAGGGCAATAGCTGACAAAGTCACCCAGAGGAATGATAAAGGGTGATGAAGAACGTCCTGTACCACCAAAGATCGAGTCAAAGTCATTGAGAAACTCGGCCACACCTCTATACTCCTTGATAAAGTAATTTTCGTACTCCTGGGTGTCACTGCATGAGGTGAATTCCACGATTTTTCCCTGCACTTCTTCCATAAGAGAAGATTCTTCTTCATTAAAGCAGAGCTCATTGATGGGTCTATTCAGCTCATTAACATACTCAGATATTGTTTTTCCTTTGAGTGTATGCGGTTGTGTGAACCAAAACAATAGCTGGCGAAGAAAACATCGCCTGGGGGGCTTTTCAAGATCGACCGCGAAGACTAGGAAGTCAAGTAAGGAAACCATTTTTCGGCAGTAGAATTCCTCTGTGGATGCTATGCCAAAATATAGGTTTCCATTCTCATTGGCAGTTCCTTCGGTGGTCTCTGCATCTTTAGCCGGAATATGTTTTCTGCAGTTCTGATCACTTTCTCTTGAGGTGGGAACGTTGTCAATATAAACGCAAACTGTACATGCATAGATAAGCCCCATAATCTGCATATCATCAATCGCTTGGTTTCGGAGCTCTCTTCGCAGAATCGGTAGTACCTCTGAGGAGCAAACCTCAAATAACGCGTCCTTTGGATTATCAAAATCAAGGTTTCTAGCCTTCATGGTACTATCTACCTCGTTTAACGTGTTGACAGGTAGTGCTATAAATCTTATTATATTCATTACAGAGAGCAATGAATTCGGCGGATAAAAACCGAATAATCCACCTGGACAGGGCTGTATGTTACTTTTTCCATCCGATATACCGGGACACGCGACGAACTCGACGTGACGTACATCTTGGAAATGTTCCCCGGAAGTAATTCTCTTATTGCTTGTTACGTATGCTACAGCGGGTTTATTTGAAGTATTATACGAGGATAGGTATGTCGAACATGTACCGATTTCGTCATTAGACAAATCTACACTAATCTGCATTCGGGGATACACCAAAGCGTATTTGATGGGCGGTAAGCGAGCAGTGGCTGATCTGTTTTTTGACCAGCATTCAGAAGTACTGGGTGGAAAATGCATACTTATCGTCCGTCGAACTTCATGTATCCAGGGAACCAATTCAACGTATACGCCAGTGCGTTTTTTTTCCAACGCTGGACAATCACTAACCGTATAATTCTCCTTCGAAAAAACTCGATAATCCGTTAAGCTAACTGCATGCATGTCGTTCTCATCTCCTATTCCGCGAAATGCTAATGGTTCCCCTCCTAGTTGTGACATCCTGTTGTACAGCATCTTTGCGACAACGTTAAATTTTTCGTACCCCGAATCACCAAGCCCGAATACCGAGAAACGAAGGCTTTCGCCAGAATTGTGCAGGAATTCTAGTTTAGTATTTCTATTCAGCATTTTCTTCCATGCTACACTCATTGTAGAAGGACAATCACCGTCCCCTGTGGTACTCACAACAAACAGCGTGATATCTGCCTTCTTCACCCTGAATTTATTTCGAAGCTGATTGTCTTGTTGCTGTAGGACTAAAAAATCATCGAGCATGTGTAGCTCTACACAAAGTTTAGGCAGGGGATGACACTCACACTCGGTGAGTATTTTATGTTCCTGTAAATCGAGGGCTATCTGAGTCCCAATTTCTCGAGCAAAACCAGTTTCGCTTCCAATAAGAATTCGCACGAGTGGTGGCATATCTCTGAAATCTAAGACAAAAATCTACATTTGTTGAAATAATTCAGCGTAAGTTATTATTTAGCAAAGGCTCACTGTACATGATAATACGCATGCTTTTCAAAATTTTCGCTTTTGTTGTTCACATAAAACTTAATTGTAAAGGTAAAGTTAATTCGTTTTAGCAGTAGTGATGTTGAAAAATTGCAGGCTCTTCTTAGGATGGGGAAGTTTTCATCACGTGGAAGGAGAGCCAAAGACTATTCGGGCTCCACTTATGCGCGACATGGCCGATGGAGCAAAAAAGATGACGTTTGGAGGCCGTTCTCCGTACCATAAACAATTTATCATGCGTAAGATGCTTACAGAACTGATACGCCGAGATTTTCTCACTGTTGCAGGATGCCGAGCACAGGCATTGGCAAGATACGCGGCGGATGCTGTAAAACTAGCGAAAAAGGGAGATACGAACTCGCGGCAGCAACTTGCATATTTCCTATTAGATAATTACATGGTGGACAAAGCGTTTGACGAATTTCCATCACGATTTGGGAAAATGAATGGAAATTATGTTGCAGTAAGTTGGCTCAGAGAAGAGCGGAGGTCTAATCACGCCAAATTGTTCTTTGTAGAGTTCCGCAATCGCGCAGCTTCGGCCACGCACAGAGGTGATGACACCGAGAAAGGACCAGAAAGATTTTTCTTGCCACAGCCACAACTCGAGAACTTCAAAGATCGAGAGCTTCCAAAGCATATGCAAATGATCTTCGACCGATGGGCTTCGAAGTACAAGACACCCGAGTTCTTTACTTGGTGGAAAATCCGACATGCAACGTTGCGCTTCTGGGGCTATCGCAATATTCCACATCCAGCGGACGTGGCCCCACTTTGGAGTGAAAGGGAAGAAGAAGAGTTCCAAAAGGACCAGTCATGTATTCCAGAAGAGGACAGTACGCTTTCTAATAACCCTGAGAATTCATTAAATTTAGGTGACGAAAGTGCATCCTTAAGAGACTCACTGCAAGGAAAGGAATTTTGGAGTGGAACTGGCCCCATAAACTCATTAGAATGAGTTGGCGACAATCATGTTTTTGTATATACAAAGGCGAAGTCAAACCGTTTTTCTTTCATGTTAGTTTACTCTAGGTTAAAATCGAAATATGTTCGATAAGTCAATCGGCCCATCCTTTGCTAAGGTGTACTACCAGCGGTATATCAGCGATCCGGTCTCTCTATCCACTCTATACTCGGAGAACGCCGTACTTTCCCATGGCAACGTTCAGAACGGGCTCGCTGGTGCAAGTGCTCATCCAAGGGACTGCTATGGCATATCACAAATCAGTGAGGAACTCGAAGCTATCAAAGACAAGCGACCGAAAACCAAAATTGCCATTGTGCACATCGATTCAATGCCTACTGGAAACGCTGCTGTAACTATCCTTGTTGGTGGATATATTCTACAGGAATCAGGGCCCTCTCGGTTCGTGCAAAACTTTATTTTGCAAGGTAGTGAAGATAACAATAACTACGTTGTTGTGAACGATTGTCTACGCATCCACGAGAGAGATACGGAAAACATCTTCAATTCTCGGGACCAAAAGACATTGGCTGGTGCAGAGAGCTGTGTGAAGGGTCAATCAGAGGTGCCTGTCAAACCGAAAAGCAGTGTCACGCCTGTTGACAAAGCAGTGAAATCGGAGAAAGAAGCCGTGCATCAAGTTCCTGTTGCTGCCCCTCGGAACAGTCATGAAATCCATGACAGCTGGTGTGATGAGATCGAGCGTGAAGAGGAAGAGATTCGTCAACAGCAAAAGAAAGACCAAGCCGACCTCGAAACGCTTGATAAGGTCATGTCGATCACAAGCATCGCGGAGCAAGACAAAGACATCGAGCAAGCCCAGAGTACTGAAGCATCTGCAACAGGAGCCAAGGTTTTCTCGTATGCAGCGGCAGCAAAAAGAGCTCCTTCCTCCGGTGCCAATCAAGTACAAGTTAACGTGTCAAACGTCATCCCAACCAAAAGCCAGGCGGCTGAGGGAGCAGATTCCGAGTCCAACAAGGATAAAAAACCTCGAAGAAACTTGAAAGGCGAGAGTGCTGAAGGATCTCGTAATCCCTCAGACAGGTCGCACGACGAAAAAACAAGAAATAACCGGACGAAGCAGCCCCGCAACAAGCCTTTCAAGAAAGAAAGCTTTAAAAAGGCCGACGGAAAGACGAACGAACATGTGAAGGCCAAAGAAGCCGGAGAATCAACTGTAGCATAATAAAGGACATGCAATTTTTATGATCTCGGCGAAAAAATAGAATTCGATAATATTTATCCACAAAAAGATTGATTAGAAACGACACCTGGGGTCATTTGCGTGAGTTTCTACGTTTCTCTTGAATTTCCTGATTTGATGTTTCTTTGTGTACCTTTGTTATTACTCTCAGTATTTTCTTTACTTGGAGTTCAGGAGTATTCGCTCGATCGCTATGAGGAAAGGTGCCGTAATCGACGAGGAACGAACCATAAACAACATGGTTGCGTTTATCGGAGCAGAAGCTCGAGAGAAAGAGCTGGAAATCGACCAGCAAGCCCTGGAGGAGCATGACATTGAGAAGCAGCGTCTCGTTGAAAAGGGAAAGAAGAAAATGCTCGCAGAATTCGAATCCAAGCTGGCGAGCCTTGAGATTGACAAAAGAGTCAGTCGATCGAACTGTCTGATGCGTTGTCAGCACGAGCTTGTTAAAGAGCGCCACGATTTGATCGATTCCATTCGAACACAGCTCCACGCTCGCTGCCTCGCAATGAAATCGGATGCCAAGTTGTATCGAAGAAATCTGAAACATTTTATAGAAGAAGCGGCGAAAGCAGTGTGTTACGATGCAATAATTATATGTCTGCAGGAGGACTTGGCGGTTGTTCAAGAGCTTGCAACCGAGCTACAGCAAAAATTTGTAGATAACCAAGTTTTTAGCAACAAATCGACAAACCCGATGAAGCTGCACGTTTGCACTGACGACCATCTCGATGAAGATTCTTTGGGCGGTGTTATCCTGAAAGCGCAAGATGGCAAAATAGTATGTGACAACACATTGCGCCATAGAGCCGAGATCTGTATTGCGGATAAACTACCAGAAATCCGAACAATGTTGTTCGCATGAATTCCAATGTAGCAAGTGGTACAATAATCTCTTTTACAACTTCCAGCAAACATTTACTCTGCTTTCTTTCCGTTCTTCGACTTTCTCCCATGTAGAACGAAATTTCAGATGCCCCATATTTTCTACACTTTCCAGAACCAGGCCAACAAGGTTGACTTCGACTCGAATGCGATTACTGCCGAGAAAGCAAAGTTCCTGATTGCCCAAGCCATTGGAACTTCTGACATCATTGACCTCACTGTCGAAGCTGATGGAAGCAAAGTACGAGAAAGACAACTCTTGGAATCGGGCACGGCAGTTCGAGTGCAGCGTATCGCCAATAAGAGTTTCCGGCACAGCATGAAGGACGCCGGCGGAGCGCAGCACAGAAAAAGGGCCCGTGGGGGCCCCAGTGGTGATGTCGTCATAGGGATTGCGCCGTCGAAGCACAGTGCACATGTGGGGAACGTATTCTACACGGGCCAGCACGACACAGACACACTTGATGATGACTCCTTCCCA